>VZTH01005174.1:827845-1032510 GCA_013397815.1 Aleadryas rufinucha
GGAACTGGGGATCATGGGCCGAGGCCAGTTGTATGAGATTCAACAAGGCCAAGTGCTGGGTCCTGCACCTGTGTCACAGAAACCCTGTGCAGGGTTACAGACTGGAGGCAGAGTGGCTGCAAAGCTGCCCGGTGGAAAAGAACCTGGGGGTTCTGGTCGGCAGCAGCTGGACATGAGCCAGTTGTGCCCAGGTGGCCAAGAAGGCTGATGGCATCCTGGCTTGGATCAGCAACTGTGTGGCCAGCAGGACCAGGGCAGTGACTGTCCCCCTGTACTCACCACTGGTGAAGCCACACTTCGAATCCTGTGTTCATATTTGGGCCGCTCACTACAGGAAGGACATTGAGCTGCTGTAGAGAGTCCAGAGAAGGGCAACAAAACTGGTGGAGGGTCCGGATAGTAAGTCCTATGAGGAGCAGCTGAGAGAGGTGGGCGTGTTTAGCCTGGAGAAAAGGAGGCTCAGACTAGACTTTACTGCTCTCTACAACTAACTGAAAAGAGGTCGTATAAAGATGAGGACCTGTCTCTTCTTCCAGCAGCCCCTCGACAGGCCCAGGGAAGGGGCAGAAGGCAGCCCAGGACACCAGGGTGGGCAGGGAGAACTTGCCAGCCCACCTTTCACTCCCCACCACCTTACTTTGGCAACAGCACAGATGCACCAGCCAGGTCCAAGCTGATTTAGGGCAAGGGCATAGGCCTGGATCTCTGGGATGAGGACCACCTCCTTCATTCTTCTATTGTCCCACAAGCAGCCAGAGAGATGATCCTAGCTTTGCTGTTGCTCTCCAGTTCAGATGTGGCCATAAGGGTGGAAGTCATTCCTGTCTGGCCTCTGGATGCAGGTGACAGTAGGACATGGCTGAGTTGCCATGTGCTCTGGCATGGCATGTCACAGGATGAGCCCATGTGAGAACCTTCACACAACAGACACTGAAAGCTAGCAAGGAAAGGACAAGGTGTGCTGCCATCAGCATGTAGTTCTGCCATCATCTGGTTTAAGAGTGATTTAAAAAATTTTGGGATGGTTGAACTTAGACATTTATACGCACACTTTGTGCATGCAGCAGCACCTCTCCATCACTGCCAGCATTTTCCTACTAGAACCTTGCCCTCCCTCTCCCAAAAGCCCAGGGCAAGGCATGTGGAACTCCCATCCCACAGGGATGGGGATTCCTGCCTTCAGAGACCCCTTCAGAAAAGCAGGGAGGTTGCAGACCCCATTTGAGGGTTGATTGTTCCCCTCCAGGATAGTGCTGCAGAGCAGGACCATGGCACAGCCCTCCTTAGGGCTGGCTTATGTTAAAGCCAATGGAGCTTGGGGGGGCGGGAAATGGCATGATTTGGTCAGAAAAGAGCATCTTGTATGACAGAGCTTCAGCATTAACACTTGTTGCATTTGTGGTCCCTGTGTTCCAGTAAAAAGATACAGTGGGATTTCTTCAGTTTGGAGAACATCCACAGAGTAGCTGAGGCCAGGAGCTCATGATGACAAGAGAGAAGGTGAAACCTGAGGGATGGTGGGAGCTGGAGCTGAAGCTCAGGAAGCCAGATGGGTAATGCAGCATCTAACAAACCCCAGGAACGGCGTGGATCTCCCTCCAACACCATGGCTTCATCCTCCTCCTGCAACTGGGGGAGCAGCTATGGCTTCTCTCCTCAGTACCCTCCTTGCTTCTCCACTCATTCCCTCTCCCCACATTCCTCAGCTGTAACAGTGAGATGCGAAGAAGCAGCTTGTTTTTAGCTGTTTCCAATGAGCTTCCTGCCCACAAATGTTAAGCTGAGCAGGCAGGTTGGGCTCCAGCTGTCTGGGGACAAAGGCAGCAGTACCAGGAGGACCAGAACGGGCACTCCACCAAATTTTGGTTTTGGCTGCTGAGTATGGAAAGGTTAGACTGTCCTGGACTCTTAAGATGTTGCTGTATGTGCTACTGTGTTCACATTAGAGTGTGTGTAAGTCCCAACACAGCTGAACTCACAGGCAAGGTCTTTGTTTTCTACGTACAAACCCACCAAATAAGGTAGCAGGAGCCTGAAAGTCTCAGCAATTGCCACAGGTCATCCTCTCTTCTGGAAGTGGTTCCTCTCCAAAACAAAAACTTCCTCAAGGAACAGATAAGGCTCTATGCCACACTTGCCAGGAGCCTTTCTTCCATGGCTGGCCCTGGGGCAGAACCGCCCATGCACAACTGAGACACCACAAGCCCCCACACTGGCTGCCCACTCCATATCCATCCCTCATCCACACACCTGAAGAGGGGAACATGGCACCAGGAAGCAGATGGCTGTGGAGAAGGCTGATGATTAAATTCAGAACTCTTTTCTGTTAGGAAATTCCAACCTTTTCCTCCAACTACAGCAAGCCTGGCTGGGGCTTGCCCCCATGCACTGGGACACACAAGAGAAGCTGGCATGTCCCAGAAGGTGCAGAGCCCCAGCCCTACTGGCAGGGAAGATGCCAGGACCTGTTCTGTGGCAGTTAGTACCCCAAAGCCATAAAACCCCCTTCAATTCACAACATTCCATGTGAGCTTCGGTAAAGGAATCACTCCTCCAACAGTCAACCACAGCACATGCTGGGCTGCACAGTTGGTTGTTTTCTAATACCAAGAAATCACATTTTAAAAAAAAAAAGTATATATTGCATTCCAAACCAGAACAGTTCCTATTTCAGCCCAACCTGACCAAGTCCCACAGAGGCTGTTCATCCTGAGATAGGCTCTCCCATGAAGAAAGGGGAATAAAAAGCAGATCAGCCCCAACTTCCCATAGGCATGTTTCCTGGCAGGGGAATGCATGGACAAAATAAATTTTAAAAATAAAAAGGAGAGAGTTAGTTTTTCTATTCTCCTTGAGCAAAAGAGTTTTGTGCAAGTGTTTTTCACTTTTGGCAACAACCAAAGTTAGATATTTTGGCTGGATACCCTCCACTTGCCTCAGCAGTGGCACCAGCTCTTTGTCCTGACTTGCTGTGAGCCTGATCTGCCTCTGCCAACTGCCCTGGCCTGGCTGCCCTTGCCCCACCATGGCCCTCATCCATTGCCAGCCAGACATGGTGGCACCATGGAGCAGGTTCTGGAGCCTCCACCCCAGTGCTAAGGGCAATCTCTTCCATCCAAGCCCGCAGGATGCTTTCAGAAGCTTGGAAAGCCTGACCCACAGGGCACTCATCCCTCTGCATTGCCCTGCCAGGTTTCCACTGCCCCCAGGCAGATGGATTTTTTCTTAATTGCTGTCTGCATTTCCTTATAATTTATTTTACTCCCCATTTCTGGGGACACAGAGCTGCTTCCATTAATCTCCAGAAACATTTGATTTCACTTTTCGCTTGCTCCCTCCCTCCTTGCCACTTCTGTTCATTTGCCTTTTAAGCAGAGCTCTACCCAAAGTGATACCTTACATCACTTCTCATGACCCAGGTGTTTTACTATTATTTCAGTTCTAAAGTTAACGTAACACTGTCAGCTTAGAGCACTTGCTACAGACTCAGGAAAACCTGGACTGGGGCAAATCCAAGCCAGAAGGGAGTGAAGAACAAGGCTTGCCTTGGGCAGCAGGATCCATCTCGATCCATCGGGTATAGGCATTGGCAAGAACTTCCTGATACAGGGCGATGCAGTGAAGATTCTATAAGAAAAGGCCTCTTCTTCTGCCTCTCACACTATAAAAGCTGTCCAAGGTCACAGACAACTGCTTTCCTACCTGGCAGCAATTTCTTGGCAGGCCAGCAGGAAAGAATAATCACTCCACCCCCTCACCCCACACTTGCAAGAGGAGGCCAGAGCTGTCATGAGTGCAAGACTCTGGAGGACAGCCTGCACACCCTTCAGATGTCCTGTTGCAGTGCCAACCTAGCTGGCAATGCCCAGATGGGAAGAAATGGAGAGAACAGCATCATGAGAAAGCCTTATACAACCAAGCCAGCTGATCATGAGTAATGGTTCAGCTTCTGCTGACTGGTTTTGGTCATGTTGGTTTGTATTTCAGAGATCCTATTGTAGAGAAGTGAATGAAACACAAGTTTTACTAGTAAATGAAAGTATAGGAGCAGACACACGTCTGTCTCAATATTCATTGTATTTCAGAGGGTAGAGGTAGATTTAGCTGTCTTTCCTCTGCACGCAATTGCAGCCTTGTCCAGAGCTGGAAATACCTAACCATGTTATATTGTCTAATTCAGGAATAATTCCCATCAATTCCTGATCTTAGACAATATTCACTAGAAAATAGTTGTGTAAACCAAATGCAAAATATAACAAGACATTTCCTTGCGATCAGCCCAAGGACATTAATTATTTCTTTAGTCTGAAGTAGTAGAACATGGGTATCTGAAGGTCCAGCTCTGCTGTTCAATCACACAAAAGATACTTTGCAGCTGTATAAGATAGAATTTCTTTGGGTTTATTGCTCTTTTTAGTCTCATTAAGGTGTTGAATTTTGTGTAATAACACTGTATGTGTATATATTTCAAATTGCTTGTTTCAAGCTTTTGTTTTTTTCAAGTGATTGATACGGCATTTAAAATAACAACATTAAAAAAAAAATTAAAAGGCAGAGGACTCAGAGATTAGTCCTGTGTGTTCTGTAAAGGCACCTGGCTTTAAATACAGATTAAGATAATATTCCTGCAGAAGGAAGAAAAGTAGGAGAGTAAGCAGACTGGCCTGAGTGGTCACTAGACATCAGAAAATCCATCTAGGAAAAAGTGATTACAAGTTCTTTAGCCACAAAAATGTGTAATTCATAAAGCATCTACTTTACTGGAGAAGGAATTATGACTGAAGAACAGAACTTCTCATGTCAAATAGCAGACCAAATTTTATTAAAGCCTTTACCATGCCTTTTTCAGGAAAGCAAAAACATATTTTTAAATTTCTATTAACAAGAACCCATGCGTTGGCTTTCAGATTAATTCAGCTAAAAAGCCAGGCAGACAGAAGACCCAAATCAAATTAAAATATTATTTCATTAGTTTCGATGCTCACCAAACTTGTTTTTCTTATGAATTAATTTGATTTAATTCACACAATTAGAAAACACAGTTTTAGAAAGGATTTCATATTCTGCAACCTTTGTAATTATAAAACGGTTTTTCAATCACCTGTCACATCTTGATGGCTATTGTGATCATCCAGAAGGTTTAGAGATTTACAGAGCACGTAAGAAAGACTGATTTCCAAAGGATGATGAAAGCTCTTTCTTCTTCCTTCCTTCTCTAGTTTTGTAAAGGGGTACACATCCTCAGTATGGGAAATATGAAATAGGGACAAAATCGGTATTTGGTATAAAAGGTTTCTCCCATCTGGCACAAATGACCAAAACTGTGGAAGTAACCTAATTTTGTTTCTTTGAAATGAAGACTAATGATTGTCCTTTCATTTTGAAGTACAGGAATTTGAAGTAGCAAACCCAGCAGCAAACAGAATAGCAAACAGATGAACCATCAGATGAAGAAAATTATAGTCTGTCCTCCTTAATGTTCCAGTTCCCTCATCTCTCTCTCCTTTACAGATACTGAGCATGACAGATGATCCTTACAGGGTTGATCTGGCAAATCTGACTGGAAAATTCAGACTACTATGCCTTGGTGGAGGCTGTAAAATTAAGACTTTTGAGTGAGCTGCACACACAGTGAAGTGTCTTATTTATTAAAATCAAATGAGAAAATTATTAGAAACCTATTCCACTTCAAAGATGTTAATGCTGGTAAGTATATATGTAGATAGATAGATAGATAGATAGATAGATAGATAGATAGATAGATGGATGTTAGGCTTTATGTATCTGATAGATAAAGAGCTTCTCAAAACAGCAATGGCGTAATAGACATGACCATATTCATAATGCCTGTACTTCACAGGAAGCAGCCACATGTCTAATTGCTGTCATGGATTTATAGAAAATTGAGATCCTGCAAGATGCCGAAAACGTGTTCCTTGCAGCCTTATGGATTTTATTGCTTACATTTACTATGTAGCTATGCCTTTTCTGACAGATCTTCATATGGAAACCAGTGTCAAGCTGTTTGTATGACCTCAAGATGTTTTGCCCCATGCAGTGGTGCACACACCACTCCCCCAGCCCTGGCCACACTACAATCCCAGGAGCAATCCCTAGGCCTTGGCCTTGAGGAGGTGCACCTGGAGCTTATCAGCAACACTGTCTGCTCCCAGGAGCTAGTACTGTCTAATGACCACCTGGACTTTAACACAGCCTTGGAAACTTGTTTTTCTTGTCTGAGCAACAACCTAAGTGAAATAATATTTTCATTACCAAATTTTCAAAGAAAGTTTCTGACCTGCATTGTGGCCTGGATGGGTCATTACTATGACTAAAGCCACCTCTCTTGTGATCCTAAAAACAGCAGCCCAAAGTGAGACCCTCCAAGTTCTGCCGGACCAGAGCAGCTGTGACCAGCGACCCCCCTCTGCCTGGGACATCTCTCAGAGCCAGTGAACTCTTGAGTTTGCTCTGTGCAGAGGATCAATGAATGACGGTGATGGATCCTGGATTGATAACCCAGCTCCTCAAGGCTCAACCCTGTGCCTGTTGAGAAGATGCAGAGGCATCTGAAATTATTACTTCACTGAACTCAAGGGCAATTTTTCACAGGCACCTTGTAAAGACTCTGTCTGTGCATGAAAGTGTGAATATGCTACAGCAAATTACTAGGAATGTTGCTCACCTAGATTCTTAAGTACTTTAGATTTGAAAGTAAGTTACGCCTGTGAGTTACTGTTATGCTATAGCAAATTCTTTATGAATCCTTTGCTAAGTTGTTGATCCTAAGTTGCAGATTAAGTGCTGTTAAATTTAAGTGCTGTTAAGGTTAATGGCTGTTGAGCTTTCAGGCATAAACTGTTGGTAAAGGTTGGGCTCAGTTTAGCATAAGGGTCTACTCTGAGCCTTGTGACTCAACAGGAGGGTCTTCTGTATTCTTCTTTACCCTTACCCTTTCCTACCCTTTTCCTGCCCAACCTCCTCCCCTAAACTTTAAAGTTTAAAGACTTTAAACTCTTAGCGCACATTACGACACTCACAGTACTGCACATTGTAACGCTCACAGTGTTAATACCTTAAAAAAAGTTTTGAACCCAACCGTATACCTGTAATAGTGTTAAAAAAACCAACTAAATGTCTCTTGAAAATTACAGAGGCTCATTTTCTTCCTGTAAGATAATATTTTAGAAAGTTGAGAAAGATTGTCACACCAGTTTTGGTAGAAAAAAATTATAATTAAATCAAAAGATACCTATTTGTCTGCATCCACATTTAACTCATATGCTCTCATTTAACCCCTGTGTCTCAATAAAATGGTGCAATTATTGGCTGAATATGTTTAGTGCCATTGTGGATTCTTTTGTGGATTATACTGTCATTGAGGAATTGAGATACAAGTCAGTGGTGAAAAGGACTAGCCTGTCAGCTTAAAGTTCTTAAAGGCAGTGTTTGTTCATGCATGAATGGTAGATGTAAATGACTTGTGAAGAGTTAATGCATGATTAGTAATTGTTATCAACATGCTACAGGCATGAACTGCATGCCTCATGAATAACTGTGCCACAACTATATCTATATAAATCAATAAAGAATATAGCTTAACCTTCAAAAGAATCAGGAAGACAGCTATTATTGAGATATCATTAAATGACACCTTCTATACTTTCTGCCACATAAACACTTTCTAAAGGCACTTATTGCGTGCAAAGTGCTATACAGAATTAAGTACCTGTCTTTATTTCCTCTACTTACATAATAAAAAGAAGAGACAGATGCCTTGTTGGACAAGTCAAGGCAATTCCATCTAGTAAGAGTTTTAAGCATGATTCAGTATTCCTCCTGGCTGACTATTTTGGAAAGGTATCTAGATGTTCCTGAGGACAAGAGTGAGGACAGCATGCAATATCACAATCAAATTTCCTTTCTGCCCACCGTAGCATATGTATTCTACGTAAATCATGCTGCTGATGTGCTTTACTGTAGTAGTTGCTTTTTACTTAAATTCTTCTTGATTTGCACTCAGTCTGAACAGCTGTCAGCTACCTGCTAGACATATGGTGCCAAAGGCCCACAGGGCAAATTTCTTACAACCCACAAGATGCTCAGTTGCAGTCTTTGGAACACTTTTAGCACACTGGCATGGTGTTATAATGAATTGTGCCTATCCCAGGCTCCAATTCCAAACTGGATATGAGCCCCAAAATTCCTACCTGAAGAAAACAGATCCTTTCTGCCTTTAAGAGAACTTTTTCAGCAGAATCTCACTCTAAGGGCTTAGGTTGGTTCTTAGTCTAAAAAATTGATATACTAGAGAATATTTGTGCTGATATATATGTCTGAACTTTAGAATCTGTCCCCTCAGCCAGATTTAGCAATTCAGAAAAGGGACACCACCATAATGACTGAGAGAATGTCTAGGTTTTCACACCAGTGTGAAGGATGCATGCATGTTAAAGGATCTGCCTTAGGACATCCTAAAAGGCACTATTAAATTTACCCGGAAATTAAAGTTCTGCTATTTTCTTTCAGAAAACCAGGACAACTAGCAATGCCTGACCGCTATTGTTTGGGTAAGGAGTGAAATGAGGACTGTGAAGTGTAGTAGAACCATTACCTGTACAGCATTGGAAAACCTGGAGAATGAATGAACTCAAAAAGAACAACAGATGCCTGAGGCACCAACGCAGGTATGTGACACACTATTTAGGGAGATATTTTTTGAATGGAACAATAACTGTTTATATGAACCCTTTTGGCTGAGCATACTTCTCAGAGGCTTGAATATAATTAAGCACAGAAGAAAGGCCATGTCCTTCTGGTTTGAAAAACACACTTTGGAGTAACAATAATTATATACTTGGTGCCTAGTTATTACACTACATGTTTTCTCAGGAATTATAATAGCCACTAATAATTTCCAAAATAGAAACTTCCAAAAATATGCTGTCCAGAAATCCCTGTAGAAATCCCATTCATCCTAAAATGACAGCTTGTTATGGAAACAAGTATTTTACACATTATGCCTGAAATGTACAGGGTAAATTACATACATTACATCAACATCAAAAATAAATCTAGCACTGAAACTTCAAGAAACTGTGGTGAACTGCTTATTTTTTTCTTTAAATGTCTAACTGTAAACAGAGATGCCAGAGGTTTTAGGATGGTGATCATTTGGTATTTAAGAACATACTGACCTCTTAATGCATCCTTAACATAATTTTCTGTCCTCTAAGATATTATCCTTCCTGTCTTGAGCTAAGGGAGACTTATACATGCTAGTGGATCTGACATCAGTGTTGCTGGAGAGAACTATTTTTATGCTAGAAAAAATACATTCTTATTTTCAGATTAAATCTGATTATTGTTATATTTCTGCCTTCACATAGGTTCATTACTATGTCAACTCAGTCAGCAGAGCCGTTACCTTTAGTGTAATTATTCACATCCTTAAGTGTGTGTTGAAATGCTTCTTTTGATTAGAGATCTGTATTTTATCTTAACACTTATCTTGAACATAGTAGTTAAAATCAGAGATCCTGCAGTGACTTTAAATGCAAAACTCAATGGAAATATTCAGTTCTGAATACTTAAAAGTTTAGGACTGCGGTTTGTCTGCCCAGATAAATATATTTTGTCAAAGTACCATTCAGCTATTCTGTATGCATCATGAATTCAGTAGTGTTCATACAAAGACCATGCAGTCATTAAATATTTGATGAAAATTATCAGATGACTTCATAAAAGCAGCCATGCTACTTCAGACCACTGGGCCCTATAAAACAACATTTTGTCTTTACCAGTGGCCACAGGCAGGTGCCTGGGGAAGGGTGTGAAGAGGACCAGCAGATGTAACTTTTTAGCCAAATATCTTTCTAAATTCCAACCATTTTCAACTCCTGGGATTTCTTAATACCACTGTGAAAGTACATAGACCGTAGTATATTAGAACAAGGGGCACTGCTGCCCTGCCACTTCAAGGTTAGGGAAAGAAGAATATGGGGAAGCTTGGATGCACAGAACTGTCAGACTGCAGAGAAATAGTCCGAGACTGGCTGTTGCAACTGTCCAGTCTAGCATTATGGCTCTACTCCAAGAAATAAATTCCCCTAGGGCAGAAAAACTGGGTAAATAAGAGCCAGAAACCCCAGGGTCTTTATGACATTGTTTTCTTTTGATTTGCAGTACATTTGCATAAATATTTGCCTCATTTGTTCTATTTTTTCCCTATTTTTCTTGTTTCATAACCCAAAGCCAACTCGGATTCACAAATACAAGTGTTTTTCAATCCTTATTCTGATCCTTTCGTGCTTCTCCTGTGGTCTGCCCAATAAGTTTGTGAAGAAAGATCTTAGGTTAGCATGCCAGCATCTGGATCCAAACACATAGACTTCCAATGAGACAGACCAGACAGTAACTGTTCTGCTTTCCAGTCCAGTGACTAGGAGAATGAAACCCTGAATCTGCCCTGAGCACGTCTCAGAGAGGAGCCTCCAGAAGCTGTTTTCCGTCACATTAGAGTCCCTTGCTGATGGATGTGCAGCTGACCAGCAAAAGGCCACAGTCTGCTGAGACCACGCTAACAAAGGACCTGGTCAATCTCTTAATGACTGGCATGTGAACCAATAGCTGAGACCAAGTCATGGGATCATATACCAACGTAATGAATCAGTAAAGATGTCAGCAAACTGGACAGTGACTTTAGGGACAGCTGCTATACTCTCTATATATAGCTGGTAGCAGCAAGGATAGCAGAAGTGTATCTCTGATGGGTTTTACAACATTTATAAGTCCCATCAACATTCTCCATTATCCAGGGAGGCCTCTTTCTGGAGGCTCATCTCATCTAGCTCTTTACAGTCAGTGAGAATCTGGAGGCTGTTAATTACTGACATTGTTTACTGGTTACTTAATGGCCTAGATGCTGAGAGTGATGTTTTCTGATGGAAAAGTGATAGTATAAATAAAATGTATCTGAGGCAGATAATCTCGAAATCACACAAAGAATAAATACTATCAGTGCTGCAGTTGCACTCAGCTATGAAACTCAGGAAAAATAGATTGCAAGAGACATTTTGGTGCCATTCAGTCTCCTTTTGAATGTTTTGCCATGCTGCATGGCATGCTGAAGTATGGTGTGATGCAAACACAGCAGCTTGCTGTCCAGAGCAGTTTCCAGCCTTTCCATCTATAGATCTCAGGCACATATCCCAAGCTGTCTGACCCCAGATTGCTTGGACCTTGTCTACCACACAAAGCTGTCCTTGCTTTACTCTCTGCTTCAGTCACTATGATCTCACTGTATTCCTCTCTCAATTCCTATTATGGAGTTTCCCAGTCCAGCCTCTCAGCACCCACTCTAATCTAATCTTAATGACTACTGTCAGCCTGTCCAATCCCACTCTCTGGTCTTGCTTGAGGGCCTGAACACTAACGCAGAGCATGTGGGAGATATCAGGGCTCTCTCACCCATTGCCAGCGTGCAGGACTCAGTTCCAAACTGCCTGGGTGGGCTCATCAGTGAAGCCTTGATTGGAATTAAGTACCTCTAGATAAAACAGTTTTAGACAACTGGCATAAAGGAGATGAGTTACACTGCTTAAGTTAGATGTTTAGGCTGGCAGTCAGAAACTAAGAAGGTCTTCAGCTGAACGGTGACTGAACAGCGCTGGGCATTAGAAACACTGCCTAGGGGAGAGTGAACAAATTGTGGTGTTATGTTGAGATAGGAGATGATGATAAGGAGGTTGAATTAGCACTAATAAGGTTTGAACAAGACCACATTTCCTTGTTTGCTTATGCTGAGATAGACAACACAGCCCAACCTTACTAAAGTCAAATGACTTCACTCCTGCTTTACTCGCTTACAGTGCAGGCTAGTGCGCTGTCAGCGAATGGTTGCCTCGGTGTGTTTTGACAAGCCCATATCGTATGCTTCTCAGCACCTCATCATTTAGGTGTACACAATTTGATGAAACAAATATGGTATGCTCTTTCCCTTTCTAGAATTTCACATTCTTCTTTTGCTCTCTTGTCATGATAGTTGAATAGAATTGAACCAGCATCAGGTTCACAGTTCCAGCAATGTCTTGTTTCCTGTCTTTACATATGTGGCTAACTTCACAAATACTAATAATGAGATTAATACCAATTCTCGGAATTTTCAGATCAGTAGCTAGGTTAGTCACTCCAAAAATGAAGTGACTTCCTTTTTTTTAATGATCTTTTAAAAATTACTTCAAGTACTGTACCCTTTGTGTAAAATGGATATAAGGCTACTTCACAATGCATAACTCTGCTGTTTATTTTGTTAAATATATCAAAATTAACTGAACAGTTCCCTTTAATAAGTACTTTGACTTGGAGCTTTGCAGATATAAAGATAACAGCAAAACATAGAAATCTTGAGATGCTCACTGTGATTTACTAAGAATGAAAAGCTCATATATAACTGATATTACTCTATACAACATGTTATCATTATCTCTGAAATGCTCCAGTGAACTTTTTGAACAAACGAAACAAAAAAATAGACCTGATGACTTGTTCAAAAGCATGGACAGCCCTTGCTCAGCCACTGTTAATAAAAGAATTCCCTTTTAGTACATGTGAACCAGGATTTTGTGCTCTAGTTATGGAATATTTTTGTCAGTGTAGATTAAAGGATTTTTTAATTGTTTTTCTTGTCTTTCAAAACAAATTTGTTGCCAGTCAGCTATTTACAGCACAAGTTCAGAGCAACAGTTTTGTTATTAAAGTGGTGGAAAATAAACAAATGCAAACATTAAATTGTAAAGAAATGTAACCAAAGCCTTTTATTAGCTTAGCCAGAAAAAAGGTCACATAAAAAACCTTAATGAAAAAAATGTATTTTTTCTGTAAAACTAGACGGTGATGTTTACTGGTGATTCAGTCCAAGTATGAGTTTCATCTGCTATTTGATTGACGAAACACCCAAGCCTGGCCCACACCTTGGCCTGCTCTGACCACATGTCAATTGTGTGGAAGGCGATCCAGCCATCCAAAGCAGCCCCAGCTCTGTCCACCCAGGCATCTCCCATCCAGATCTGCTGGGAGACAGTGTTGCTGGCCACTGATGTTTTGCAAGAAATGATTCCTAGCTCTGAAAGCACTGCTTTCTTCCTCTGTCAAAGGGGAAAGCCACACAAAGCTAAGCTGTTTGACTTTGCCTTGGGACAGAGTTGCAATCCTCATATATCCCAGCAGTGATTTCAGCTCAGAAGTGAGGTCGGGTTTTGTCATTTCCTGAATGACAGGAAATGTCTAACCCTGCCTGGAATCTGATTTAGACAGTAAAGCAAAAAGGAAAAAGACCAAATGAACAAAAAAGCAACTATGGGGTGTAGGGGGAGGGAGAGGGGAGCACATAAAAGAAAAAAAAGGAGAAAAAAGAAAAAATGGAAACAAAGGGGAAAGGGGCAAAGGGAAAAAAAAAATCAGTCTTCCCAGACAAGACCCCGAAATATAAATGGAGCCCCTATACATGCCCTTTTTCCCTTGACTTGATAACTGATGCTATCCACATCAATGGGGAGAGAGTCTTCCCAGTCCTGTTTGTTTGTTTGTTTTCTGAGATGAGCTAGCAGGGAAATTCCTATTAGCGTTTTCTTTACTGAAATCTCCCCAGGACTTCCATGAGACTCACCTTGTTTTCACCTCTTTGGTGTGCATTGTCTTCAAAAACGATTACTGTCAGTGTGTCATAAGAACATTGTGTTGCTGGAGAAAAGAAGTTAAAATCTTACATTTCCCGTAATACATCTGTCCATAGATTCTTGTTCCCCTTAAGAAACTCGGTCATTTCCTTGATTCTGACTAAGTATAGATCTCCATTCATGGGCATGAGCTAGGCTGTGATTTGGGCTTCACTCTTAGGCTGCTGCAAATTGGAGACATTCTTTAGACATGTGGTTCCTGTTTGATGGCTGAAGTGAAAATCCTATTTTAAGGGACACTAAGGTGTTGCATTGACACTCCTAAGTGGTGCAGATGTATTGTGTTTCTGTATGGTCCTGGGACTGTGTATATGTTTTTATGAAAAATTATATTTGTGCAAACATCTGACTGTTGGCAGGCACTGCACATGCATGAAGAGGTAATGTTGCAAGTGAGGTGAGCCGAGGACACTCTGATAAGTGGCTTCAACCTTGGTTCCACCAGGGGAAAAATGATTTCCCAGCATGGCAGTCACACACACTGGCACATCCTGCAAGACTCCAACTCTGAGTGCAAGGCATATTCGACCCCTCTGGTAGTCTAAATAACAAATGTGCAGCTATTCTTCCCCCAGAGCAAAACAGTCATTTCGAGTTAACTTCACATTAGCCATTTAGTGTCAGTAAAAGAAAATACCAGCTCTTTAGCTGTTTCTCCCAAGACTGTGGGATACGAGTAACCTATTAGCATCCAGCCAGCATGGGTTTATGAAAGGCAGGTCCTGCTTGACCAGCCTGATCTCCCTCTCTGACAAAGTGACCCACTTGGTGGATGAGAGAAAGGGTCTGAATGTTGTTTACCTGGAATTCAGTAAAGCTTTTGACACTCTTTCCCACAGCATTCTCCGGGAGAATCTGGCTGCTCACGGCTTGGATGGGTACACTGTTCTCTGGGTAAAACCTGGCTGGATGGCTGGGCCCAGAGAGTGGTGGTGAATGGAGTTACCAGCTGGCAGCTGGTCACCAGTGGTGTTCTCCAGGGCTCAGTGTTGGGGCCAGCCCTGTTTAATATCTTCATCAATGACCTGGACGAGGCGATCGAGTGCACACTCAGTCAGTTCACAGATGACACCAAGCTAGGTGGGAATGTTGATCTGCGGGAGGGTGGGAAGGATATACAGAGGGGTATGGACAAACTGGCTCATGGGACAAGGCCAATTTTATGAGATTCAACAAGGTCAGCTTCTGGATCCTGCACCTGGGTCACAACAACCCTGTGCAGGGTTACAGACTGTGAGCAGAGTGGCTGGAAATCTGCCCAGTGGAAAAGGCCTCTAGGTCTGCTGGTCGACAGCCAGCTGAACATGAGCCAACGTGTGCCCAGGTGGCCAAGAAGGCCAATGGCATCCTGGCTTGGATCAGCAATAGTGCAGCCAGCAGGACCAGGGCAGTGACTGTGCCCCTCTGCTCAGAGCTGGTGAGGACACACTTTAAGTCCT
This sequence comes from Aleadryas rufinucha, assembly GCA_013397815.1. NCBI lineage: Eukaryota > Metazoa > Chordata > Aves > Passeriformes > Aleadryas > Aleadryas rufinucha. The sequence continues at coordinate 843,021 of VZTH01005174.1, forward strand.
GTGCCCAGTTTTGGGCCCCTCACTACAGGAAGGACTTGGAGGTGCTGGAGTGTGTCTAGAGAAGGGCAGTGGAGCTATGGAAGGGTCTGGGGTACAAGTCCTATGAGGAGCAACTGAGGGAGCTGGGGATGTTTAACCTGGAGAAAAGGAGGCTCAGGGGAGACCTTATCACCCTCTACAACCACCTGAAAGGAGAGAGTAGTCAGGTGAGGGTCGGTCTCTTCTCTCAAATAACAAGCAACAGGAGAAGAAGAAACAGCCACAGGTTGTGCCAGGGGAGGTTTAGATTGGAAATTAGGAAATTTTCTTCACAGGAAGGGTTGTGAAGCTGCCCAGGGAATGGTTGAGTCACCATCCCTGGAGGTATTTAAAAGACACATGGATGTTCAGTGGTGAACTTGGGAGTGCTAAGCTAATGGTTGGATTCAATAATCTCAGTGGTCCTTTCCAACATGAATGGTTCTATGAAATGTACCACAACTAATGGTTTTCTCTTTAAAGTTACTGCAGCCACACTGTAGGATATGTTGGGAAGATAGTCACAGTCTTTATGAATACTGTCTTCTTGATAAGAAGAGAACAAAGACACATTACACTCCTCCAGCAGTGTTTCTCAGTGAAAAAAACCTAGCTGTGCACAGGCACTAGCTTAATTTTGAATTAATTTTTAAAAAGTTTGTTTAGAATTCATGTTGAAGTTGTGAAAATATGTTCTTTTGGTCTACAAATTATTACATTCTTTCTGTTTTACACAGAAACTGTTACTATCCTGACACCAAACTCATTTTTCTTAATGGACTCAATCCACTGTCAGCAAAATCAATGAAGTGTATTTTTCATCAGTCTTAATGGGATCTGGAAAAGGGCCCGTGTTTCTAAATAAAGCCAAATACTGGGCTGATTCTGTATTCAGTTATACCCATGCAAACTGGAAATCAGCCAGTTGGCAACTTCTTTTTTCTTTCCTTCTCTTTTGTGCTTTGCAACAGAAAAAAAAATTCCCGCTTTATTAGGGTGAAAAAGGTAGAAGCACAAGATTACAAGGATGAAACTGCAATTCCCTTTTCAAGTGATGTAACACTTGATCTGTATGCCTCGGCTCAGAAGGAGATTTGTAAATTATCCAAATTTCAGCATCTTGAATAATTTGCAGCAGTGTTGGGGTTGATATGACTTAAATGTCAACATACTCAAATGTCCACATACTAAAAGAGCCTTTTCTATTGCTGAATATTGGCTGAGTATAACAACACTCAAACAATATTTCTTATGTGGCACCTATACATGAGGCAGACGAATGTAAAGTAAAGCTATCACATCTGTTCCACTCACCCCTTGTCCTTGGAGACTTTCTTCATTTATTTGCTTTGGCAAAGTAAAGAGATTTTTGCAGTCTCTGGCATCTCCATGTATGTAAAGATATTATAACACAATCCCTGAATTTGACATACAGGTGGATTATGACAGTGGCTTAAACAGCAGACAGCTTTAAAAGCAAGAATGACAGTCTGCTTAGTTTTCAAATAATGGCAGTTTTCTAAACAATTCCTCACGCATAAAAATGGCAGAAACCCCTCTGTGGTTGAGAACATGGTTGCCAATGACCACATTACAGCTACCTCAAAAAATAGGAAAAGACAGTCCAGTACCTGGTAAAATTTCCTTTCTCCTCTATTCTCTGCCAAAATCGCTTCTCATATTTAGGAAATGTTTAGCTCTCATGGTTTAGATCTGGAAAGCTTAATAATAACTTTCCTTGCTTTATAAACTTTATGAGATTAAATCATCTGCAGCAGACAGATAAAGCGTAGTTTCAAAACCTCTCCTTCATTCTCTGAGTTTCTCTTTGAAAAGGAGGGTGATTGCCGTAAAAAATTCTAATGCCTCTCAGGAAAATAATGGCATTTATGTACTCTGTTTTAAGTCTCTACCATATATGAAGAAAGAGAGATCCTTTTTGCCCGTGTCTTGCATAATGTGCAGTTTATACAAAGAGGAATGGTTAAGAGTTTAAAGAAAACACTATCTACAGGAAGAAGAATGTGGTAGGAATCACAGATAAAATGCAAACTGGTGTCGGAGATGAGCAGACAGAGAAGAGCAGGCCTCCAAGGCAGGCAGGTACTGATTAATCTTGCAATCCTTTCACTTGGCAAAGAGCACAAGCAAATACTTCCTTCCATCCTTAAGGGCATATGACTACCAACAGATTCTACCTGTATTGTTCTGCATTTGTCTGTTAGTTCTCAAAAAAAAAAAAAAAATTATAAGTTTCCATTTTCAAGCAGGAATAAATGAAATAAAATAAAATTATGCCCCTAATTCTTCTTATGTTCCCCACTTTTGAGCCAGCAGATAACTCCTGTTGATGTCCATAGGAGTTGTATTCGTAGAGCAACCAGAAAGAGAATACAGAGAGACCTGTTCTTTAACACCTTTCAGAACCTCAGCCATCCTTTTCGAAGAACAAATATTGTTAAAGAAATCCATGCCTGCTCACAATGGCATTCACTTGACCTCACTGGTGACACCTGGCACTGCCTATGGCCAGTGGGCAGTCCCCATCTTCTGCACAGGTTCAGTTCGAAACTTCCAGGCTACAGTGGACACAATTGCATCATTTCAAAGACAAAGGCAGCCACATTTTAATAGTTTGGAAAATGTGGCTGTGCAAGAGGCTCTGCTGGAATGCTTGGTAGAGACTTACAGGGTCAGAGCATGTTCAACAAAGTTCCTGGACATTTTTCGTTTAGTTCTGTTTCAAAGGTTGTAATACTTAAATAAGCAGCACAAACATCAGTATGATCAGTATGAAATCAGTTATAGGATTATTTTTTTCCCCTTGGGTATTAATCATTAGTTAGATAAACCTTGAGGAGTACAGAATACATACCTTTCCCAGGAAGAAAATGAGAAAAAGCTTTGACAGAAACACAGTTTAGAAATACTTTACAGAATACCTATCTACAGGGCTGCAGGCTGAGGGAAACATTCTCAGACAGTTGTTATTATGGTGATGTGTCATTGGCCTCCAAAATGGGAGTTTACCAGTTCAAGTTACCAAATTTTCTGACTTCTATCTTGAATGGAATTCAAGAGAAACTAGACCGCAATTAGAGATAAGTCCTACTTAGGCAGAAAGCACTATTGTTTGGGCTGTCAGGCAGGCTGATGGATTTTCTCACGTACAAGAGTTATGTTTCATCAGCTAGTTTAATTCTTACAGTGACAATTTAATACATTTAATTTAATACACTTTTTAATGGTGTTTTTTTTTGTTGTATTATTTTCTTTTGTCTCACCAACTGGATTTCTAACCTATTTCTTTTGCTCAAAGTTAAAAACATTTTGCTTGCTCCTAGGCCTGAGTTTGGCTACACATGTTTAATGCACAGTACAGATTTCATCAACATATGCTCCACCTCTTTCTTATTTGGAGCATTAAACTTATCCTTTCCTCATAATTAATCCTCCTTACCTCTTGTTTTCCATGGGAAAAAAAAAGAAAGTGATGAATGATGCAAGGCCCCACCAGTGACAGAACTTTTCTGTATGGAAATACTAACTCATTCCAGTGCTTTCTAAGATATGAGGTAACATTTTAAAAGGCACACAAATAATTTGGCTAGATATTTTTGAATTTTTTAAAGATTGCATTGTGATATATACCTTCTGATATGGTATTTTTATTTAACATGACTTCATTCTTTTCTTTATTCAAAAGCTTAAGAATTCTGAAAAACAGCTTCTATTGATACAGGAATTCAAAGTGTGTTTTTGTATGTATTTTCCAGATTATCTTTAATTTAGATCACACCCTCAAAAAAAAAAAAAAGAAAAAAAAAAACCAACAAAAACACAAACCAAAGCAAAACCAACCCCCCCATAATAAAAAAAAACCTATTAGATGCCTAAATTCTATTAGAATTAGTTATTTTTTAAATAGAAAACCAAGGTCACTTTTCTCACAAAAGCATTTTAGAGATGATTCTTGGCATAATCTATGAATTTGTATTAACTGAAACTAGTAGATAAAAGTACAATCTCAGATTTTTGTTATATTAGAGCCCGGCTGACTTTGTAACCCTGATAAATAGCAGTGCCTGTTGAGCACTCTATCCTAGTATTCATTATTGGTCTTGACCACAATATCATAGAATATCCTGAGTTGGAAGGGACTCACAAGGATCACTGAAGTCCAACTCCTGTCCCTGCACAGGACAGCCCCAAGAATCACACCGTGTGCCTGACAGCATTGTCCAAACGCTTCCTGAACCCTGTCAGGCTTGGTGCTGTGACCACTTCCCTGGGGAGCTGTTCCAGTGTCCAAACAACCTCTGGGTAAAGAACCTTTTCCTGATATCCAGCCTAAGTCTCCCCTTACACAACTTCAGACCATTTGCTCGAGTTCTATCATTGGGCACCACGGAGAAGAGATCAGTGGCTGCCCCTCCTCTTCCCCTCCTGAGGAAGTTGCAGATGAGATCTCCCCTCAGTCTCCTCCAGGTTGAACCAAGCAGGCGACCTCAGACACTCCTCATACGGCTTCCCCTCAAGGCCCTTCACCATCTTTGTTGCCCTCCTTTGGATGCTCTCTAATAGCTTTACATCTTTCTTATATTGTGGCACCCAGAACTGCCCCCAGCACTGGAGGCGAGGCTGCCCCAGTGCAGAGCAGAGCAGGACAATCCCCTCCCTTGCCCGGCAGGCGATGCTGTGCCTGATGCCCCCCGGGACAGGGTTGACCCTCCTGGCTGCCAGGGCACAATGACTCATGTTCAACTTGACAGGGATCAGGACCCCCAGGTCCCTTTCCATGGCACTGCTCTCCGGCATTGTGTTCCCTTGGTGTCAAGCACAAGTTTTAGTCTGAACTAAAATTCAGAGGAAGTCTCTGAGGGGCTTCAGGGAAATTTTGCCTGGAGTTCTTTATGAGCAAGTCCCAAAGGAACATAATGAGGAGAGAAGGATGTGAGAAAAATGAAAAGTATTTGCCAAATTCCCATAACTACTTTCCTAAATTGCGTGTATTCCTGATATCCATGCATGAGTACTCTGCACTTCCCTACTTTTAGCATTAAATTCCTGCATCATTGTGTTTAAAAAAGTAATTATTATTTACTTTCCAGTCCCAAAAGAAGAAAGCATCAAAAATAAATCTCTCAGGCAGGTTTTTTCCTTACACAAGAAACACCAGCCACATGAAGCCTCATGAAAAGTTACCATAAAAGCTAAAAACAGACAAGGATTTCTTGAAAATGCAATTGCTCAATATACCCAGAACTGCCAGTTGCAGTTTCCTCTTTAGGCTATTGACTTCATAACCTTACCCAACTCTTCAGAAATTTCGTGGTCAACAAGATTTTTCAGAAACTTTATAGAAAAAACAAAACAAAACAAAAAAACCCATTGGTTTGAATTCATTTCCTGAAGACTGAATTACTTCATAAGAAGTCAGACTAAACAATTGTAAAAGTTACTAAAAGTAAACCAGTTTATCACCGTAGAGCAATAAAGGCAAATAAGCAGACAAGAAAGCTTGTTGGAAACTACATCTTTAGACTACCACCTTGAAAGAATATTCAGATATCCTCTGAATATTTGTTTTTCTCTATTGGAAGAAAAGGTGTTGCAATGCATTTTCTTTATTTTTTTTATTTTAAGTACAGGCTTCAGAGAAACTCAAGGGCATAAAGTAGCAGTAAGATTTCAGGCTAAAATGGTAAATTCTTCATGAAAGTTTGGGTCATGGTTATTCCTTTTCTAATTGAATAATGTATTTACAATTGTGACTATTTAAACTTGTAAAAGTGATGTAAAAGCATGAAGTGCATTTTTAGCAAGTGTATTCAAATCAGGGAGGGAAGATATTTTGTGAGAATACCTTTGGTCTGCATCTACTGCTGTTAGCAAATTCCTGTCTTCAGTAGTGACGTGGGTGGGACTACTTACATGAACCAGTTCACATATACAGGTCAGTGTTAGGCTGTTCTATGAGTTTGTGAGAAACACAGCCCCATCTCACTCCTAGTTATAGTTAGTGATTCAGATTTCAAGGAGAGACAGAAATTAACAAAGAAGTGCCCAGAGGATTGCTGAAGATTAAATGAGAAAGTTGGGCTCCTATCTAAATAAAGATGCTCTTATATTTTTGTTTACATAGAAACTTGGACAACTGGTCTGGCTGCAGTATATCTTATGTGCTTTAAGGCATGTGATACAAATCATATCCATAATTTCAGACCTAGGTCTTATGAGGTACAGTGTCTATATGGAACAAGACAGAGAAGTTACCTTTAGGTTAAAATATGTAAGTTACTTTTAGAAGTTTTCCCATTCTTTAATGAAAACTGGCAACTCATGCGTTCTGCTTTCAAGATTTCAAAACTATAAAGTCAACCAACTGAAATCTGACTTTTTAAAAAAAAATGTGCATAAAATGAAATTTGCCATTAGAAATGCTTGTGACCCAAAATATCTACAAGAGCATTATTTTCTTTCAGCAGAGGCTTACAGACTTTCAGTCATGGAAGAGGCCTCTACAATGCTGCACAGGAATGGGATAGAAAATGCACCATCATACTGTACTGAAAGTCTAATGAAGACCAAGTATCTTTTGTTTTGTCTTTTTCTATTTTAGTAGGCCTTTGGAGGGATTGAAAAAGAGCCTGTAACTCTCTTGTGGGCTTCATGGAAAGCTGAAAGAGCATGATGCAGAACTCCCTTCTTCTCCAGAGGCTTATGTGTGAGAATGCTGATGTGAAAAAGCATCAGTCCTGTTCTTGGCTCCGTGCTCAAAGCCACATATGAGCAAGTGCAGAAATACTCACTTTCAACAAAGTGTTACTAATTGCTGTTGTGTTTGCGTTTTTTTCCCTTTTTGTTTCACTGCTCAACTTTGCTGGCTCTTATTTTGATGACAGAAAAGTCAGGATGTTTCTAAGGACAGAAAATATTAATTAAAATAAACAAGGCAAGACCCTAGCAGCAGCTTTCAAACCAAACTGAAAGCTAATGTGTGCATTTCTATTCAAATGCATGCCCTGTTCTGATTCCCACTGGGTTTCAGAGTTACAAACTGTTTGGTATGCTTAAAAGACCTTAAAGTAGATTACTTAAGAGAGGCAAGTCCTCACTCACTTTTTCTAAATTTTCATTTAAACAAATATTTGACATTGTGGTTTCAGAATACGAAGCAATTTATTCCTGGCGTTTCACAACAGACATAGCTAGTGGCTCTTTCTGACTTCTCATTTCTCTCCTGACAGCAAGGATGGCTGCAGAGTCATCAACCCTGACAGTGCTGAGTGAGCTAGAATAGGTGCTGCTCCTTAAAACACACTTTGAAAAATTTTTGTTTTTCTTGAAACCTTAAGGTGTTTTTTTTGTTTCTTCTGCTTTGACAGCCTATTACAACCTCCCTGTCTACCTGCCACAGGCATTTGTTTATAGCTTTTCCACCCATCCAAAGTACAAGGAAATTCCTGACCTGAAAGCTTGGAGTTTTGAGATGAAGGAAGTAAAAAAGGTATTGTTTTCCTGGCTGGAAGTGACTGTAGCCAAGAACAACACAGATTCCTCTGGTGCCATGTCTGTCACCAGCAGTCATGCTCCTTCCTATACCATGATAACTGCATTGTGCTATTATGGAACTGTTACTATGTTATTATCTGGAACTGTTTTATATATGAACAGTTTATATATGAACTGACAAAGTCAGAGGGGCAGCACTGGCTGTGGGAGGTCATGGAGGGGTTTCCAGGTAGACCAAACTGGACACAAATAAACAGGAGCACATAAATGAATAGGAGCAAGCAGATGTTACACAACCACAATTTTTTCTAAAATAATTTTAGCAACACAGGAGAACTTTGGCAGTCCTAAGGCATTTAGTCAGTCAACATTTCTATAAACAAGTACATCATTTAATTTTAAATGTCATTTCATTCCAGGGGTCAATTTCAGGTTGCTGTCTCGCAGGCCTCTTCCTTGGGGAGATTTGTTCAAGGGTGATCACTGAATACACAAGAAGCAAAAGAGGACAGAAATTCAGTCAATTCCAAAAAGAACAGTCCTGGTCTGAAGAGTAAGCAATGAATGAAGGAAAGACCAGGACTTTCTTTTAACAGTGATGGACTGAATGGCAAGCCTTGTTCTATAACGAAGTAAAACATTCCCCACAGAAGTTTTAATTAGTCAGGAAATTTATTTTCTGTAGTTTTCCAGTTTTCCATTGCAGACTCAAGACCCTTTGAGGATTTGAATTACAAAACCTGACAGAGTACAATAAAACACTGCAAAAATAATAAAATGATCTTCAAATATAGGAGAACAAATGCCAGTATGGAAGCTGAGGAGTCACAATCCTTCTCTCATATAAAACAAACGTGTTCCTGCTTAGAGAACTTCAGCTTAGGCCTGGTTTTAGAAATGCAAAGCTTCATACTGATACACATTCCTCTCCTTTTTTCTTTCAGTTCAAGGGCATGACAAAGACCGAGCGGGTTTTGTTTCCTTAGCCAGGAATACCTACAATGTATGTTAATATCTGCTGAGTCACACACATCCTCCTTTTCCCTTTAGTTTCTTTTTGGAATAGAATCTTCTTTTTGGGAAACTTAAAACAGGGCATTGGAGCTGAGATCTGATACCAAACCCCTTATGGTCGGCAGGGAGTTTGTTTGTAGGTGGACCTGGCTGCAACTGTCCCCAGAAGCATTCATTCTGTGCAGCCTAAATTGCTCTATAATGCAACGTGACTCTTCACTTGGTAAAGGTGGAAAATAGGAAACAGTTTAAAAACGAAACTAGAGTAAGAGACAATGAAAGGCATCATCAAGATTACTTATAAATTTATGTTTAAATTAGGTAAGCTATCTGAAGATTGCCATATCCCAGCCAAGTTTCTCTTTTCCAGCACAACTGGTTTGCAGGCACCATTCATCCCAAAGAAAACAAAATGCATTTTCTAGTAATTTGAACATCGTGATCCAAGAAAGGAAAAAGAAATTACTGCCACCTCTGTTTTTTTTAGTGCATTGTTTTTAAGTTTTGATACCATTTTACATTTTATATATGACCATATTCTTTCATCAAGGGGTCAACACATAATTTTGGCCGTATGTAACAGCTCCTTAGATACAAAGAGTGTTTAATATTGCTTCATAATCAGTTCTTTTGGCAAAATTAGCAGAGATTCAGACAGGATTTAAGGACACTATAAACAGGTTCACAGCTGTGGGTGGAAAAAGGAAGGAAGTCTTAAGATATTTTTAACCTACCATACTAACTTCAAGTTGTAGTAAGCGCAATACTCTCAATGTAGTTATGTTTGATTTGGAGCAAAACAGATTAAAAGTCCTTTCCCTGGATATTGGTCAATGCAAATAATACCATAACATAGAAGTTCACGTAGTATTAATTCCCAGGATATTTTTTCTAGGCAATTGTAAGGAGGTTTGAAGTTTACATTTAATTTGAAGAAGGGAGTTTGTTTAAAGCTTACTTGAATTAGTCAAAGGCCATCAAATTGATGTGGGCTAGAAACCTGTGAAAACCTTTCATTATCTGTCCAGCATTCATGCCACATTTTGCTGCCACAATTAGAGTACGTCTTTCCTAAGGCTTTCCAGGGTTAAAAATATATATTTCTGATCTAAGGATGGATGTGAAACAAGGTATAAATAATATGTAAAAAAATAGATTTGAAACCAATATTATGCCCATCTGTAATTTCAGAGGGTGTTTACAGTCGTATAAGGTTGGCACTGTCTGGTATGAAGATGTATCCCCCAGTGTAATCAGAATTAAAACATACATTTACTTCTCTGTCTGCATGTTAATCTGGTTAGTATAGCAGACCGATTTGAGAAAGTAAATTAGATTTTCCGCTGACACCTATAACATGCATAGAATTAGTTTAACAGTATTCATATTTACTAACACTTTAAATAGGAGATATTTCTGCTTTATGATCTAATGATGATGTCTGAACCAAAAATACCACTCAAATTCAGTCCTTGTAGGATCTGATGAGAGGCTGAATAGGGAAATTCCCATATTAGTAAAGAGTTTGAATGTGAAGCCACTGACATAGCGCTTCACTGACAATTTGGAGTCCATTCAGGTGTCCAGATCTACAGAATCACAGAAATGTCAGAGCCATTCCCCTTGAGGGTATTGCCCTATAGTGGACATAGTGGAAACTTCCTGAGCTAGGAATACAAGCTCAGCCTGAAAAGATGCTTTGTTCTGAATACAGGAAGGAACCTATAGACATTCAGCAGTGCATTGTTAAAAATCACTTCTATGTATCAGTCAAGTCTACAGGAAATCTAAGGAAGTAATTTATTTTGTATACATAGAAAAGAATGCTTTTTAATCCTTTTAGGTTTTAAATTTTTTTTGGTAATGGAGCTAGTGTCTTCTGTTGAAAATGAATTCCTAGTTTTTAGGAATATCTCAAGAAACCTCTGATGGAAAAAGAACAAGACAGATTTCTGCTACTTTGAGACAGCAGCAAGTTTGCTAAGAAAATACTGTACCAGAATGTCAGACTGAGTATGCTTTTGGAGAGAATATTTCTAGCTTAGAAAGACATCATGTTAAAAACAACAACAAAAAAATTTACACATTTTTAGAAGCCATTAATACTTGTTTTATTCTCAGTCTTTCTCATTTTTTTTTGTTTTTGATTTGTTGGGGTTTCTTTAAAATTTTGAATGAGCATCTACATAAATGTTGCAGATCAGTATGCAATTAAAACTAGTACTTTGCTTGTTACGTCTCTAAAGACCGAGCAGCAGGCTCTCTTTAAATGCATCAATGTGAGAGGGCCCTTTTCCTAGACGAGCAAAGCCAGAGTCAGTTCATATAAGTTATGAATCCATTCTGGCAAAAAGTTGGACCATTCATTCTGGACCTCTCTTTCTAGTTCAAGTAATAAAGACAGGTCTGGAAATCCAATTATTGTCGCTTGTCTGAAATCTTTAAAAGAACTTAGGAAAGGTCTCAGTGAGAGAGAGAAACCTAGAAAACATTTTTAAAGTATTTTATTTTAAGTATATCCTTCTAGCCTGATTGTATAGAGTTCAGACTACAAGTGATGTGATTACCAACATATGTTATGACTGTAAAATCAATTACTGATTTTTTTTTTCTGGCTACAGCAGCACAGAAACAATGTATAGGATTTCTGCATTCTGCTTGCAGCTCTGGTACTAACTGGTATCTCAGTTCAAAAGGAAATGGAAACATAGATATGTTTAATAAGATGAGAAAAAGGGGGAAAAAAGTTTTTAAGAGCAGGGAGAGATAAGCATTATTAAGCAAATTTACTTTTGGACATACATGTGTATCTATCTATCTTTTGCTTTTAGTCATTCTGAAATGAGCGTGAAGGTGTGTGATGAAAACAGGTGTAGAAATGCAGGTAACATCCTCAAACACATTATCTCATAACCTCTTCAAATAAGCTAGGCTATTTTACTTTTATAATATTTATAGATATTAAGTTACATATTCTGTGGGGTTGTGAGTTGTTCTTCACATTATCCTAACAAAACCAAACCACTTTTAGTTCAGAGAAATAAGAAACATTGAAAACATCAAGAGGTGTGTCCAGGAAAGAATGAATTGAGATTGATTTTACATGAGGCAATGCCATTTCAAGGCTGAGCTTGGTCAAAATGCATCATGTAGATGCCAATGTGAGACCGTAACTCTAGCTAAACTTTAAGCTCCAGGTCTCTGTGTAGCATTTTTATTTACTGACATTCTTGGGGATGTGGGGTGGAAAGTTATCTTTTACTAACAATTCCTGCAAAAGAGGTTTCTTTCAAACTGCAGTTAATTCTGGGATCTGCTTTTGACTCATACTGTGAGTAAAACTGGGAAATTCCAATATTTTGTAACTTTAATATCATTCCAGGGACCCACAACCAGAAATTCCAGGAAAGTTCCCCACTGGAAACTGCATTTGCAGTGTTTGAGTGAACACCATGCATGGCAAGCCAGCTGCACTCCCTCTGTCTTTTGTTTCCTGACTGAGCCTGCATGTGGGATTGAGCTTCCAGAATGGCTGCTTACAGGCAGAGATAACAAGAGTCTCTTTCTCCTAAAGTGTCCACCTAACTCTCAGTCCCACACCAGGCAGAGAGGCTGAACCTTAATGCTGAGCTGCTTCTGAGCTGCTGCAGATGAAAACTGAAGGTGAACCCAAGCTGGCACTGGTTTGCAATGTCACCTGCCTGCATTGATGAGACACAGCTTTCTAGTTCCCTCTTTGAAGCTAAGATATTCATAGATGTGAGGTGAGAATGTGGTCAGGTTTTACGGCTCTGCAGCACGTCATAAACACAGCCTGGCCAGATCTGCTTCAGACCTCTGGGCCATGAAAACCCAAACCCCTTGTGAAAACATCAGGGATAGCTATTGCTGCTGCCAATCTGCCTGCCTGGCAAGCCGTGTAGGAACTCAATTAACTCTACCTACTTGATTAAAGTTCAGTAAATTGTGTATAGTTTCATCATAAAGAAGCTAGGAAAATTGATTAGTTTGGATGAGAAAATATCAACCCATCTTAAATAAAAGTTAAGTACCTAAATCCTGTTTGCGCTTCTCTTCAAAATACTGGATTCAAAAAAAAAAAAAAAGTGGTCTCTCAGAACATTTCCCTCAGCTTCTTTCAGTTTTCCCTGAAACACCTTTTCAGTAGCATAAGCAGTGAGCTGTTAGTTCAGCAGATGAGTTCATTATTGGCTTGGTTTTTTAAGAATGACTGTATCATGCAGTAGTTATGACACTAGTTTTCCAGACTTTTGTCTAACCCAGTTTTGCTTCTTATTAAAATGACAGCACTTTAGGACCAATAATTTTTTCTTCCTCTGTGTTTGGAGTTATAAGTGGGATTTTTACATAATAATAATAATCTGGTATATGCTGTTGTGTTTGCATTTGTTTTTTCCCCAAACAAGAAGCATACAGGAGCATGGAGCTTCTGCAATATTAATTATATGTAGCTTATTTCAAGATTCCAAGATATGGTTGTAACCATCCTGATTAAATCTATCCCACAATTGGAATATATTCTGCTGAGGGGCAAAAGGTTAAAGAGATAATTATTTATTCTACACTGTTTTAAACTAACTTTGGAGGTATGTTTAATTTAGATTTTTAATTCATATTTCCCTTAAGTGATGTTTATTTCCTTAATGACTGTGTTAGCAAAATTTTCTGACAGTGAAGCTGAGGGGAATTATGAAGAAAGGGGAGAATAGCTTATTATACATGAGGAATGATTGTCAGGTTAGAAAAATAATAGTGAAATGGAAAATAATATGAATTTAAACTCAAAGAAAAAGATACTAATAAGAATTTCTGCTATAGTAGAAACTATAAGAATTAGCTCTATTAGGATTTGCAATGCAGAAAAGATTGAAATACATTAGTGGCATTGAGGACTAGCAGTTACCAACTAGATTTAGTATTTCACATAGTGAAGGAGAAGTATTAATGCAAGTGGAAATCTCATTTGGAATAGTGTAGGCAATGTGCCAGGAAAACATTTCTAAAACACAGCTATCAGGTAAGGGAGGTGTCAATGGTTCAGGAATTCTCTTCTAGGTATGCATTACTATGCCTCTTGGCAAACTTCACAGCATAAATTCATTATTTAATATTCACTAAAAGCCTGACCAGAAAAAACAGGAAAAAGTATATTTGGCCTTCTGATTTAAGCTAGGAACAGAGAACACTTATATTAAAATAGCTCCTTGTTTTCGTCATACATCAGCTTCCCCATTTGAGAAACAATGAAGTTACTTACCCTGTTTCATAAACATAATTAAGCTAATTAAATACTCATCAGCCTGAATGATTAATGAAGAACTTTGCTCTGTCCAATACCACAACTGGTGACTCTACCTGCTACTACAACTAAAGAAAACAAAACTATGTAGCTTTAATGTAGACAGTAGCAGCACCTAAACTTGCTGTTGTGTCCTTTTATGGGCCCTTGAATTTCTTCAGATGCCCAGTGCACTGTTTTTGTTCAGAACCAAACTGGACTGGGAAGATTCCCAGGCTCCCAGAATAGTCAGGAGATTAAGTGTCTCTTAAGCAAAACTGGAAAGGGCAGAGTACATAGAACAGTTTCCTGGATTTCCCAGTCTATACACAAAATATGAGTCCTTTCCAGCACAAAACAAGAGAAATATCTGAAGCCTTTCCTGTTGAATAAATGTTACTGTGCAAAGGATGCAAGATTATAAGATAGAGAAAAAACACCAAACAACAACCAGGAACGTGATTCTACTCTCTACTTGTTACAGCACTGGAAAGAGAAAACAGAGTTGGAAAATCCTAGTTTGGTGTTCATAGTTTCCACTAAACTCTGAAAAGAAATATGCAAATAAGGATTCAGTATTCCCTTGCCCACACTAAGCAAGATTAGTTAGACTTAGGGAGCCAATGCTTTCTTCCTGTCATCCAGTGAAACTAGGATTTGCTACTGAACACAGACATAATTTTACCAGGTTGCTTAGAGAACATCTCTTTCCTCATAGCCTCTCAGGAGTAGGTGTAATTAGGCCACCATCAGGTTGAAAAGATAATTAAACTTAGATTTTCTGTTTCCTAAGTACTCAAACGCTAAGCCAGCAGTGGAGTGGGTTCCCTATGGGGCAGGCAAGGCAGGCACATCCTTTATGGGTGATTCACATGTTGGGAGAACACCTCCTGATGTATCAGGGAAGGATCTAATATATGGAGACCTAGAACCTGAAAGCTGAATAATGCAGTGCCTGTTTTCTTCAGTCCTCAGCTAGAAAGTATGGTAGGATAATCTCATGAATGAATGGTCAATTCATGAATCATATACAGGTCTTTATTTTGCAATTTTCCAGACATCCTTCTGGAAATTTTCCAGTCATTGGACAGTCTTTCTATCCTCAAATACCACAAAAGATTAAGGTGATTGAAAAATCCTCTCTGCAAAGGGAGAAATTATTTTTGGAAAAGCCTTCAGATGTCAGCTTTAATAAGTACATGATTTCTGATCTCCATGGTCACATTGTGATGTAACTTAAAATGACCTGGTAATCAAAGAAAGCACTATTTTTAGAATATTCATAACAGAATTGAGTATTGAAACATCTTCTTTAAATGTTCTGTCATTTGGTGGTCCTTACAACTCAGTGTTGTGGTTTAATCCCAGCCAGCCACCAAGTCCCACACAGCCCCTTGCTCACTCTCCCACCACTGGGACTCGGGGGAGAATTGGAAGGGTAAAAGAAAGAGAACTCATGGTTTAAGATATAGAGACAGTTTAATAGGGAAAGCAAAAGTTGTGGACACAAACAGAGCAAAACTAGGAATTAGTTCACTGCTTCCCACGGGCAGGTGTTCAGCTGTCTCTAGGAGAGCAGGGCCCCATCCTGTGTGACAGTGACTTGGGAAGATGAATGTCATCACTCCAAACCTCCCCCTCCTTCATCTTCCCCAGATTTATATACTGAGCATGATGCCATTTGGTCTGGAATATTCCTTTGGTCAGTTTGGATCACCTGTCCTGGCTATGTCCCCTCCCAGCCTCCCATGCACACCCAACTTCCTCGCCAGCATGGAAGTATCAAAAGCAGAAAAGGCCTTGGCTCTGTGTAAGCTCTGCTCAGCAATAACAAAATATCAACCTGTTATCAACCTGTGATCAGCACAAATCCAAAACACAGCCCCTGTGAAGAAATTCAACTCTACCCTAGCCAAAACCAGCACACACAGAGTGCAAAGGCTCCCTTGCATGATACATGAGAAGAGCTGCTACAAAAAATTTGGATCCTCAACAGTGCATGTTCTGGGAAATAAGCTGCCATAGATGGGTAGGAGGTAAATCCACAGAGTCACTGAAGATTTCTTCTCTGCCTGTACATAGATTGTCATATAGGTGTGTTTATAGCTGGAAATAAAAAGAAAGTCTTCCTAGGGCCTAGAATCTCTATGGTTAATTGCATATACATTTAAATGATAGATGGAAGAGCAGTTGCCTCTATTTTCTACTCATTACCTCAGTGGTTACTGCTACCCTACACTACATGGAGATCCAGGCTCACGATGCCTCTCAACCTCTCTGGGTTCTGATCTATGCCTCCTGCTACATAGCTTTACACAGTAGGCAAGGCGCTTTTTTGGCAAGGGAGTGTTTTTTCTCATGAAGGTGCTTTCGAGGGTTGGGTTCAAATCTGTATACTGGACTGAAAGGCCTCTAGGTATTTTGAAAAATATGGTGAACACCCATTTTTTTAACTGTCCACTCACTCTTTGAGTCCAAACCTGCAAGATCCAGAGCATCACAGTCAGTCACAGTCGAAGTCAGGTCTGAAGGATTTCACTGAGTGTGTAGGGTAACAGAAGCGGTTCATCAAAGTAAACCTTCTATTTACTGTTGAGGCAGATGGCCCTTTGGTTACTCTTTTCACGAGAAGACCTTTAGCAGGAAGCCTCACTCTCCTGAATCACATAGAACTGATGCATTTTAATATTATCCTAATTTGGAGAAATAACGTGATTCCAATTAACTGAAATTTGCAGCTGGTGGGATATGAGCCCATCTCACTGCATATTGGTATTATGTTCCCCTTGTAAATGTGCACTGGGACACATCCTGTTCTCATTTCACATTTGTAAATAAATCAATTCTATTTTCTTAGTAGTATTCCTCACCTAGCCTGTTGGAGAACACTGGACCAACACAGAAGATAGTGGGAGGCAGCAGCAGGCAGCAGCAGCAATCTGCAGACATCAGCCCCCTACCATCCTACAACACAGCCTTTTATACCTGTATGTCCCTCACATGCTTCTTGTTAAAGAAATCCACATACACCTCCATTCCAAGTTGGTTTTCTGTCTTCCCTGGGATACAGCTGTAACTTATCAAAGTCGAGGCTGCCTGCATCCCATTCTTGTGTCCCTACACCTACACTAGCCTTTCAAGGGTCAGATTTTAAACGACATCATGTAGTGTTGCTTTTCTGAGTTCTTACACATCTGCTGAATCATGAAGCTGAGAACTTATTCTAAGATACTGTTCTTGCCTTCAGCCCCTAGGGCTCCAAACAGATCTTTCTTCCATTCCTTCTTGATTTTACATTCCAGTCTTTTAATCAAGATGTTATGTTGTACCACATCATACACTCAAATTTCTATGAGGCATTTTACGTCAACACTATCAACACTATTACTTTTAGCAACAAAGTGTGTAATCTCAATTAAAAAAAAAAAAGGAATAAAATCCTTTCTGCCATAAACAGTGTTGAATGATTTCAATTAATGGATAAAAATATAATCACCCTTAGTTCTCTATTAATTTATCAAAGTCAAGGTAACGCATCTTTTCTGACATGGATCATTCTAATCCCACTTTTTAAGGAACTGGAGATTTACAGATAACTTCAGAATTTAATTTGCCACAGGCCATAATGTGGCAATGATTATGTTATATCCCACTCCCATCAGGGTGGAACTATAACCACTTGCTTTTTCCAGTTTTATAAATCTCCTCTATTAGTCCAGGCTTAAGCAAAAATAACATAAATATTGAAATTCCCTTGAGACAAGTTTCTTGGGTTGGGCACAAGTCAGTAAGACTTAGATGGTTATTTTTAGTAGCTGCTGCTTACCAGTCTCCTCAGTTACTTTGGGAATAGAAAGTATACAGTCTTCACTGGAGATGCTGTACTGACACAGACTTTTCCATACCTGCAGAAGCATTTAATTTTCAGCTCGTGTGAATATCAGGAGAATTTAGTAGGTTGGAATATAAGTATTCTGAAGCATAACTCAGATGATGATAAACTTACAATCAAAAAGACAATATGTATGATTCTAAAATCCTGTTAACAGAGCATCATATAGGAAAGCCTAAATTAGAGCTAAAAAAGTCAGCCACACAAATTACCAGGTACATCCTATGAGCACAGTGCTCTAAGTGCAGGAATTGTTTCCGTCTCAAGCAAAGTGCTGACTTGAGCAAAGTCTATTCTCTCCAGAATTTTAGATAATATCTTAGCATAGTGCTTCAAAATCCTGTATTGATTAAGTTTGTTGCAGATGAGCTGTCACCTGCCCACACAGTGCTGCCATGTACCAGGGGTGCCTGCGGACTGCCACACAATGGTGCTGTCAAACTGAGGATCCAGACAAACCTGTCATGGGGAGGAGCAAGATTAGGCTGGATTTAAGTTGAGCTGGGCCAGATGAAAAAACTAGCTATTTGGGAGGACTGATACCTCCTGAAGGCAGAATGCAGCACTGCAAAAATACACAAGCTGACATTCAAAAAGTAGCATGATCATGCTAGAACAACTTTGCATGCAAATCAGTTAGACCTTGCTTAATCCCCATAGTAATTCCTCTGTAGTGAAATTTTCCATTCTGCTTTCATTTTTTGTAGCTGTTTCAGCAGTTCCAAGTGAATAAATGTCAGATGTCACTTGGTGATTCTTATACTTTACTCCCTTTGCTTTCTGTCCCTGATATACCAGAGATGAGTGATGAGTGACTACAGAAAAGGGAATGTGTTGCTGGAAGGCTTTGGGGTTTTTTTTCTTTTTTCCTTCTGGATGTTGTAACCTGCTATACATTAAAATGAACAAGTTCACATCTGCAAAGTGAGGCATGAATGTTTATTTTATACACTGAATACTTGACAGATTCTTAAACTCATTAATTTCCAAAATATTATATAGTTTATCATAATGCTTATTTTCCTTGTATAGTGTCCTTACAAGTTAGAACCTGATTTAATAACCTCGAGAACCAAAATGGTATTATTTAGCAGCTGTAAACATTGTTCTATGGGCAGATTTACCTAAAATAACTCATAATATTGCCCTAAGCTATTAATGCACTTTGTCCTGCATGAAAAAAATTCACTCAGTATAAGATAAAGAACTACAAATCAAAGCTAACAACCTTGGAAAAAGAAATGGAACAGGTTTGCAAAAAGCATTTAGAGTTTTCCACTGTCTCAACATGTAGCAGCTATTCTTAATATCATAATATTCATGTAGGAATAACTGATACGACAAATCTGACTTCCATCTGCTAACTGCATTAGCAGTTTTGAATTAGTCTGTGCAACGAATAACATTCTTCTCATCTATTCAATTAGCATTAATTTCTTTAAGTTACCTAAAGCCATATATTACTCTCAACTAAAACTATCGATGTTAAAAGTACATTTGCAATAACTTGGTATTTGTGAGTACAAGGATATTTGACTGCTCATAGTTTGTGGGATGATGAGGCATGGTGACTGAATGATCACCTTCCAGTGGCTAGAGTAGTCCCAGTTTGACTGAATTATCCTCACAAACAGCTTTCCTGGAAATTGCCAGAAGAATAAATATGGTCCATGGCTATAAATTTAGTAGAAGAGATTTATAATTCCCTTAAAATAAGAACTAGCCTCCACTAGAAAACCAACACTGATTTATCTTTCCATGAGCAGAATTCTGCTGCATTACAACAGAATAAAAAAGGAGTCTATTGGCAATCATCTGCTGTCTTTGCCAAAGTAAAATTCCTTTTGCTTTCATAAGATATACAACAGGCACAAGAAAGCTATTACTAGAATCACTTGTTAAAACTTACTGCACACAAAACTTTTCTGCTTGAAATATACAGCTAAAAACTAATTTTACGTGAAAAGATATTTTTGTAGGTAACAATAAGTACACAAGCAATTAATAATAAAATGGGTGGAAACAAATAGAAATGCCAGAGTCTCAAAAACTGAGGAGGGGAATACAAACTGAACAACCAAAAAGGTAATAACTCAGCTTCTGTAGCTTTACCCCCTCCCAGTGATCATTCTGCTTTAGTATAACTTAGCTGGTCATGACCAGGTGTGGCACTAAAAATAGAGCTTTCATTATTTCCTGCATCAAAAAAGATCAAAATCTATTCATCAGGCTGTAAACAGGACAGCTGAATTGAATGCAGGGAACCCACTATTGAACTATCTTTCTCATTAATTTCCAATTACATGAAGGACTGAGCACTCTTTCTTAGCTTTGTTTTTGATTTTTTAATGAATATAATGGAATTAACATTACTCAGTTCAGTGGTTCACAGGATTGAGCAGAAATGTGTTGAGCTACAAAGGATCAAGTCATATTTGCTTTATTCAGGCATGAACAGGCTTACTCTTACTATGTGTGTGATAGGATTCCTCATGCAGAAGAGTTTTTAGGCTCTTGTCCAATAGTTGAGTGGGCAGGACTAGGAATCTGGTCCTACAAATCCATTTAGATCAGGAGCCCTTGTGTAAATTAAGAACTATCATCTCAAAACTGGTTTACACTTTCAAAATATGTCCTTGCAATAACATTCATATTTTTCATTGGTTAAGAGCTTCTTCAGGTCCACCCCTATTCACATCATTCATTCTGGGCTTTGCTGATAAGCATTCGGAAGGGAGGCATGATCCTGTGAAGTACTGAGTTCCACCCAAAAAGATGCTGACAACCTCAGCATCTTCAGTTCCTCCAACTCCTGTTAAATGTTAAATTTTGAGCTATTGACAGTAACCAGAATGCTGAAGGAGCACTAGGGAATCACAATATCACTGTTTATGTCTACAAATCCACTCTAAATACCTAACTAGACATAGATTATAATCTAAGAAGAAGAGAGTATTTTTTATAAATTTGAACATTAATGGAGTGGTATTCTTTTCAAAATTGATTGTGACAGGGCATAACATACAACAGTATTAGAAACATGATATGAAATAAGTAGTTCAAAGACCTACTGTCAACCTAAACATATTTTATGGGATGCTCTGTGATCCACATGGTTGTGAAGCTGAAATTCTTATTTTTTTTATGGTGCTGTGGGAATGAGACACTGATGCTAGCATTTGATCAATAAAGAAAAATGTTGGCAATACTCTGGAATATTGTGCATTCTTAACTGGATGACATGAACTCCAGTGGTTAGTCGTGGGATAGCTAAGAAAAATTACTGGAAAAAGCTTTAAAATTATTTTCCTTTGTAGTGTATTTCCATTCAGTGAATTGGCAAGGAAATAACAATGAGAATTTATTGGTATGAATAATGCATCATTTGTGTATTCTTCATACTCTTGTCCAGCTGGCAGTCCAGTTGCTGCAGCATTACCTGGATTTCCAGACACAAAAACTAATGTATGATTTGAAATATTAATACTAAAGTAGGCTTTACTCTATGTTCTTTTCCAGTGTACCTAAGTAAAAATTTAACTGTGCTTCAGTATCTGAGATTATTCTAATATATTTATAATATGCAGAAATTCTACCTATATTTATGTAGGAAGGGGTAGAAAAAATTTGGTAGAATTAAGCTGCTCAGTTCTTAGCAGTAACAATCTATCTTAAGGAAAAAAAATCCTGTAGAATCTATATCTGCTTTTAAAACATATTAATGAATGAAGGAGTTAAATGAAATCTTTTTTAAAATTCTGAAAATACAAGGACTGTTGCTGTTCACTAAAGTGACCTGATATTTTAGAAGACTTTTACTATTTCTGACTTTGGAAAAATACATGGGACGAAAGCCTCCATGTTCCAGTTTGAACTTTATTTCTGCCAAAATAACTTAGATAGTTCTGTGAATGAAGCAACTGATGAGAAACTCAGTGTTTATGATTTTGTATGTCTCCAATGTTAAAGCTTTTTAAAAAAATTCTGATGAGTTCATGTTTTAGGAAGTGATATCAACTACTTTGAACATGTGCCTGATGCCTTTTCTTTCTTTTTTTTTTTTAACATAAATTAATCAATTTTAAGAAACTTGGAAAGTTTAACTTTGGATCTGATCTGTACATTTTTAAATATTACAGATCAGTTCCTTGGAAGCTTCTCATCTCTTCTCTGGAAAAGCTCCAGATGGCCTAAATAAAACTCTGGTGTGCTTCTGTAGATGATGCCAAGCCTAGATTCAGGTGAATGGTTAGAACACGTTCTCTCTGGTTGATTCTGTGCAATGTGGAACAGGGAAGCTGTTCAGAGGCAGAGATACTCCATCAATAAGGAGATGTACGTACTGTAAGTCAAAATAAGAGAGATCTGGGAAAAGTGTCATAGCAGTTGGGGCAGACAAAATAGCAGGTATGTTTACACTGGAGTTTAGTTTTGGTAAGAAAGACACCTTTTGAAGCTTTTACGAGTGATCATCATCTCATAGCTGTCTTGCAGAATTAGAACTCCCTTATGGAAGCTTACTGAAAGATCTTCAACATATCCATGGTGTGGGTGCTGGGTCTGCAGCACCAACTGATTCACTCCACTAGCCTATGTTGAACAAATCAATGCAATGAAGGCCTGAGTAAAGTTGTGGAAAAGTCATTCTGTGAGCTGAAAATGGGGAGAAAAGGGTTTGCTGTGGTATGCAAATCTGGCCTGGAGATTGACAGGAAATAAAACTACAAAGAGGAAATCTCAGTGCTAGGGACTATCAATGGACCAGTTATGAAGGCAAGAAGGTAGATTAGGAAAGCTAGGACTTAAATCAAGTGTGGAGAGATAAGATTAGGAGGACAAGACTTTAATTAAATAATGAGTGCATTAGAGAAATGCTTTAAAGATTTACTTAGAGTAAATCTTAGAAGTAGTAACTAATTAATTGAGAAGGATGAAAGGGAGGAGGTGAAAGAGAGGAAGACTAGGGAAGAGACGGGAGAAAGACAAATGAGAGGAAATGTAAAGTGCCGAGTCAGGGTTAGGGAGGACACACATATGTACACTACACACTCCATATGCAGTAGAAATTTTGCTCCAGTGCCTCATCATTCCTGGGTGATTGTTCCTGCTCTTCAGTTCACCATTATTCCTCTATTCCTGTTAGATTCCTCATTCTCTAACCTATGGACTTATTTGCCATATCTTCTTAGATGGATCTCATTAACCAATTAAACTGTAATCTGAGTTTAGCCATTAAACAGTGCTGTTTGGAAGCTGATGTTGTCAACATGATTCCTGTCCTCTTCTGCTGAATTTGTACTTAAATGAAGGCTCATAACTATCTAATTGTCTCAGCATTACTCCTGCTCTGTGTGGACTGAAGTACCGGAAGACTAAAGCTGAAGTGCAAGAGCTGTACAAAAAAATCTGGTTCAATTAAAGATGTTCAACAACCAAATTCTTAGTATCAATACTATTCTAAATAACATAAAATGCCTACAACATAAAGTAAATCAAGACATTATATTTTTCTACTTCAAACTCAATAGATATAAATATTCCATTCAAATAAATGTGACAGATCTTAGTATCACTATTTGATAGACAATCTGCATTCAGACTGTTAAGTTCTAGATAAATCGCAAATATTGGTAGCAATATTAATGCTGATGAGCCATAAATACTCTCAGCTGAGTTTCATTTCTCTGAAGAGCAGTTTCAAAGCCATTGAATATTTATATATAAAGAGCTTAGAATTATTTCAGTATAAAAAAAAATCTTGTAATGCTATAAGTGGGGTTTTAGCTTAGAATTATTTCAGTATTAAAAAAAAAAATCGTGTAATGCTATATGTGGGTTTTATCAGGGTTTGAAATAACCTGTTTAAATCTATATGTGTTTTGAATAATACAGTTTACCCTTTATTTTACTGAATCTGGATATAGAGGTTGCAACTTTATAACTACATGACACATATTATTTTTTCAAACAGCAGTGGTTAGTAATGCCGAGAAATACTAACTAGAATTTGTATTCTGATTGCATATCCAGCAATATCCTTTCACTGAGCATTGCATCTTGCAATGCTCAGTGAAAGGAAGACAGGCAGGAAGACCAATAATTATGCAGAATTCAATAGTTCTTTAGAGCTGACACAGACATGCCATCTTCAGTTGTGATCATGACAGGATTTCATTTATGTTGATTGAACCAAAGATGCTAGCGATCAATAAGGGATGTCACCTGATTAAAAAGGAGCCAGAAAGCTTACTTCTGACATGAACAGCCAAAATCATCACACACATAGTCATAAATAGGTAAACATTCATGAGTACCTGAGCAAGCCTCTTGTCTGGGCACTTACTCAAGTCCTTATGCACTTGCTCAAGTGTGTGCCTAAGAGCACAAGGCATTTGAATTCTGAGGTGCATCTGAATGGGGGTATAAAATGACAGGAGCTTCTACTCTTGAGAGCATACAGAAGAAAGTGAATATTTTGAGAGAGAGACCTTTGCACCCAGAACACTCCTTACGTATCCCATGGGGAAACGCTGACTTTCAGACTGGTAACTGCTGCCCTTTCAGGCCTGGGTATAGCCCACGTCAAAGTTTGGCAAACGCATTACAAGGCATAAGTGACCTCCACATCCCACATTTTACGTGCTGACTTTGGAAGCCCATCAAGACCCAAATGAGCTAGCAGGTGCCAGAAGTGGGTAGTGTTCTTTTAAACAGTTTGGGAGACCTCTAGTGGGCCTCCTTCCTTGTCTCCTGGTGTAGCTCCCACAGCCAACCTAGAGCAAAGTTTCATTGTAAATTGGACTATGTATGTGTATGTAATTGATAAAATCATTGGAATTCTTATATGTGGCTGCTCTAAAACAATGCTTATAAGTGGAAACCACACAAAAGTACAATAAGGACTTTGATCTCAAATGTTTGAGTCATTTTGAAAAATGATTAAGCTATGCACCATCGAGCAGAACAACACTGATATGCTTAGAAGTCTGTTTTCAAATGCTTTTTTTTAGGTGCATTTTTAAGACCCAAGTCTCAGTTTAGGATTTGCAAAATAGAAATGCCACCTTTTATTTAGAGGTGCAATTCAAGTGACCAAAGTGTTTGGAGTTCCTTCTCCTCTGTTCGTGTCTGAGCGGTCCACATCATACAAGCATCAACATAATTGAAGCCTCTTTGGACTTCACATTTTTTTTTATTATATTTTTGAGTGTAGCATTGAAATGGGACCACAAGTCTTCATTTCATGTACAAAATTCAGTAGGAATGAACAGTAAGACAGAAACACTAAAATTTATTGTTACCTTACTTACAGGAGTGCTTTCTAACACAGGAATGATATTCTATTCAATTCCATACACAGCCTTTTCACCTCACATGATTACAAGAGTCATGTTTATTTGTACAAATGCCTCTTTTCTAATTGCTCCATGATTGTGAGAGGAGAACATTTTATCATTGCTTTTCTAAAAGGCAGTCAGTGTTTGCAACGCAATTTCCATTTTCATATCTATCACTCATCCATTAAAAATTAATAAAACATAATATTTAATAACTAATTTAATAATTAAAATAATTCCATAATGTGAACATAAGCATTTGAAGCTCAGTCCTTTTATACCAGCAACTAATTCATGTGTAACTACACTGAAATCAGGAGCACTTTGCACAAAAGCAGACACTTGCCTGTGTGGCTGGATGAACAGATATTTATTAGTTCTAAATTATATTCTAAGTTTTGCAAAATACTGTTTTGCCTTTAGTAGGATCTTACAAGGATTATACAGGTACCTTCAGAATATATGGGAATATGAAAGTGCAGGTGTATTAATTCCTTTTTTTCCCATATTCTTATTAAGAAGTGAAACAAGCTTTGGAGAAAAAAGGGAATAAATCCATCTGCTTCTCTGAACAGTGGATCACAGTCTTGCAAAGGTATGTAAATGTCTAGCTCTAACTCTTTTGAGACTTGAATTTGATAGAAGTATCTGCATTTGCAGAGGTACACGTCTCCAGAAGCATTTTCCTAAGGTTGCACATCACGCCTAAAAGTGGGTTTATATCTCAGCCTTTTGCTATTTTCCCTCCAAACACTATTCCTCACCCTACTCCTTCTCAGGAGAGAAATGCTTATGTCATCTTAAACCTTTTAGAGGGGAAAAAAAGTCTTTCTGCAACAGCATATAGGAAAAGGAAGTAGTACACTTCCTCACAGAACTTGCTTGGGATATTTAGAGCTCCTGAAATCCGTCCATATCTCTTGGCATCAGCTCAAACCATAAAGGGCAGTCTGGGAACATCTATGCACCTTGCCAGCTCCAGCCACTTCCAAAAGTAATGGGGAACCTTTCTTGTTGCAAAGTGGTGAAGGGACAACATATGGAGGATGTGTGACTGTCCACCTCTGTTGGCTCTGTGACCATATTATTTTGACTTTGGTGCGGGGAATTCTATTTGCTGATGTAAGTGAAGGTTTTGAAGATCGTGTGATGAATGTATATTTTAATGGTAACTCAGTTAATAATAACCACAGAGAAAGCCTTTTCATTTCAAAGATATTTATAGTTCAGGAGTACAAAGGCTATACAGCATCACAGTAAGTCTCTGACATCCTAACAGGCCAAATTTCTGTAGCTTTCTCTTGTGTCTCAATACAATAAATTACTGTGGGATAATCCAGATAGTTCAAATTTTATTCAAGTAAAAGAAATACTCCTTCAAAAATAGTTCTAAATGAGGATGATTAAAAACAGAGTCATAAAACAATCTGTAAATACGTCAAATCAGTGTGGCTATTCTACAGAGCAAAGTCTGCATCTCAGACTATTTGAATATTACAATTTACAGAGAAATGTCTGTTGCAATATTTAAATTCAAAAATACGTCATATGGAATTTTATAGACTACATTACAAAACCTTTGGGAAAAAAAGTCTTTGAAAGACTATAGAGTGTCAACTAAGTAATTGTGAGATGAGTTATGGTGAGGTGACTGATAAAAAAGAAAAATTGAAGTGCAATACTAATCATGGAGAACACTTAGGAACATAAAGCTCTATGTAGTTTAAAATATTTATTATGTTAGAATAATATCCAGAGAAATTTGTACTGGGCATTGAGTCACAAAAACTCTTAGCTGCATTGGCATTATGGTCGCCAGTGAAATTCAGTATAGGCAATGCAATATGCACTGGCAATAAGTCTGAACTACTTATACATTAGTTTGTCATAATTATCTAGCCATTTACTTTTTTAATGCCAATACTTCAGTGGGTTATTACATGAGTAGATCATATAAAAAGTTAAAGGCATGAACAAGAGATACTATATACAATGAAACATTCTATCTTCATTCACTGTATAATGGTGGATTAGGCCTTCACTTGGAATTTCATGTTCTGTTTGTCCTACCCCAAATAAAACTCAACAAAAACAGATGGCACTTGAGAAACCTCAGAAGTATAGAGGTGTTCATGTGAAAACCATAGTAAAAATGCCTAGCTGGGAAAGGACGAGATATGGCTGTAACGCAGAAGATGAATGGGGTAAAGAAGGCAAATATAAATGATTTCTTTTCATTACTCAAGCACATACATATACCTGATGAAAATGGAGAGCAGTAATATTAAAAATAAATAGAGATAGGTGGTGATAAATGCTTAGCATGAATTTCAGAGAGGATTGGACATTTTTAAGGATAGAGATTACTGCACATGATATTTTGGGTGGAATTTGCAACAAAAGCATTTTTGTAAAGAAGTAAAGCCTTAGTGATCAAAAATATACCCTGATCTTTAAATACAGGAGGTTTAGAATGGAAGCTTCCTCCCTAGGCAGTGTTATTCCATATTCATCCACTATGTGGGTTCTTGCATTTTCCTTTGAAAAGTTTGAGCCAGGACCATAGAATCATAGAATCATTTAGGTTGGAAAAGACCACAATGACCAAGTACAACCACAAACCCAGCACTGCTAAGTCCACCACTAAACCATGTTCCTATGTGACATATTTACATATCTTTTAAACACCTCCAGGAATCATGACCACCACTTCCTCAGGTAGCTTGTTCCAATACTTCAAAACCCCTCCTGTGAAGAGGTTTTCCCTGACATCCAATCTAAACCT
The DNA here is from genome assembly GCA_013397815.1 of Aleadryas rufinucha. Lineage (NCBI taxonomy): Eukaryota > Metazoa > Chordata > Aves > Passeriformes > Aleadryas > Aleadryas rufinucha. The sequence goes on from VZTH01005174.1 coordinate 870,881, forward strand.
CCCCTGACCTAACCTGATGCGGTTTCATCTGGTGCTATGGCTTGTTACTTGGGAGAAGAGACCAACCCCTACCTTGCTACAGCCTCCTTTCAGGCAGCTGAAGAGAGCAATAGGGTTGTTCCTCCAAGCCTCCTTTTCTCCAGGCTAAACCCTAGATTTCTCAGCCTTTCCTCATAAGCCTTGTGCTCCATAACCTTCACCAGCCCCCTTGCCCTTCTCTGGGCATGCTCCAGCACCTTCAGCACCATCTGATGCAGCCCGATGTTTCAATAGATGGTTTATTTTTCATGTACACAGCATAAGACATTAGGTCCATGTTTTTCAGAGTGAACTTGCCATCAGTACTCCAAAATACAAAGAATCCCACAAAATCCTCAGGCAATGAAGGTTAAGCTACAGTGTAATACTTCATTTATTTGATTAAGAAAACCCCAAAACACTGCTCATAATCATCAGGGTAGGAGACCTGGAAAGTTGTACATGTTATTTTTATTTCCATTTAAAAATAACAACAGTGAAACCAAAAAAATTATAACAATAATAAAAGTAACTACATAGTCTGCTTGGTGCAGTACATTTCTGTCTTCATGCTCTGTAAGTGAAGGGTTGCTGTTTACGGTATGCTCCAAGTCTGCTTTTCAGAAGACAGCCCAACTTGGCTGGACAGCTTTCAGTTGCTACTGGAAATATGTCACTTATTAGGAACAGAGCGGTTGTTTATCACTGTCTCAAGGGTTACTTTGGCTGAGGCAAAGAAACAGCTCAGTTATATAATGGAAAGAGCTGGGTCAAAGGATAAGAAATTTATGTAGTGTGTGCTCGAGACTCTGGCAATGCAGACTCAGTTTCTCTCTTGTGTGTCTTGCACATATCATGGCTATATAGGCCCCCCCAAAATATATATGGCTGTATAGGTCCCCCATCCATCCCCAAAACTACCTTAGAACTATGGGGGCTGAAGTTAAAAATTTAAGAAATCCTCCCAAAACCTCTCAGTCAAGACAAAGAGATTTGTCCTAATTGCTTCTTTTGCCCTCCTGGCACACAGTTAAGTGTTCGGTCTTGTTACCCAGACCCACCACACAGCCACAGTTCGAGTACTCTAGCGAACTAGAAATGCCATCTCTAGCAAAGATCTGTTTGTGTGCTGAACATCATCGGTCCTTTCAGTCCTCACCAGCATTAATAGGGTAGTACTCCTTGCCATAATCTCAGTTCTGGTTTCTGGTGAAACAGCAAAACGGAACCCAATCCTGCTTGCTTTATGGATAGATACCACCTCACTGAGTACCACACGGCATTGCAACAAGCCAGGGACAGTTACAAAGAGTTGAACCTGTGTTTCCATCTGCTTATGTAACTGTTAGATGTCTCAGTTCAGGGTAACCAAAACAAATTCTAGTACAAAAAACCCAAAACAAACAAAGCGAAACAAACAAAGGAAAAATAAGTATTCAGAGACTTTTTAAAACCTCCTCTAAGTGTTTTAGTTCCCACTACCAAGGGTATCCTTTAGGTGAAATGTTTAACCAAGCATCAAGTTTGCAAGCACAAACCCAATTACCACAATAACAACCCAGTAAATAAATACTGGTAAGTCAGCACCTCGCCCTAATTACCAAACACACGAACTGACTCCGGACCGCGGTGACCTCGGTTCCTCCTTGGGGCAAGCGGGACGGCGGATGGAGCCCCCTTCGAGAAGCAGACGGGGCTGGGGAAAACCCGCCCGGTTCTCTCCCCCGCACCTGTTGCGCCGCCACTTGGCCGCAAGAGAGGGGGCAGCAGCGGGGGCCGCTCCGCTCGCCTCCTTCTTCCCACCGACAACTTCCCGGGGCGTAAACGGCCGCGCCAGGTGCCGCCCTCGCCGTGATGGGACGGCGGGCGTGGGAGGGAGGGGGGAGCCAGCAGACACGGCCCGAGCTGGCAGCGCGGCCGCCGAGTTGCGGGCGAGCAAAGTGCTGGTGTGTGAGCGCGGGCTGCCCGCCCCCNAAACCTGGAGACACAGAAAAGGGCTCTAGGAAAAAGTTTTGGATGGGATTATGTGGAAACTACCCTGCAATTCTCCGCTGCCAGAGCAGGCTCAGTGCTGCCTTCTCCCCAGCGGCGCAGCCCGCGCCGGGCGCTGCTGAGAGACGCCCGGGCCTCGGTGCCGCGCCGCCAGTGCCTGCTGTGCCGGAGCCCCTCGCCCCGCCGGCCCAATGCTCCTCCTCGGGCTGCTCCTGCTGACATCTGCCCTGGACGGCCGGAGGCAGGGGGCCGTCGCCGAGTCCGATCTCAGCAGCAAGTTCGCCTTCTCCGGCGCCAAGGAGCAGAACGGTAAGGAGCCGTAGTGCCCGCCGCTGCGCAGCCCGGGGCAGGGCGGGGGCGGGCGCCCGGGCGGCGCGGAGCGGAGCTGAGCTCTCCTGTCCTCTCGTCTCCTCTCTTCTCCTCCCGCCCGCGGGCAGCCCCGCGCCGCCGAGGGAGCGCGGCCCCGCGGGTGGTGGGCGCGGGGCTCTGCCCTCCGGCTCCGGGTAAAAGGGCAGCGCTTCGGCGGCCGCGGGGGGAGCGCGGCGGCTCCCTCTTCTGCGATACTCGAGGTGCAAAATGGGTCCCCTTCCCCTCCACCCCCTCGCCCTGCTAAAAAAACCCCAAACAAACAAAAAAACCAACAACCCAAACCCAACAAGGACCCGCGCACCTTTGTACCCTAAATGCTTCGCTCTCGGGGGGTGGGTTTTTGTGTCTGTGCGTGAATGAGTGGTATTTTGTACGGGCTGGAAACGAGCTAATCCTGCATAGGAAATGAGAATTACTTTCAACTTTCAAGTGTACCTGAAATGTTTAGAAAACTCTCAAATGCAAGTTCCCCTGGGCTGGGGCTGCGCAGAGCTGGAGAAAGACTCCTTTCATACAGCAAGGGCAGCTTCAGGGTGTGTAATTTGCTTAGCCTCTGAACTCCATATGATTTACATTATTCAGATTTTTAAGCGCCTTTCCTCTTGATCTGCTATTATGAAGTCATTTTAAGGAATACTTTACAAACTGTAACGTTATATACTGCATGAAACCACACTTACTGTAGAATATCTAAAATTAAGGCTGTTAGCATACATTAATGGAAACCCTGGTGTTTAATGGGGGGGGCAGGGGGGTGTGTTTGAAAAATTTAGTACTTAGCATGTCAGCTAGAACAAGCTTTCTCCCTGGGCACAAACCAACACAAAAGGCCAAGCTGGGAGCTCTCAAAACTCTCTGAACTGTAATGAAATAAAGCAGAAACGCAGATTCGAGGCTAATTCAATTCTCTCAACTTTGAACTTGGGACTCCCCAGATAAAAGTATTCTATGTCATATTTTATAATAGAAAGCAAAGTTTCAGAGATCTCTGCAAGTGCTCCTTGAATGGGTAGAATATGCAGTGCACTAACAATTTTAAAAGGGGGAGATGAATACTGCTGTGGCCTGTTAATGTGATGATATATGGCACCTGCAGACTGCCGGAGCTGCTGATCAAAGAGCAGCATGGGGATCAATCTCTAATCAGAGCAACTGTGAAGGGCCAGAGGAAAGTGATCAAAAGACTCAGAGACCGGGCTATTCTGACAGGAAACCAATCAGACTTTGTGCACAGTACAGGAAATTATCTGCTCTGTGTGAGAAATCACTCACTTTCTACCCTTTCCCATCCTACCTGGTGTTTGGAGGCTTTAGGGCACCAGTTTTTGACAGCATGGGCTTGGCAATTATATGCTAATGTCTCATACTGTTATGCTGCCTTCTCTTAAATTTGCATGGTGTGCATATGGAGCTTATCAACACACAGAGTACTGTCATTGCTTTGCTTTAACTTGGTCAGGACTGGAAAGAAACCTGCTATGCTGTCAGTCTCTTCTAAAAGGTTTGTTCCAGGATAACGCAGCTGGGCCCTGAAAGGCCTCCAGGGTGCAACAATGGAAGCACAACAGTGTAAAAGGTAGATCATACAGCAGAGAAGCACAACTGATGTAAATAGGTGTAAGTATACATGACAGTACAAACTAGATTCTGTTCACATATATCAGAAATGCAGCTGCCTTAGGTCAGGCTTCAACTGGTTTGCAATGAAATTTGGCATGCTCTAAGATACAGTCACTACGTCTTAGAAGAAATGCAAATCCAGGAGAACTTTTATTTAAAAAAAAAAAAAATGCCCTGAAACTCTGTTAATGTGGTAGTTTATACTTACAACAGTCCAGGTTCCTCTTGTGTCTTACTTTAAGTTTGCTTTATAGTTGTTCAATTGCAAAACTTGCGTAAAAAAAATTAGCACAAATTTAAGTATAGTAAGTACCAACCTCTAACTTTTCTTAACTGATTTTAATTATTTGGGGGATCAGTAACACTGGTCAAGCCAGTTCTTACTTGATTTAATTAGAGTGATTTTTACACTCTGCTGCAATCTAAAGATTGTATAGCTTTTAGCTAGAGGCAGGTTAAAACTCCCTGGAGTATGAGAATGAGATATTGCTGTTCACATGCCAAATAATCTCTGGTCAGGAGAGAGGGAGATTTTTTTACTCACGCAGTCTACAAATAAAAATTCTGTCCTCAACTTGTAAAACTGCTAAGTGGCCAAGAAGTTTTGCAGTAGAATGGATTACAGTGTTACTCAGCTGCATGCATGGGTGCTATAGCTTTTGCTTCAGGGTGATGCTGAAGATGCCTTGTGACCAGTTATTGATTCAGTGGGACTACTTGTGTTTCAAAGGGTAAGCATGTGCTTAAGGATTTACCGATATTTACTTATTTAATAACTAAATCATTATTAACTTCAAAATTACAATGTGACTCAATTTATTTGCTAATTGTGGGCATAAGAAGCTCTCTTGTTTTTGCTGCATGGTGAATATTATTTTAGGTAGTAATTTCCTAGTGTAAATATTTTTTTGCAATTGTAAATCAAATATTTTAGAACACAGTGTTTTGCTGATACCTCCTGGAAATTCAGTGTGTTGGTTGTTGTGGGGCCAATGTAGCTCCATTTGAAACCACTTAAAACTACCTCCATGTTTTTATTTGCCTGCCCTCTGTTATAGTGAGATTTTCTTTAAGAACAGGTTTTATTTGTAATTCTGCTTGACGGTAAGGGGTTTTATGTGATTCCTGTGAAAAAATCCTATTTATCTTTAATGTTTTTATTTTATTCCACTAAGTAAATAATCATCTGGAGGATCAAAGAAGTTTATGCAACAGTTTTCTGGAAAGTAAAGTAGCAATAAATGATGCATGTAGTGATGGCTCCCATTTATCTGGGTGGATTTAATTTCTACAATTCTTTGTCATGTTGAAAAACAGATTATGCTTTGAAGGGTTTTTCATACTTAGGGGGCTTTATCATTTCTTGTATGGCTTTTTGATGTATTTATTACCATTTTTCCATATTGAAGCAAAGAGTCAAGAAAAATTTAATGCTCAGTTTCTTTTAAATCACAAAACTGAATCTCTTGTATGTTCATTTAGATTAATTGGATGGTTTACTTATATCTTCTTTCTGTTATAGTTCTTGCTTCATTTCTATCTACTTTTGACTGCTGTTTTTGACATAGTATCTTCATGCTCCTTCTGTAGCTTCAGAAATGTCTGAGGGAGCTGTTGGGAGGTTGAGTACTGTGAATGACTTAATTCTAGCTACAACTCTGGTAGTCTTGAGGGCACCTGCTTATGTGATGTTATTAGTTTAATCTGGATTTGATTACAACATGAGATGTCAGGAGAATCTAAGATCTGTTTTCTTGGCTTCCTTAGAACAAGATGCAATAAATGTTTAAAGTAATTTTGCTAAGCTATCAGCTGTTATATTTTCTATGAGAAATATGAGTGTAAATATGTAAACATAATGTAAAAACTGCTATTGGGTGCCATAAGCAATGATGTGTACAGCTTATGTGGCCTGTACACTTCAAGTGTAGTACTGAATGACTTCAGAAGGCTGAGAACCTGAGGTCAGTTAGAAACTCACCAGGATCAACCAGAAAGAGTGATTTTCCTGCTGTCAGTTTCAAGTATGAATGAACTGCAGTAAGTAGAGTAAATCTTAGAAAACTGAAGCACTTACTTGATTTCTGTCAATTCTGCAGTACAGGTGATGTGTCAGTCATGATCTGTCTTTTCACAGATCTCAAAACAAATTAAGTTGGTTTTTTTCTTCCTCAATGTGAATGGAAACCCCTAATAATAAATTTCACTAACTGAACACTTCATAATCTATTTCTTAAGTCTTCTGCAATGGGCAAGATTTATGTAGCTCAAAAAACCCAAACCCAAAAGTGTGCCCTTGAGACAGAGTTTGAAACTTGTATTTTTCAGGCCATTCTTGGGAAAAGTTGGTTGATGCAGCTGGAGCTGAGTGAGTAGCTGAAATGCCAGAGGAAGATTCTCTCATCACCTCAAACGTGTGTGTGGCCCTGATTTGTGTATCTCCAAAGAGAGCTCCCAGCTTATTCAGGGAGGGGGACAGCATCACAACAAAGAGTTTCTGATTAGGTTCCTTTAACTTGGGCTGAACATCAGAAAAAAGTGTGACTGGCCAAGTGATGCAGCACATTGAATCCTTACAGATGAGAATGTCAGTGCTTTTGCTCAAAGGCAGTCATTTCATTGCAAAATTATCTCTTATAACTGAACATGCTTTATCGTGATGTGATGGCACTTCCACTGGCTCATGTTGAATTGAGAAGTGCCAGCACAGTCTATTGACTACTGGTGGGTAGCATCAATTCTTAGTTTTGAGAAGATAAGGAAGTATAATAGATAAGCATGTGTCATCTAAAGGGAAACTTGGTAGTGGTGCAATTTTTCTCAAGTTGAATCTATTTCTGCTTAGTCCAAGGCTTGTTTTGAAATGTTCTAAAGCTGTTTTCCTGGAAAGTAATGAATTACAGCAGATCCTCTTTTGACTTTAAGCAAAAGATTGTGGCAAATTAGAGAAGCTGTTCAACACTACAATAAATTGCAGAGGAAGAAAGTTTTTAGAACTGGGGGTTTTTGTGTTTGTAGTTGACTTCTGGCATATTGTTTGCCATTCAGCAGAGTGCTGCTTGGGGCTCCCCCTTAGTCCTGTTGCTTCTCTCAGTTTCTTCTGTTAGGTAAAAGTAAGGGTTTTAAAAAAACAGACCATTTACTCTTTGTCCCAAATATGTAGTCATTCCAACCTCCCCAGGTATTTTTTAGGGTTGGAATGGAATTAGGTGTTCAATGGAATTTAGTGTAAAATGGAATCTTGAACAGAATTTAGTGTAAAATCTTATTTTTGCATTAACTAGTTCTTATTAGGTTTGCAGATTGGACTTCAAAGCTTTATGTCCTGTTGTTTGGGCGTTTTCAATTTGTCTGTCAGTCAGAGTTTTACAATGGAGAAGAAACATGAGGCATACCTTGAACCAGTGACAGCTATATTGCCAAAGAGCTTATGTTGAACTTTGTCTTCACATAAATGTAATGTCTTTTATATTTTATAACTTTATCGAAACCCTTTGAGTCTTCATTATTACATAGTCAACATGTAATAGCAAAGTACTGGTTTACATCATACAGCAGTGGTTGTGCATTATAGCAGCGGTTTTGGGGGTTTTTGTCTCTTTTGGGTAGTTGCTGCTTTTGGTTTTTGCTATGTCTGGCAGTTCCTGATTACTAGAAAGAGGATGTGCTGAGCAAGCCCACTTCCCTTATCGGGAAATGAGCCTCTTTCAATTGCTTTATAGATAGCTCTTGGCTTTACCAGAGAGCCATGCCTTTGGTTTTTAGTCACAAAGTGCATGCCATGGGAAATACACTTCTTGGTGTGTAAGCATCTTAAGAATTGGCCTATACAGATGTAGCCCTTTAGCAGAAACCAGTGGGACTTAGAAAAAGTTACTGAACAGAAAATGAATAGAGCTAACACATAGAAACATAGTTATTTTAGTATCACTTAAGTGTCTCTATAAGTGCTTTGTTGTTTCAGAGTTTCTGAGAAATTAATTGCATGTTAAAACTTACTCAGCCCTGCCATTCCCTTTTGGGGAGAACTTTTTCAGCTTGTGTTTGAATATGAAGTGCTTTTATTCAAGTATGTAAGTGAAAATCCATAATGTGTTCTTGTGAAGCTGAAATATAAATTGGTGCTTTGAAGAGGCTTTGTTAGATTGTAGGATGTTATTTTAAGGTGGTTATGCCTGGAAAATTTGTTCCTGGCTCTGTCCGTCGACATCTGAGCCTTTGGGTTCATCTGTCTTCTGATCACCTCTTCGGAACATTGTACTACTGAGATTTTTAAAACATATCTCCAGTGTTACATTGGGCTATTTGTGTTTAATTTCATGATCCTACAGCATACTAAGCAGTCTTCTTATGTATGAAGGTACCTCATCTTTACAAAAACTCTACATTTTCATAACTTAATCAGTTTCCATAGCAGTTGGTTGGTTGACTGGGTGAGAAAAGGCAGGACTCTGGAGATGCTCTGGGGGAAAGTTTTATGCACAGAGAGTGTAAGAACTATTAAAAAATTCATGTAAACAAAAAAAGCCCAGCTAATTCCTTGATGTCCTGCAAGCCTTCTGCATTAGGCTTTGCAAGGGGTGTCTTTTTTCTGAGCTAGATTGGTTCTGTTACAACTATTCCATCTTTTTTGAGCATGCCCTGGGTTTTGGACTTTGGTGTTCACCTTGCGTAGGCATGACCTCATCTTTGCCCTGGGCTTGGAGGCTGCTTGGCTTCTTGCCACTGTGGAACTCACAAGTCCTGTGAGTTTGTGCCACCCCCAAGACACCGTGACAATGTGCTTTCACCGTTGCTGACTTGACCCTCACGTGAGCTGCCTGCAGCTGAAGTTAAAAGAACTCCTCAGCTGTTTAGCTAAGTCTCTTTGAGCCCCTGGTTTATTATTTCACTGTGTGGCTATTCTAATTCTCGTGGGCTAATTTAAGAGTATGCAGGTTAATTCCGCAGCGAGGATCTTCACAGTGACAGTCGCTGCTATTCCTTCTGCTGTTTTCATATGCGGGTGTTTGGAGCTGGGGAAAGAGGAGACAAATTAACCTCCCTGCAATCCAATCCAGGCAGAAAGAGAAATTAAATAAGAAAATGTTCAAGTGTTATTTCCCATGAAGTGGCATCCTTTTATACTACTGAGAATGAGAGTTGCAAGGGCATAATCAATAACACCTTTTTTTCTGCCTCAATGTGCCTTTTAGTGAATTAATCCTCATAAATTATTCATTAATCTTGCTATCTTATGGTAAATTCATTCAAGGTGTCATTATAAACATGGATGTTTTAAGATTCTTCTAGGCTGAAGGTCACCTTTGTTCCTTCTTTCCCTGAATTAGTTAAAACTGGTTATTAACTGCATTGAAACAGCATACAGGCATGGCTCAGTTTGATCACTGCTGTGCTAAGTTCTCCACATGAAGTGGAGGGTGCCACTGATCCTGAATAAAGCTTGGTAAAGGCAGGGAGGCCGGGGCTTTCCTTTGGTCATCCCCCTTGCCAGCATTGTGGCAGGAATTGAAAATCTTTGCTTTAAAATTTTTAGTGCTTGGTTTTCTAGATGAACAGTGCTGTTGGTTTGGTACCTATCCTATTATGTTCCCTATGCTACTACAGTTTTGCTAAAGGAAAGCAGAGGGAGGTCTTCCTAGCTTTCAGCAAATGTCTGGCATAGCCAGTGATAATTTTGAGTGCTACATTTAAACTCTCTTACCGCCCTTGAGTGGCTTTTGAAATCTTAAGTCTGTCTGTCTCAGAAAAAGCAAAGAATGTCTTGGGAAAAGGAAACAATGCTGCTTGTGTTTTCTGTACATTTAATTCCTTTTTGCATTGCTTCTGCTGTAGTATTCTTATTATGAACTGGCAGTAAATCATGTAAAAACGTGGGGAGCAGGGGGTTAGATGCTGCAGTTTATTAGGGAATTGGTCCTGTAAGCTGATAAATGGGCTTCAAACTAGGTTCAGGCAGTTAAAGGTAAAGGAGTAGTGCCCTTTTTGTAGTTTCAATATTCTACATCTTTAAACCATTATTCGGTTTGGCACATCAGCAAAGTGGTAACTTTCTGTGAATAAAAAGCTGGTGTGTAAAATACCAGGGAATGTCATGTTTGAAGAGTAGTTTACACTGGAAAAATGGTTTTGGAGATGATCTTAGCACACCTTCTTTGTCAATCCATAGCTCCTAATCTCTCTATGTCTCTTTTTCAGCATTATTTGTTTAAAAGCACATGAAGTGAGAAAGTGACTTTGCTGGAAGAGGTACTTATTTCTGAACTAATGCATAATATCACTTGTTTCAATTGTTATCCTTGGTTATAGTCTTTTCCACAAAACTCAGTTGTCCAGTCTTTTACTAAACTATTGTATGGGGAGCTTCATTGGATGAGCTATTGTATGATAGCAGCTAGAATATCTAAGTTTTATTATTATTATTTTCTATTTTATTGCTTTTTTCCCCCCCAGTGTACTTCTCTGTGTAACCATCCAGCTGCTTTCACCCTTGTTCCAAACAGTCCAAGGCACTAGTCCTAGGGGCTCCACGTTCCTCCTTGGATTGACAGGAAACCAGCACTCATTTTATGCAATAGTTAAATGTTAAAAAAGACATATGGCACAGGAAATTCTTTTGCTGTGTGTGAAGGTATGGCATTTCCAAACTGAAAGTGTTGTTCTGACTAGTTCACCGGTAGTGGAGAGTTATATGAGGCCACTTCCATCTGCAGAGAATCTGTTTCACTTGCTTGTGGTTCTGGGGCTCATTCAAATGCTCTAAAACAAAATAAAAGGAATGGATGTAATAACTTCTTTATGGAAAAGTCATAAAAAGCTACAGGGCCATGTAAACAAATTGGGTCATTTACAAGATGTTTAAGTGATGGATATTCAGTCCGAATTCAAAGGTGTGGATTAGGTTTTTACAGTCATCTTGACTGAATTTTGCCCTCAACAAGATTTTCTTTCTCTGCCAGGAATGCCTTTGACACTACAGAAGACAAATTTTCTGAAAAACTGTTTTTAAACATTTCACTGCATTCAGAGTAAAGCCAAGATGCAGGAGAACAATTCAGTACTATGATTTGTTATTTTTCTAGGTGAATGAGGGGCCTTTCTTGATCTGCATGGTTACGTTGTGAAGCCGTAGTGGAACTTTGTAGTATTCCCAGGGAAAATCAACTAAAAGAGTTTCCCTTCTGGATTCAAACATGCCTGAACTAATTACAAAGCAACTGTTTTGGCTCTCTGCTCGGTTAGCATAAATAGCTTTGCACAGAACAGCAGTGACTCTGATCCAAGCTAAGCTGTGCTAGTCACAGAAACTTGTGTTGTATCTCATTGAAGCACTGAATGTTATGTCTGTGGTGTGTCGCCTTGCAAGGCCCTCCCGACTCACTTCGTTACTTGTCAGAGAGGAGTGAAAAAGTGGAATGAAAAATAGGATGACTAAGACTTCTGCATGTGAAGATGCATTCTCTAGGTCATTTATTTGTTTTGATGTGAATGTAAGCTTAAGCATGGACAATTTTCTCACGTTTGGGGAGGGACATTGGTGTTAGCTACTATGGGGTGCTTCCCTTCTCATGAGATGTCGTTGCTGTTTCTACCAAGGCAGCTTCAGCTACCTTTCATAACTCTTCATGCACTAAAATCTGCAGATAATTTCACAATGAAAATAACTTTACTAAGTGCAAGTTTGGAGTTATTCGTAATTAACTGTACATGGGTGAAGCTCTCTATTTGTATGTACAGCGCTAAATAATGAACTGTTGATGTATCTCTTAGATGCTTGATAATGTGCCTGTGAAACTAATAGTTGTTACCTGTGAAGTGTGTATGTGTTCCACAGCATTTCAAGATGCCCTTCGGATAGGGATTCGAATGAATGTTGCATCAGACAGTGTCAAGTGTAAAAGGTTTGTATGTATACTATTGGCAATTTGTGTTTCAAAAATAAATTTTGGGAAGTGGTCTATCTTAATATTTCAAGGCTTCCGTGTCTTACTACTTAGTTGGTCTGCTGTTACATAGGGAGGTTCATGCCTACCAACATTTCTGTTGCTTGTTAATCTATAGTGGATATGAAAGGGAGGTAAAACCTCTTAATTGACAGCTAACAAGTAATGGCTCCAAAACAAACATTATCTCTACAAAAGGAGATGAAACTGTTGTTGATGACCTTGCCTACAGTTTCAAAATGTGACTAAAGATTCTTGATGGCCTTGCTTTCTTTTCTTTGTGTCATTCAAAAATCCCAGGCCCAAGGTGCACTGGATATTTATAGGCAGACTAGAGTCTGAAACTTTAAATGCTCTGAAAATTTCTGCTAAGCACTCACTGTGTTTCTCACAGTACTTGCTGTTCTAAGAAGTCACAAAGTACTTGCCTGTAATGCTAGTGAAGCCTTTTAGTTATTCCTTTTGAAATGGAGATTGACTTTGGGACAGTTGAGTCTATCAGCAATCCTTACCTATCTGGCTAAGATCCTTTATAAAGATTGGCATAAGATGCTGAGAACAGCCATTTTTCTGGTTTCTTCATTGGGAATCTTTATTTTGTACCTGTTCTGAGTACCTGCAAGAACTGGTATGTGTGTAGAGAAGTTGGTGTCCTAGGCCAAGTCCAAACAGGACTGGCATAGATTTTGAGTTCAATAATTTTCATTTGAAGAGAGACCATTGAGACTGTCTTTGATCTTACCTAACACCTCAGAAATGCCACACCTCAGCAGAGCATGCCGCTAAAGAGACCTCTGTTACTTAAATACCTTCCTGATTTGCAAAATTATCGTATTTCTTGTGGGGAAAAAGACGGTTTTGTATCAAGTTGTCAAGTAGAAAGATAAACATGTTTCTAGAGCATGTGCTTGCCTTATCAGCAAGAATTTTACAAAACTCTTGATTGTCCTCATTTGTCAAGATGCACGTGGAGGTGTGGTGTAGTGGTAATACCCAATGAAGTAGCAGTGAAATGTTTCCATACTGTTACTGCTTTTAACATAGCTACGTTACCAAAATTTGGATACAGTTAGTCTTTCACACTGGGGAAAGAAATGGCCATGTTCTGGTGGTATATCTAACACTGACCATTGGTTTTTATGAGATTTTAGCTTCTCTTTAAGTTTGAGGTTCTATCTATTATTAAAAATACTGTTTCCAGGTATTCCAGGTATCAATGCCCTTGCATAAAGCTGATTTCTCTTGCTCATTATGGAAAAAAGCCCAGATCTTGTTAATGGTTCTGATTCATCTGAAACAGTTTAAAATATTTCACTATAGAAGGGAGGCTTAGTTTTCTTAGGTACAATTTTAATAGCCCAACTGAGTAGTTGCTCGGTAGATGGTTGTTAATTATTCAAATTTATAGTTCCATGCACTTGTGTGTGGTTTATTCTGACATTTTTATGTACGTGGATGCTTAACGTGTGTTTGTTCTCATTCTGTTTCTTGAGGTTTCTTGGGCTAGACTGACCTGTTCAGATTTTTTCAGCTTTAGGAAGTGCTTGTTAACTTTACGTTCAGTATTTGCATTTCAGATGAGAATATGTTGTCTGTAGTTTTTCAGAAAGTGAGAATTTTTGTTTTAAGTTGGCTTGGGCAAGCAGTGGTGAATATTGGAGCTAAAAGTATTTTGACTGAATTCAAAATGGGTTATCAGTGTGTTAAACAGGTCCTAAAACATTCAATAAATTGTGTAGAGTTTAAATAGTAGTCTTTAATGTATACATGGAGATCAACTAATCCTAGGTAACATGACAGTATTTACATTTTATTTTCATTTTCTTGGTTTTGGGAAGAATGGAATCTTCCCTGGTCTTCTACATGTCAGCTGTTCTTAAAATCTTTTAATTCCAGGCAATAGTGTCTGTTGAACATGTGTATGATCAGCCACATCCAAGCTGCATGTTGAGTTCTGTGCTCCACAAAGGGATAATGTCTCATCTGTGTGGCTGCAGAGGGTTCACATCATCTGATTTTGGAATTTGCATGTGTATCCAGAGGTTGCTACAGAATATAGGAGCTATTTGTTTCTGAGTCCTGATACTCCAGCATTACTTCAGGATCTGCAAAAACAGCTTTGGAATATGTAGGAGCATTTTTGTTTGGATTTTTAAATTTTCCTTTTATTCTTTTAATATTTTTTTTTTTTTAAATGAATGAGCACTTATTTATTAATCACTAATTTATTAAAAACAATTTTTTGTTGCCTCTGCTGCATTCCCTTGACTGACTTAAGACTTCAGAGTCAAGTAAAATATAATTATTTTCAGAGGTAGCTGGGTTTTTTCATTACATTCTTCCTTTCCATTGTTTTGCAGAATATTCATTACTTTGAAGCTCAAAGTCTACTCTAAAAGATACCTTGTAACATACTTAATATTTTTGATAATGGCATGCATTTAGTTAATTTCTGTCCCTGCTTTAGTCAAAACCTTAACATAAAACCAGTTCTAAACTTGCTAATTACTATAAAACATGCTATTATATATACTAGCAATTTATTATGCCTACTAAGTATGCATACTTTTTTTATAAATAGTGTGTTACCAGCTGACTAGCTCTAATCCCTGAACCTCCCCACTGACAGTACTTTGGATTGGATAGATGTAAAAGATGCAAAGATATATTGTGGAGTTTTTCCCTAAGATACAGAAAAAGGCTTGACCCTGTATGGGGAATTTCATTGAAGTTGGGAAGTGATTGTGTCTAGTTAGAATGAAAAAATTACATGATACATATTTTCAAGATCAAGACCTTGTCATTAATTCAAATCCTGGGAAAGGAAAACACCTTGATGACTTCTTTTTCAGATTTTTGATTATGTCCATTAAAAGTGAAATAAAGTTCAGCAATTGTGTTTGTTTGCTATGGTGGCTGTGTCTGTCTAGCTATAAAAATCATTTACTGCATCTGAATTACTTCTTATCTGAAAAAAAACCCAGCTAATAATGGTTAAAGTGTAATAAAGTTTATTTATGTAAAATAGTATTTGAAAGATAAAAGCTAATCATACTTTCATATTTTGAGTTTTATTTTCTTTTATAGCTCTCTTATACTCAGTAAGCTAGGGAATCCAAGCTGTATGCTGAACAACAGGATCTCTACTCCATTTACAGTAAAATACTGATGGACAGATATGAAAATGTGTGCTCTTGATAAAAATTTGATAAAAATTGTAACAGACCCTCCTGTGCTTCTGCCTATATGGCAAGGGAGAAATGCTCTTTTTTACAGTTTAGTTGAACAACGTTGAATGCATTAAAGCATAAGGAAGTGGTAAATATTGAGAGGTAAACACAGAAATGTGAAAGAAGTCTGTGTTGAAAGCCAACAATAGAAAAAAATCAAGATGCTGGGACAACATTGCATAGAAACTGTTTTTCTCTGTATCTTTTTTTTTTTCTGTAGTAGAAGAATGAGCAAAAGGGCTCCAGCACAGTAGCTGTTCTGTGATGATTGCCAAATGGGATTAATTATTTTTTTCATCCTGTTGTACATGAAGGACTTATTTTATACTGCTAGATTGATGTCACCTGATTTTTCCATCATGTAAAGGTATTTAAAACGGGAGCTTGGAAGATTTTTCACTGTAACAGGACATGAAGATGTAAACAGCAAAGACAGTGATCAGTCCATAAACACTGGCTTGGTTTGTTCTCAGTCCTCAGCATCACTGACAGCTCTTTTTGAAGCAATGTTTCTCAAAACATAGGATGTGTATGGTGGTGTTGGTGGTTTAAACAGATAGATCTTTCTTCAGATAAACTTCTGGTAGGCAAGGTTCTAATGCTTCATGCACTGTGTCCTGAGGCTTGCTTGTAACATGGCAATATTGGTAACTCGTTGGCTTTGTATTTATGTTATTAGCTTGTAATGGTCAAAGTGAGGAGAAGTTTACTTTTTCACAAAAAAACGTTAATACTGTGCCATTTTCTCTCCCATTTCATGTTAATCAGGGTTCCTATCCAGGGAGCGAAGAGAGAAACATTCTTTCAGCTGCGATAGTTTTCTCATCCTAAAACATTCTTCAGTGTCTTGTAAGCATTTATATCTCTGATGAAGTACAGATAAAATAGCAGATGCTTAGGCTTTTGATCCATATCGGATTCTCAATATAAGCAATTTATCTTTTCCTGTGGTTTTTTTCTGGTGCACCAACATTAAAATATCACACATGGCCTTTCAAATTGCTTGTCTTTTGTGTGGCCAATAAATGTGGCTTTAAGGGACAGCTTTGTACCAATAATTGTCATTACTTTAAACAAGAGGAAGTTATAATGCTTCTAAAAATCAAGACCAAAGCATTTAAAAAATGAACTCTAATGGCAATTGGAAAACCATGTCTCTAGGAAAATTATCAATATACTTACTTTTCTGGCACATGCTTATGGTGCCACTAGGAACTTGATCCTTAAAGCCAGAGGAGAGAATCTAACAAACTGCTCAGTGGCACCTTGGTGCCAAGATAAATTCAGTGCAACCAGTTGTAATTTTTTTCCTTATTTTTCTTTTTTTCCCTTTTTAATTTTTTTTTGTGTGTGCGTTTTTGTTTTGTTTTGTTATTCCTGGCACTTTTTAAAAGAAAGATTTCATAATGGCTGAAATGTTTCTGATGAGAAATAAAATTGCATCCAAGGCTTCCCTTCTTCCTGATTTTTTTTTTTTTGTGTGTGTGTGTGTGTGCATTTTGGAATTCTTTTTTAAATAAACTGAGCCCTAAGGAAAAAGTGTGGCATCCACACAGTGGTTAAAGGGTTGCTTTTTGATTAGAAAGGTCAGCAGCTTGCACCTGTGTCGTGGTTTGACAATGGCTAAATGCCTCTCTAGATATTTTCCATGGAAGATATTGATGGTTTTTAGCCAGGTAATGTGGATAAATGCTTTCTCTGCAGTAGAGGAAGAGATGCTGCTGAGATCCTCTTTTGCAGTTCCACAAATTCTGTGTTTAAAAAGTAGTGACAGTAGCAAGGCAAAAGTAGTAATACTATATAAATTTTAAGAATGTCTGTAAGCAGAGAAGATCTAATTCAAAGAAACTACTTTCCTTCTCTGACAATTATATTTGTGTTTTATTTTTAAGGTGGGTGCCCTTCTCCTTAAAATTCTTTCTACGCTGTAATTTCCTTCTGCTCAAGACCTGAAGCCTTCTTTATGTGATTCAGCATTTCTGGATTTTATTCCTTTGTAAATAGAGTATCTGGTACATTGGTTCTAGGTACAGTATTTTCCCTACTTCTTCAAACCTCTATTTACAAATACCAGTTCAAACAAGTTCAATTACATTCAAAGAGATTATGTCCAGAAAATAACTCTCTAAATAGCTTCAGATAGCTACTTGCCTTTTTTAAGGTGAAAAAAAAAAAGTTTGTGTTGTTAATTTCTGAGGTTAAGTATAATTGTTTTCTTTTCACAGCTTTCTCATAATTCACTTTAAAATTTTACTATCTTGATCTATCTGCAGAGAGTTATATAATGATGAAAATGCCACCTCCAACAATTGTGTTACAACTTTTCAAGCTGTAGCTGTATATTAGGCTTTAGGTAATGTCACCAACAACTTTCTTGAAGCACCTGCAGAAATGTTCCAGGATCATGAAGATCTTTTTATTACTGCCTTGGTGCAAAAGTATTGCCAGGGACTTCATTTAGTGACAGTCTCTCAGTGTAACACTTCAGTTGTATTTCTTGGTATCATGGCATCATTCAGGCAGTAATGAAGCATGAGCAGTTGAAAACACAAGGTTGAGGTTCTGTTCTTGTATATTAGTTGAAATTAGGTTTAGCTGCTACTTGAATAGGCTTTCAAAGAAATACAGAGTGTCAGATGGAAGAGGGTTTGAAGATAGTGTGTTCATCTTTCATCTGCATTAGTACTGGAGGGGACACAAAGGCTCTTCTGTAATTGTGAGGGGTTTTGTTGGTTGTTTTCTTATGGTTTTGCCTCTCTCCCCCCCAATTCGTGCTGGAGGATTGAGATGGTGACTGAGATTACCTATCACTTGCTGCAGGATAACACACTGTTTTGACCAAATTCAAATTGCAGAATTTCTTTTGGTCCCCATAAATTCCTTTCTAAACACTTAATTTTCTTGTTCTGCAATAATGCTTGCAATTAGAGCAACCTTTTATTAACTACTTTGAGGTTCTTATCTAACATTTGCATCTGTAAGAATGTAGTTGCTGTTCTGTTGCCCAGCTTTACATAACTTTGGATCTGTTTTAGTATTTTTTGAGATATTTACATGGAAGATTTGACTGAATGTCCATTTGTTAAATTTCATTTTTAACTTGGGGAAACTGTAGGACCCAGGGCTTGAAAACAGAGCTAAAATCTTTGAGAAAGAGAAAGGAAATGGAACAGAATTATGGGCAGAAAAATTGCTAAACTCACTCACACATGACTCCTGTTTACCAAGAAAAAATTAGTTAAGAATTATCAATTTACCTTGCAAATATGGAAATTTTTAAAGATGTAAAACTTAGTGGTAGGTATGCAGCTTATATAATTAATATTAGGTTGAAGAGAATTCAAGAAAAAATATTGTTGATTATACTCAAAGAAGTGCTTTGTATTTGAGATGAAACAATTTTATTAAAGGGAGGTAAGGCAAGGTAATTAAAGATATGGAATAATATGTGAGTTTTGAGTATCATCAAATGGTAATGAGGCCAAAAGGAAGAGATAAGGTTAAGTATAGTGCTGTGATCTCAAGACTGTAGATTAAAAGAAAGCAGTGGTAATGGAACCTGTGTGCCAAGGCAATTCCCTGAAAATGTTCTAGAAGATTAAGGGCAGCTATTCCAGGGCAAATTAAAGGTCTAGTTGGCTCAATGTGTTTTGTTTGACAATACCCAGCAAGGAATGTAACAATGATTCCCTGGACTATTCTCCTGCCTTATAGTGTTGTAGGAGTCAGAAATTTTTATAAGTTGCAGGGAGAATTTGGGCGAATTCCATGGGTAGCCCCAGGAATTTTTGACATCTTGTAAACTTTTGCTATTTACAATTTCTAGTGACAAAGCTTAACCACATAACTGATAAATATCCTATCTTGGTTGTTTCATGCACACTGTTGTTAGATCATTTTATTCAATGTCATCTTGCTCATTGGTTTTGCCTATGATTTTTAGATTTGACCAGCTATTGTGAGGCCTCAGCTAGTAGCTGCTCCAAGCCTTGGATCTGCCACACTGTTCTCCTGCAGAGTGCTTGTGTGTTTGTCTCTAGCAAATATGAGCATGTGTATGTGCAGAAATGCACATGAAGTATGTATCTTCTGGTATTTCAAGTACCAAAAAATACTGACAAGCAGTATTCAAGGTATGAGTACACCCTGGATTTACACAGTAATAGTGTTTTCTCTAGCTCTCCATGCTTTTGCTTCAGGTTCTTAATATTCAGGTTTTCCTCTCAGCAGTGTAGTCCTGTCCCATGAGGACAGACAGCAACTCTGCACATGGGAAAGATGCTCAGAAATTACTTTGTGCTGTGCTCAGATCTGGAAGTGATAGAAACTGCAGTGAGTCAAAGCCATAAATTTCACAGGATCAAGACATTTCAATGTTCCACTTCAAGTATATCATTGTTAATGTGGCTAAAAGATGCTGTAAATCAGGTGGTGATTGTAAAAATGGAAAGTAAACTTTCTCAAGTGTTCTTTCCTAGTATTAGGTTGTAGTGTCAAGTGGTGTTCTGTTTGTTTTGGCCTTGGTTTTCTTCCCATAGACATTTTCTTCGTTTGTAAACCCTCATGACCGGAGTCTGTTCCTCCATTATGCCTCTGCTTAAGAAGAGCAGAGATTTAAGGGTTTGGGGTGTTTTTGTCCTTGCTGATTATCTTAGATCCCAGTTGGAAGGAGAACCTGCCCCCAGGGGTAAGCTGGTTCTTCAGTGTGGCCAGTGATATTAAGATATTGCAAAGGAGTTGCTGCTCTCCCATCCTGTTCCTTGCCCTATTTCAGACTTGAATTTTATTTGTTTACTATTGTGTTTCTCTCATGAGGTAACCCCCGCCTCTGTCTACCTTGGATAGTGATTGATTTCCACTCCCCCCTCCTCTTTAAACAAAATATTTTCTAGAGTTTCTTACGTGAAGAAAATCTTATTTCAGAATACCAGATGCTTCACCTATCTATCTTTCAAGTTTCTCTTGAGTCAGCATTTGGATGCCATTCTGCATTTAGGAACGTGGTTTTTGACTGCAACCAAAATAAAAAATATTCTTAGAAAAGTTAATTAATAGAGAACTTGTGTACTTCTGGTTTCTTCTGTGGTCTGAAGTTCTGGTTCTTATGCATGCAATAAATAACAACTACTCAGCTGATAATCCTCACTAACCTCATCAGGTAGACATGATAAGGTAAGAATTAGGTAGTGGCAGCTGCTTATGTTCTAGTAGTATTTTTAAATTCTGCCGTTCTAGAAAATGTTTATGACAAGACACTGTTTTGTTTAAATTGTTGAATTGAAGGTCACCTTTAAATTTAGCCTGGGAAGTTATTTGTAATTTATTTTGAGATAATTTAGAAGACTAATTTTTGAGATTGCCTTTTATATTTAGAGATAGCCTAGCAGTTGAACTATTATTTGTCCTGTTTTGTTTTTTTTTTTTTTTCTCTCTAATGGATTTTGGGAGAATGAATGAATTCTGCAGTCATCAACAGCCTAATGCACGCTGTGCTGAAATTTGGATGACCCTGTTAAATCAAGCCTGTAGTGAACCAAGCCCTGTTCTTTGTGGGCAATGCTAAGAGCAGGGACTGGTGTCTCTGAGGACAGTGCCACGCTGCTTGCCACGTTCGTCTGCTGGAAACCCTTTCCAAGGGAAAAGCTGCTTGCTGTGAGATTTGTGACTTGATTGTTGCTGAATCCAGTACTGATCTCCTGAGCCTTTCCCCCAGGTCTCCTGTCTCTGCATTAGGAGGGTGTAAAGGTATTGGGGTAGGAATGAAGAGAAATGGATGTTTGGTGCACAAGCTAAAAAATGTGATTTGTATTTGGACAATATTGTCTGGCCTTATTCACTGTGATAATTAGACATTTATGAAAATAGAGGCTGAAGTGGTACCATGCCAGATGAAATGTAATAGAAATCTCAGATCAAGTTGCTAGTACTTCCTTTTCTGGCTGGCTTTCAACTGTGCCTGTGAGCGCAAAGGAATGGCATGTATTTATACGTTTGTAAATAAGATCCCACACATTTTCCGCTTGAGAACATGCACTCAGACCTTTTATGGTCAGGAAGGGGTGTTTCCCTCTGTCTGTGAGCTGCCCAGAGAACTACACGTTTCCAAGTATGCAGCTCAGAAACTTACAGCTAATACTTTGTAAACTTCAGTTTAAATAAAGAAGTTTGGGGGATTAAAGGCAAAAAAGTAATTTTTTTCTTTTTCCGGTAGTAAAATACTTTATGGTAAACAAATAGGTTTTGAAGCTGATGTTTTTTGCTAACCTAAGTTGCCTCATTCAGGTTTACTTATAAAAATAGCACTAAGATCAAACTCTTGTGACTGTGTGTCTTCTTTTCAAATGTCTATTTACCAAGAGATTCAGTTGATAATGTCTTTTTAAAATATCTAAAACTCTTTCTGGATACTCAATGTCAGTTGATCATAATGAATCAATAGTATCTGGCAATAATATTCTTAGAAAAAAACCTCACAAACCAACATAAATTCACCTAGATGAAATGGAAATATTTCAAAAATAGTAGTTTCTTACAGGTCTATTTCACCTATCAAAGAAATTTTGATACAATCTGAATGATCTCTAGCCCTGTAAGATGAATGCAGAACACTTAAATGTCACTGTCAAAAAGTATAATTGTCTTGAGAAGTTTAATGGTGGCAATTTGTCACCATTAAACAAATAAAATAATTTACTTGATTAGCAGTTTAGCTGCAGAGAGCATAATAAATATGTTCTTTCTTTTATGTGAAATGGTGAAGTGTTTTAGGGAACCTGTAATGTGCAGTACAAAATGTGTCCAGGTGGGGTTTAATTTTCCATCAGCTGTTTCGGAAACTGCAAATAGTCGGAAGCTGGACAGTTGGAAACACTTGAAATATGCTACAAGAGCTGTAGTTTTTTTAGCTGTTGAAACTGTTTTTAGTTCTTATGCCATGATGCACACAGTACTCTGCTCTAGCTTTTATACCAAAAAGTTTTAAATAGCTTTTCTTAAAAGTGGTGATTTGCTGTCTTCAGATTAATCAGAAAAAAACCCTTTAATACTTTCTGGAAAAGAAGAATGCCTGCAGGAAGAAGAATAATCACTTGTTGAATAGTAAAAGGCATAGGTTTCAAGATTTCCACTTAGTTTCCAAAAGATGCATTGCACCACATGCGTCTTTGTGCAGTGAGATGTGGGAGTTGCCGTAGAAGTGTTTTTTGAATTCAGGACTGTTTAAGTAGTTCAAAATAAAATGACAACAAGCTGAACATTGTAATAACAGTGTGTGTCATATGTGATGAGAATGTATTTTCAATTTTAGTGCTTTTTAGATATTTTAAATATTCAGTTTCAAATCAAGATAGTCTTTGGGAAGTTTTTTTTCTACTCAGAAAAGATGAATTGCATGTTATAGCCAGTTCCCTTTCCCTTAGGCTGCCTTTGGTTATACCATTCTGTAAAGGCAGAATTGGTGCAGTTAAGTTCACAGAGGTCTAAATTTGCAGTCAATGGAGACATCCATAAAGAATTTGGCTTAAAACTTTGTGAGGAGAATGTGTGCAAGTTCTCAGAATCAGTCCATACAAGTAGGAATCCAGACAATTAAGATTACCTTGCAGATGCTTTCATAGTGTAGGGAGCTTTCTCTCCAAGGTCACGTTCTTGCATTAACCGGTGCTGTGTAATCTTTGAAAATATGTAACCCTACCACAGATGAACCAAGAAAGTAATTCCTGTTCCGAAGAAGTAAAAAGCAGTGACATAGTAGAGCATCTAGGGCGCTTTCTCAACTTAAGTCTTCACTACTTTATGTAGGCCTAGAAATCCCAGTGCCACTAGTTAATTAATGGTATAATCCTGAACTTTGCTCAGCCAGAGGCAAGCAAAGCTATTACTTAAGTGGAAATAAGTGAGCAGGATTAAAACAGAGAAAATTGGGCCTCAAGGGGATCAAGTGTATTCTTAGAATTCAATTGTTGTCACTTAATGTGTTTAATTATCTCTCGATTCACAGGGCATGTCATGTGCAATTAGCTGGAGTTACAAATAACTAATCTGCAAATTTTTGAGTTAAAGCTGCCTTTTGATGTTAGACTATGTCTTCTATGAAGTATTACTCTAATATCCAGGGCACCATTTTTTTATTTTCCATTTTTTTTAGTTTTTGTTTCTCCTGCTTCCTTATATCAGTTTAATTACCTTTTGTGCTGTTTTCCCATTTCTAGCCGCCTATGGTTGTTATTGGTACCATTATATGGTACGGGTTATTTTCTCTTCTGTGTGATTTTGTAGTTGATGTTGGTTAATGATGTCATTGCTGAAGGCAGGGGAATGACCTAGGTGACTTCTCAAATGTCTTATTGACCTCTCTTTCCTATGATTGCACATTAAACTTGTTCCTCAGTTAGCCATACACAGTATCATGGAGCGGATTCATGTTTTGGGTGCAAATCACGTGCATGACTTACTAGACAGAAGCTGATTCTCTTATGTTAGATATAATGTGAGTACTTTGATCCTGATCAGGAAATTCTTCAGAGAGACTGTGTGCTGAAAGCTCAGCTGCTTCTTTGGTGCATTGCTAGATTGGGGTCAAAGTGTGGAGTAACCTGCAGATTCAGATCTATTTCTTCTGCCCCAGTGACTAGTGATAGTTAAACTGTAAAGGTATGATAAAATAAGGTGTTTTGAGATAACAACCTGTACATTATAACTGCATACTCAAATATGGCTGCAAAATAGTAATTTGAACCTCACTACCCATGTAAAGTATCAGATTTCAAATTAAACTGAAGAGCCCTGTTGTTTGGCATCTTACTGTGCTTTTTTAATGGTCTCTGTGCTTGTAACATCAGTTTTTGCTCTGAACTACACAAAAATTTGTTTGGTTACTTAATGGCTACCTCTTGCTTTGAATGATAATGAAGCAGATGGCATCCTCTATTACCACTGGAGCTGAAAACATGTTATGTGGGGAATAAAGGAACAACTCTGCAGTTGTGGAATCATCAATGAAAAGTTCCAAAGACAAAACCTTTCTGTGATTCAAAGCCTTGTTAAAAATTCTGATGGCTCTTTCCAAACTAAGCTGATAGATAGGAAGGCTACATTTGTAAGCCTGGGGTATTTGTGGGAGCTGTGGTTGTGATGGCACCAAAGGGTTAAACTTCAGTCTTTATTTTCAGATCTCTTCACCTTTAAAGCAGCAGGTCATTAGTTTTTGTGTTCCATGGTTGTTGGTTTTATATCTGAAATTAGGAGAGGAATAATTCCTAGCTGTCAGAGCCCTGAAATTGTTTGCACCATCAAGAAAGCTTAATACAATTTTTGTGATGGCCATGTATGCAGCGTTATTGTTCTTCCCAATAGCAACGTGATCTGCTTTTAAGAGCAGCTTCAGGATAGTCTTAACAGTCTTTTTATTGTCATTGTGGTTAGTTATCAGAAGTCTTGTATTTGAGTGAGGACAAGGTAATCCAAAACCTTCCTTAATAACAGGAAATATTTGCCATTTCACCTCCAATACAAAGGAATTCATGTTTGCTGAAAAGCTGGGTCGTTCTAAAGGTCAAAACTGAGGAGCTATTGCATCCTTTGCTTTCACAACTCCTTTCAGTTTTGTCTGTTTAGAGTCAAGCTCTTTTGCATTCCCACTGGATAGGGATTGGTTTGGGTTTTTGTGGTGTGGGTGGGCTTTTTCTTACTATGTGTGGGGTTTTTAATGGGATGCAGAAAAATGGTATGAAAATAGGATTTTAAAGCTTTTAGACAGGAAAATTGAAGTCCTGTTTTTAAACTGATGAGGCAGGGAATGTGACACTGAGTTTGGTATTACTAAGTTAGACTCAGCTAAAGTTGATTTTATTGCCAATTTTATATTTGTAATAGTATCCTCAGTTACTGCTCAAGTTCAGGGCTAAGGTTATTAATTTATTAAAGTTGTAATGAAACAGAAGAATATTTTGGAGCTGACATAATTCAAAGTTGAAGTAATTGATGGAGACATTTTCTTTGTCTTCTGTTGTTAAAGTGCATGCAGTTCAAGTAATAGGCATGAGGAAAGGTGAGATTTTGCTGTATTTTAAGGCATTTGACCTTGGCTGGGCAGTTTACTTCAATCTCAAGGCTTTCCAGGGTTTTTATCCTGCAGTTCTGGCCTAGGTAATTATTGCCATTTGTGCATATCATCTACACCATCACAAAATGACTGTCCTATCTTTTTTCCTGCTGAGATAGGAGAGCAGAAAAGAGCTAAGATGACTTGATACTCTTCATATTAGTAGTTGCTGACTACCTAAAAAGCTTGGCTCCTGTGTATATCCAGAAATACTCTGCTCCTGGCAAGCCGAGGTAATGCTTTTTCATCATATGGGCTGTCTCCAAATGCAGATGACTTCTTTTGCTGAACTTGCCAGATGGCTTTTAATTGAATATTAGTCTGTACTTTATTCACGTTTACATACATATGCTCTCAGAAAACCACAGTGGCAGTGCCTCTTGCTTGCAGTAAAGAAATCTGCTGTTCTTTCCTCAAGCTTAGCACATGGTGGGACAGACACAGGATTATTCCCTTTTCAGAGGGGTTTCCAACCTTGTGCCTGATATTCTTGGAGAAAAGCTGTAGCATGGCATTTCAGGATCCCTCCAGGAGTATATAATTTCATAAATTTGAGCACATCTCTGACTGAGTAGAATTAAAATAAGACTTAAATAGTCCTGATGTTTAAATAACTTAGGACCTTCAGGAGGAGATTTTGACTTGCAGATCTGAGTAGATCAGCTTTGAGTGGAGCACTGATGTCTTTGAAAGAAGAGGGGCTTCTTTCAAAGCAAAACTCCCAAAAAACACATCTTCCTCCACCATGATGCTTTGTTTTCTTGAGTCTGCTTTAAGGCTTTTCATGGTACACATACTGATTTGAACTGGGATGAGTGTGTGGTTAGTTGTTCTTTAAATAAAGCTTTTCTTTCCAGGAGCCTAATACACGTTTTCAGACTTGTTTGGAAACCAAAACATGTGCCAAATGTTTAGGTATGACAGTGCCCATGAGATTTTTTTCTTGTAACTTTCCTTTCATATTTTCATACTTTAAATGTATGATTTTTGTATGGTTCTTCTAAAAATTGATAGTAATTTCCTTTTTTTTAAAAAAAATCCCCATGTCAACCAGCAAACAGAACCAAAAAACACACCGTGCCACCCCAAAAAACAAAGCACATGCATTTGTCTGGCATTGTTTTTGGTAAAAATAAAATTTACACTTTTGATTTAGATTGTTCTATAAATGAATAGTAATCTGTTGAAAGAACTGTCTGTAGTGAGGAAAAACAAAAGCACAGATCTGCGAAACATGGCTTTGAGATCTCAGTTTTCAAGGAGCTTGTGAAAATGCAGTTAGGTTTATAGGTTTATAGTATTCAAAATATTAGTCTTTGAGAATTGACATTTCGATATAAGTAGATAGTAAGTATTGCTGTTGGTGGGATTAATTTATTATCATCTTATTCCATTTGCTAAATACAAATTTAAGAAAATATCTGTACTCTATTCAGAGATCATCTGTCACTTCACCTTCTAGACCTCATTTCACCATTATTCTCTTCCCCTCCAGCCTCTTTTTTTTCGTCTTCTTGTTTGCATAAAGCCTACAGTGAAGTGTAACTTGAGGCCCATTGACTGAGATTTCCAGAAATCTGTTTTGCAGCTGACCCTTTGTGCTTTATTAAGAGCAAAGCTAAAATACAAAACGTAGAGAATTTTGCCTGTGCAACAGGTAATAAATATAATTACATAATTATAATAAATATAACATAATACTTAATGCTTGAAGTATTTTACTATCTTCAGAGACTTTGGTATTTGTTTCAAGAACTCATCAAATTTGCAAGAGAATTTGATACAGCTTTGGTGTCTAGAAACAAGCAAGCAAAACAAATCTATGAAATAGAGTATTTATCACAGTTTGAATGGTACTGTAAGCATATGAAATAATAGTTCTGTGATTATTAGGATATATTGATACCTTTTTTCAGGGGTGTTATAGATTTGAATGTAACATAATGAAATGCTCTTGTTTAGAGATTTAGTGGAGATAAAGCAACAAATATAGTCTTATTTTTATGTTGTCTGAACATATTGTAATATTGAGTGTGAATCTTGTAAACTCACTTATTTAAATCTGAATAAACAGTATTATACCTTATCAATTTCAATATTCATAACAGCTGGTGGACAGACCTATAAAAAGGATGTTTTGAAAGCTGTGACTTGGTGGCTTTTCTGGTGCTCTGAAAAAAAAGCATTTTTAGCCTTATCTAAGTGGGAGGAAAGTCAACTGAGGCAATTCTGAATTGTGGCTTTTGAGATTGTAATTTTGTAGTTAATGTGATGTTAGAAATGCACCTAGTTCAACTGAACTCAGGGCTGGGGTTGACTGTCATATGTTATCCCAACTTAAAACTGAATTTAGTTGCTACAAATTTTGAAAGCTCAGTGCATACATGAATAAGAGAGTTGCAACTTCTCATAAAGGTGATGGGTAGCTCCAATTTCCCATTGTTGCTTTCATAATTGTTGAGTTTCCTTTGATATAAATATCACTGACTTCTGAGGTATTTTACACGGGCCTTTTTTTTCTCCTCCTTTTTTTCAACATACAAGTTTTTACCAACAGTCTTGTCTTGTTTGGTCTGTTTTGTAAGTAGAAAAGTGGACTGCTACTATGATGGTCCTATTAAGAACTGGAGCATGGATAAATATGTAGATTTTCAGTGTCCACAAAATTCTAATTGCTTGACAAGTATATGAAAAAATCAGGTTTTCACATAATCGACTTGATATGAAGGCCATTATATCTGAATTCTCATGGAAGCCATCTATTACAGAAACCCACTGTAGCATACCATAAAAGGAGAGCTCTTTTGCTTTAAATTGAGGAGATGTTAAACCAGAGAGATAGGTGTAAAATTTAAAAGCTTTTTATTTGATCATCAAAGATGTGCTGTCAGCATTAAAATATTGCGTTGTCTTGAGAGAAAGGTGAACGTTGTCCCCTGCATGTGAAGCAGTGGAGCACTGTTCCATTCAGCCTTTGTTTTCCTCTATAATAAAAGAGGAATGAGACCCTATTGGGCATGCATATTTCGGCAGAACCAGCCTCTGATCTTTTGAAGACAGCTTTACAGAAGTTGTGGGATCACTCAAAGCTTATGGAGTCAATCCCAGTGAAATGTCTGGCTAAGAGCTTACAGGGTCGGTCTTCAGATGTAATTGCTGAGCTGGTAAATTGTGATCGTGTTCTAGATCTGTGAATCTAGAAGATATCTTGTCTGCTGTGCTCTGTGAGGTCACTCCTACCCTACAAGCTTAGGTGGTAAGTGAAGAAATAGTTCAGAACACCTGCATATCTTAAAAGGTGTGATGTTAACTATGAGAGGAGTTCCTTTTTCTTCGCAGGAAGGTGAATACAGCTGAACTGTTACTTTTGGTGCTTCCTGTTGACTTGATTATTACCTTTTTCCAAGTTGGTAGGCTTTGCAGTGTGACTGGAGTCCTGAAACTCTATCCCTTGCTTTGGTGAGAAGCCACTAAATAAATAGAGATGATTACAAATTGCACAATGTTTTTGCATTTACGAAATAAATCTTAGGACTGTCATCTTCCCTCCTGTGTCTGTCCCATCACCTCTTCATGTTCCCTTTTTTCCTTTCTCTTTTTTAATGCTACTTTTATTACTTAAGCTCACACAGGTGGTCCTGTCAGGCTATAAAAGTAGTTGCTTCACCAGTATAAAGAGACTGCCTGAATAATGATGGTTTTTACATTTAGGACTGATCTTGCTTAGAAACCCTTACATGGGATTTATGCAAGAGAGCAATAAATTATATGTAACTTGTAAAACATTCTGGGATACACATGGGATACAAGATCAATCAGAAGCAAAAATTTTCCCATGAGTGGTATATTTCTAAGGTATCTGGCAAATTGGTTCATCAATCTTTCCTGTTTACCA
Source organism: Aleadryas rufinucha (assembly GCA_013397815.1). Lineage (NCBI taxonomy): Eukaryota > Metazoa > Chordata > Aves > Passeriformes > Aleadryas > Aleadryas rufinucha. The sequence continues at coordinate 900,050 of VZTH01005174.1, forward strand.
TTTAATAATGCTGATAGTTTACTTTACATATTATTTTTTGGGGTAAAGTTTGTTGAAGAGTCCTCAGTATCATATAACCTGTGGCTGACGGAGTTCTGTTTCCAGCCCGTAGCTTTTCTGGCTTGAAAGAAAAAAAAAAAAGAGACTTTTGGAGATATGTTAAGCATGATACTAATTAAAGCAAGTGTTTAAAGTGAATGTGTGGGACAAATTTATAATATGCATGGTCTGTGTCTCATGAGTTTGTGTTAAAATCTAGTATTTTGTGTTTCTACTTTTACTGTCAGCGAAGTTTATATTTTTTTAAAAGGGACACACGTTCTGAAAACTGTTCTTCATAAGTGCTGAAAATAATGGGAAATTAAGAAACTGTGCTGATGGAGCGGTCTGGCAATGTAGAATAGGGTCTATGAATAAAAAATCAAAAATAGTAGTCTGCAGACACGCAAAGTCCATGAAACTGGCAACAGTTGCAGACTTTGCTACTTTGTTTTGCACAGTCTTGTTTTGATTGTTGGTGCGTCAAGAGGCACTGTTGCAGTTGCCTGACTCTGGTGGGCCTTGAGAGATACAGATTAATTGTGAAGCTAACAGCCAACAGAAGATAAAGTCAAACACTCTGAAGTGTAACTGTGCAGAAAAAAAAAAAATCTATTTTTAGTTTGTTACTGTGAATAAGACCTGGATTTTGGGCAAAAATGTAATAAACTTGTAAAATCCAAGGCCTGGATTTTTTTTTTTCCTTGAGAGGAGGGTATGTGTGTATATACATACATGTTTGTATACATATTTTTTTAAAAAGCATATATATGTATGTATATAAAATATTTTTCTGTGAAATGCTGTAACAACAAAACTTGGAGTTTAGATGATGATTTCGAAGGACAACCTTTGAACCTGTCTGGAATCAAGCAAAGTTTTTAGAAATAAATGTGGTGAAGTGACAGGTTATGTGCAATGTGCTACAAATTTTGGGATGCATAAATTTATGCATATGGTTGAATCTTTGGTCCTATAAGTATGTAAACACACAAAACTAGCAGTCCTTTTGAAATTAAATGTCATAAACCATTCCATTCCAGATTGGTAACAAAATAATAATCTCTATCCCTGTAAAAGCAGGAATTTACTGAAGGAACATGGGCAAATCTTTAGCCTTGGAAATCTGAGCAGTGTCTGTGTAATATTGTGCATGCTATTTAAATAATCCATGAATTAGTCACACATTTATCTGCTTAACATTGTGCTTTTCAAAACTTCACACTGGACAGCAAACGTTGAATCCCATAAACATTTTTCCCAAAAGCTAATATATGAGAAGGCTTACTGCTGCCTTTTTTTAAGGCAAGAAAGGAAACAAAACCCACCAAACCCAAAAAATCCAGCAGACTAGTGAAAGGTTTAAGAATATTTTGAACTGGCTTTAAATTTTTATATGTCAGTATTAATCTCAGCTTTCACTAAAGTGCTGTTGTCGCATTATGTACTCCATTACTTAGGATTTAGATCCCATACTGATTTGATATGGAAAACATAGAGATGACTGTTTCCCAGGAAATAAAAAGGTAGGGTTTTTTTTCCTTGTCCTCTGCTGTGCTTGTATAAGATTGCTGCAGTCACAAAGCAGCATTTTCAGCATTTACCTGGATGAATCCTGTAGCTCTATGGCTGTGTCTGACCTGACACAAGTAGTCTCAGGAGCTATGGGAAGCAAAAAAGAGTTACAGGTCTGTGCCAGCTATTAGATATAAAGCTAATTTTCTTGTCAATGGCTGCAGTGATGAGTTCTTCCAATCCGTGTAGAGGCTGTGGTTGCATTACATGTGGATTCTGTGAGGATCTCTTAATTGCATGAAAATCATCCTAAAGACTTCAGAATACCTGATTAGTTGTCAGATAATCATCACGATGGACTTGTTCATTTTCAGGCTTAATCAGATACGCTGAAAAGTGTCAGTCTCCTAATTAGTGTCTGTGACATAAAATCGGCAAAGCACTACAAGTATAATAATGGGTATTTATCTTTTTTTGAGCTGGTACTTTTGTAGCCTGCTTTAGCTCCTCAGCAGCCCTTTCCAAAGGCTTTCCATGACAAAGGCTGGAAGCAGTGTCTAGGACACCTGGCTTAACCTTGCTGTCCCAGTAACTTGTGGTGAATAAACACCTTGTCACCTTTACAGAATAAAACATGGCATGAGTATCCTGCTTTAAAGCTTCTTTGTTTTTTGGTCCTATTAGAGTTAAACCTGGTGATGTAGTTTCAGGCTTGTTACAAGGACGTCGTGCAGTTTGTTGCTCTTTTCTTTTTTTGTAATGGTTGTGCATTCTCCTGAAAGTAACAAATATGATAATTGCAGTGTCGCTCACTGTTACAATGCCTGTACTGTATCTCCTGCTAATGATAAAATGCTCCGAATTCTGTATACTTGGTTATTGTATTAATGACAAACTTCTGACTATTGAAACATATACCTGTCTTGATTTTAGCCTGCATTTCCCATATTAGTTCACATGTTCATGTGAAATTGGAGTTAGTTCTCTTACTGGAAAATGTGTTAACGCATGAATGTGTTGGCCTGAACAGCTGCATTTTGCTTCACTGGGCTGTGTCTTTTCTTTCCTAACCTTACACCTATGGAAGACCCAGTTTTTTGGTTAGCTGTGGTTTTTTGTTTTTGTTTTTTTAAGCTACAAATAACCTCAGACAACTAGTTTGAAAACCAAATAAATAAAAACCTGTCAGCTGTGTACAAGGGTTGTGAACATAGAAAATACAACTAGGTGCCTGCTGAAGTAATTGGGAATCTTCACCTTGACCCCAGTGAAGCAGTGATCCTCTTTATTCTTCTTTGGACCTCAGAACAAGGAGTCCCTGCTTGTGTATGCCTCAGGAAACAGAGACAAAAAATATGTTTCTTGAAAACATTTTCCCCTTAAAAATCCTAAGGGGTCTTTTTTTTATTAAACAAAGCTGGAAGGATAGAGTTGGCATTTAATCTCTGCATGAACTGGGTAGCCTTAGGTAGTGGTGCTCAGCTCCCTTGTTCAGTGTGTTGGAGGTGACTTCTTTGACCTGAGTATTGTAATCAGCTGCTCCCACAGCAGAGACCCACCACGCACATCTTAGTAACAGGCCCCCCGTGGAGGAGCAGTGGTTGAGTGCTCTGAAGTAATGGATTTAATCTCTGCATAAATCTGAAACTCTGGAGATAAACATTTTGGCTAAAGAGTGTGCTAAGCTCCAGCTCTATGCTTTCCTCCTGCAGACAGAGGATTCTCTCACTCTGCTGCAGTGAGGTGTGTCTTTGTGGTGCTCCTCGTTAGCTGGGTCACAAGTCCAGTGTTGAGCTGCAAAATAACGAGTTCTGTTTCTTCATAGCACTGTATTTTCATCCATCCTTGTTCTGACTTCTCATTGCTCTTTTCCAACAGCTAATAGCACAGGAGTTGGAGGTTATCTTTGTCTCTTTGCTCTGTTAGGTGAAAGTTAAAATAAAAACAAACCAAATTCACCCCAAAAATTACTTTTCTCAAGTAATATACTGGGAAGTTTTGGTATATGGTAGCATAGTCACTTGAAAAAAATTATGAAGTTGCATACTAGGAGTTTGGTTCTGAATCCCAAAGTGCTTAGAATGGATTAGGCTGAATTCACAGCAGGAAAAATTTCTAGATAAAATGTGTTAGCAAGTGCTAATGTGGTGGTTGACTGTGGTCCCTATGCCTTCATGTATGGAAGGATATAGACAGATAGGGAATATGTGAGAAGCTGATATGGAAAGGAATGTAAGAACTAATCAGGGAGCATGAGAAAAGGGAAGATTTCAGTTCCTCTCCTGTGGAAGAATGGCAAAATGAAAGAAATGGGAGATAAAGAAGCACAGATGCAGAAAATGATAAACACATCTTCTTGGGAAAGGCAAAATATTAGATAAACTGGGATGATTAGGATAAAAGTGCAATTGTTGCAGTAAATTAAAAGATAATTTGGTGTCATTCAACTTCACCTGTGGTTACTGTAAGTCAAAACATTTAATCTGGAAAAAGCAGATATGTTGCTATACTGCAAAGCAGCCCATTTTCAGGGCTTGTTTTGAGAAGATGAAATAGACTGCTGTGCTAAAAAGACATTTTAGACATTGTTTAATACTTCAGTGTCTTCATATTATAAATACAATTAAGCCTGTTTTTCTCTTTTGTTTAGACCCTTTTTCAGAAATGAAATATCAACCAAGAACTATGACTGATTTGACATGTACTTCAGTAACTTTTTAATTATTAATATTATTAGTATGTTTTTCAATACTTTTAAACAATGTTATTTACTCTGTGTTGTGGTACATACATAGAGATTTTCTGNCTGAAGTCTTCTTTAAAGGAATTTATTTTTCCATAGGATGACTTTTCTTTCAAAGCAGTAATTTTTATTAAGACTGTCATGTTGTTATATGTTCATACAATATGTATAACAAGAAATTCTGTATATACTTCTTATGTGTAAGAAGCAATTACAAAATCACAGAATCATACAGGTTGGAAAAAAAACTCTAAGATAAAGTCTCACCCTTGACTGATCACCACCTTGTCAACTAGACCATAGCACTAAGTGTCACATCCAGTTGTTTTAAATACACAGTTCTAAAACTGTGAGCATTGAAGTATTGCTCAGTCCTAATGCCATGCTGTCTGCATCTTCACTTTATTTTGAAGTGGGTCTCTAATGGAAGGATAAGTCAAATAGCCCCAAAAATCTGTGTCCCTTGAAAGTTTCAATTAATTTTAGACAGTGGACTGGAAGAGAGAATACAAATAGGGCAAAAGAGAAAAGGGTTTTTTCTTGTGTGTGTTGTGGATTCTCAAGTTTTAGATATGCAGTGTCCACATGAATTATCAGAGCCTCTACCTTAAATGAAAGCTTATTTGAGGCAGGAATTATCCATGATNGCTACAAATAACCTCAGACAACTAGTTTGAAAACCAAATAAATAAAAACCTGTCAGCTGTGTACAAGGGTTGTGAACATAGAAAATACAACTAGGTGCCTGCTGAAGTAATTGGGAATCTTCACCTTGACCCCAGTGAAGCAGTGATCCTCTTTATTCTTCTTTGGACCTCAGAACAAGGAGTCCCTGCTTGTGTATGCCTCAGGAAACAGAGACAAAAAATATGTTTCTTGAAAACATTTTCCCCTTAAAAATCCTAAGGGGTCTTTTTTTTATTAAACAAAGCTGGAAGGATAGAGTTGGCATTTAATCTCTGCATGAACTGGGTAGCCTTAGGTAGTGGTGCTCAGCTCCCTTGTTCAGTGTGTTGGAGGTGACTTCTTTGACCTGAGTATTGTAATCAGCTGCTCCCACAGCAGAGACCCACCACGCACATCTTAGTAACAGGCCCCCCGTGGAGGAGCAGTGGTTGAGTGCTCTGAAGTAATGGATTTAATCTCTGCATAAATCTGAAACTCTGGAGATAAACATTTTGGCTAAAGAGTGTGCTAAGCTCCAGCTCTATGCTTTCCTCCTGCAGACAGAGGATTCTCTCACTCTGCTGCAGTGAGGTGTGTCTTTGTGGTGCTCCTCGTTAGCTGGGTCACAAGTCCAGTGTTGAGCTGCAAAATAACGAGTTCTGTTTCTTCATAGCACTGTATTTTCATCCATCCTTGTTCTGACTTCTCATTGCTCTTTTCCAACAGCTAATAGCACAGGAGTTGGAGGTTATCTTTGTCTCTTTGCTCTGTTAGGTGAAAGTTAAAATAAAAACAAACCAAATTCACCCCAAAAATTACTTTTCTCAAGTAATATACTGGGAAGTTTTGGTATATGGTAGCATAGTCACTTGAAAAAAATTATGAAGTTGCATACTAGGAGTTTGGTTCTGAATCCCAAAGTGCTTAGAATGGATTAGGCTGAATTCACAGCAGGAAAAATTTCTAGATAAAATGTGTTAGCAAGTGCTAATGTGGTGGTTGACTGTGGTCCCTATGCCTTCATGTATGGAAGGATATAGACAGATAGGGAATATGTGAGAAGCTGATATGGAAAGGAATGTAAGAACTAATCAGGGAGCATGAGAAAAGGGAAGATTTCAGTTCCTCTCCTGTGGAAGAATGGCAAAATGAAAGAAATGGGAGATAAAGAAGCACAGATGCAGAAAATGATAAACACATCTTCTTGGGAAAGGCAAAATATTAGATAAACTGGGATGATTAGGATAAAAGTGCAATTGTTGCAGTAAATTAAAAGATAATTTGGTGTCATTCAACTTCACCTGTGGTTACTGTAAGTCAAAACATTTAATCTGGAAAAAGCAGATATGTTGCTATACTGCAAAGCAGCCCATTTTCAGGGCTTGTTTTGAGAAGATGAAATAGACTGCTGTGCTAAAAAGACATTTTAGACATTGTTTAATACTTCAGTGTCTTCATATTATAAATACAATTAAGCCTGTTTTTCTCTTTTGTTTAGACCCTTTTTCAGAAATGAAATATCAACCAAGAACTATGACTGATTTGACATGTACTTCAGTAACTTTTTAATTATTAATATTATTAGTATGTTTTTCAATACTTTTAAACAATGTTATTTACTCTGTGTTGTGGTACATACATAGAGATTTTCTGTATAGCAGAGATTTTTAAAATGGAATACAGTTTATAAATTCCTCAGAATGTCAAATACAAACCAGTTATTCTCAGCAGTAAGAAAATGTGGATTTTTGGCACTGGAACATTTCTGTTAAAGTTTCCCTAATGCAGATCACCTGCTATTCTGATGTATCTAGATATACCTTGTGTGGGGGCGAAATGTGCTTGTGTAGTATTGTGTGACATTGCAGACTTGAGCTTCCTTTCTTTCATAGCTGCTGTTTGAGACACAGTTGTTTTTTGACAACATTTGAATTAATCTGCATTTTTTTGACATCTCCAGGAACATGGGGTACTGGGAAACACACCTGAAGTAGCAGTGATATTTCTTGTGAGGTTATTAAGCTCTTGTCCAGTGGTCACATTCTTTTAACAACAATTTTTTTTTCTTTTGGAAACCCTGTGAATATGACTACACTGCGAGGGGGTTGTGTAATTTAGCTTTTCTCTACTATGTTGACAATTATTTTTCTACCTGTGGGTTAGGCCCATGGTTTAGAGATTACAAAAGTAACAACTGTAGGACAGTTGATAATGAAGTAGTACTTTACTGCAGTAAAGTAAGAATGTGGAGACTTGAGCAAATTTCTGAGGTATTAAAGATTGTATCTTCCAAGTCCCAGTCTTGGATTAGGGCAAAATGTTACCTCAGAGTTACATTCATGTATGTTTTTACTCTTGAAAGGCACCAAAGTTCATCTAATGTAAGCTAACCGTCTGTACTGGGGTAAAACATTTTGCTGAAGCATTTATATGCCAAAGAAGGATTTGGAAGGCATTATACATACATATATATATATANTAAATACACAGTTCTAAAACTGTGAGCATTGAAGTATTGCTCAGTCCTAATGCCATGCTGTCTGCATCTTCACTTTATTTTGAAGTGGGTCTCTAATGGAAGGATAAGTCAAATAGCCCCAAAAATCTGTGTCCCTTGAAAGTTTCAATTAATTTTAGACAGTGGACTGGAAGAGAGAATACAAATAGGGCAAAAGAGAAAAGGGTTTTTTCTTGTGTGTGTTGTGGATTCTCAAGTTTTAGATATGCAGTGTCCACATGAATTATCAGAGCCTCTACCTTAAATGAAAGCTTATTTGAGGCAGGAATTATCCATGATGACTTTTGGTATGGATCCTTCACCCTCATTGTGGTATAAAGCAGTAGGAAAAGTATTTTTAGTCAGACAGCTCCTCACTGTCTTTGTGGCTGGATGTTCTGTGTCTCAATGTTGAATCTTCTATTGTTGTAGGTTTTAGTGGTTAAAAAGTAGCTTATTTTTATAGAAGTAAGGAATTTGATGCCTCAGATTGTTCTTTTTAAATTGCACAAATTTTTTGGTAAATCAAACTCTGTCTTTAAAGGCACCAGAATTTTTTGGTTTATTCTGGGTTTTTTGGTCTCTGAAATTCCTTTAGAAGACCAGACAGAGATGAAAAGTATAGAGGAGGTGAGTAGGCTTATAATGAAGCAGAGTAGATGTTTGCTTCTGAGCTGAGTTTACTTTATGCAATATTGAATTAGGAGGCAATTCAAATTCAGAAGTGCTGACTTCAGTTCACTTGGATCTGAGAAGGGCAAGGCTGAAGCACAGTGGTAAGATTGTATTATGGGTTTCTGGTATTGTTATCAGAAAAGGAGGTGGAAAATGTGTGCTGCAAACTATGAAGACCACAAAAGCAATATTTACAGTAGAATCAAAAATGAAAACTTTCTCTGAATATTTTTTCATAGACAGATAAAGAGAAATGAGTACCTGAAAGCCAAGAACCAAGAAATAAAGATAGAAGGTGAAAACATCACTTTCATAGCACTAGAACATGGAAATTCAATCCAAGGATGAAGTAGTGAAAATAGTGGTGTCAGAGAGGACTGTGAAGCCATGTGGTAGTAAAGAAAGACTTTCTCAACTTCCAGAGATGCTGGGCAGTTGTAACTTCCCCTGTCTAAAGTACGGGACTCTAATGAGCTTGGTTTTGGAGCTAGATGCTGTTATGACTTGGATAAGGCTCAAAGGAAAGTTGCAGAGTTATTTATAGCGAATTATGAGCTGAATATGTGTATTTTAGCTAAGCAATACCTAAGGCAAATGTAATAAACCTTAAAACAATTGAAATTGCTTAAGTTCTAGGGAAAAAGGAAATTTATTTAGGTGGATGTGAGAAGAAATGGTAGCTAGACAGACAGGAAGAAAGGAAAAAAATGAGACATTATTGTGAGGAATAAAGTGCAGTTTGAAAAAACACATGAAATTATGCGGTAGTTTTCTGAGTGAAGTGGAAAATCTATTTACTGGAGAAATTTGCAACCACACATGCTTTCCTTCTCCTGCTTTTTCTCGTTGTTTCCATTTTGTCTGAAAAGAAATGCAAGGGCAACTGTTGTTCTGCCCTCTGAACTTGAAGAGGGACAAGTTCAGTTGTCTTTATCTCAAAATGTAATGATATATTAATACTTGGCACTTCACCTTCTAAGTCTGCAGAATAACCCATAGCTATTTAAAAAGGCCTAGAGAGCTTGAGAGCTCTTAAACAAATGTAGCTCACGCTGTCGGTGCACAGCAGCTTGAAAAGTGACAAATTGTCCAGCTAGTTTGCTCAATGCATATGGGAAGAACTGAGGTTGTCTGTTGATAGATTGAAGATGCATCTTCCGCTTCACTCAGAAAACTGCCAAATAATTTCATGTATTTTTTCAAATTGCAGAGCAGTAGCTCTGCGAAAGCTTTAAGCATCCCTACTTGCATGTTCGTTCCCATAACGCTGTTTCTTCTCCTGTGTGTGCTGTTCAGAATTGGTCTTGAGGCAGCTAGAGGTAAAACAGACAATTCTTATTTCAGTTTTCCACTGTAAACTTTGGTTTATCCCCTTTGATAAGCACTGCAAGGTTTGGCTGTTGAAAGTTCCTGGGGAGTTGCAGTAGAATGAGAAGGAAAATTAAAGGAGTTGCAAACAACTAGAAAAGCTTGCACAAATGTAAAGGGAAAATTATCCATTTTCTCAGGGTTGCCTCTTATTCTTTGGAAGTTTAGGAAGTCCTGCACTACTAAAAATTATTTTAAAATAATTTTAAAGAATATTAAGCTGATGGTGAAAATTGTGAATGCTATTTTTTCTCAAGAGTGGTTTAAAATTAATATTGTAACATGACTTAACAGAGAGAATTTATTCCCACTGTAAATTCCATGACTTTACATGAGCTTTCTCTTTTTATCAACTGTGGCTTTCAGTGAAGCTGCTGATAATTATTTGGGGATCTAATAATAGGATGGGGGTATGTCATCTGAGAGATTACTGGTTTATGTGATTTCCTTGAGATTCCCATGAACAGCTGAAATTACCTAGCTTTCTACATTGGTGTAAATGTTTGAAATGCAGAGCATGAGATGGTCTTCATGAATGCAAACCCATGCACAATCCCACTGAGTCCTTTGAACAGCAATATTGCGGGATCTGTTCTAAGGTGGATGTTTTAAACATTATCTTCCTAGAGTGAGGAAAATCTGAAATATATCACATTTATTAAACACAGTTCAGAATGGTATTTGCACCTACAGTGTAAGCAGTACTGGAAGCTGAGCATCTGTTTAAGCATCCCTTTTAGAGCTTAGTAAAAGGTGCTGTAGAATATAAGATGGCCAAATATTAAAAAAAAAAAAAAAAGAAAATCAGCAGCAACAAGCACAATATCTGAAGAATCAACATCTTTTCTAGTAGTAAAAATCATGTCTGTTGAGGCCTTGGTCCCTAGGGCACTATGAAGGGATTACAATTTTTTTTTACTTTAAGCTTATGTCACTCTTAATGTTAAAACACAGTTAGTTAGAAAATGCATTACACTGTGCTTCTGTTTTTGGTGTTCATCCTTGTTTCATGATAAGCCATCAAATTTCCACAGAAGTAGTGTAAGATTTAGCCATTGAAGGGCTCGCTGCAATTTCAGTAGTCACCAGCTGATAGTGCTGGGACTAGGCATGATCTGAGCAAGCCAGACAGTGTCTTTTCTAGGGAAACTGGCAGCGAGGAGAATATATTGATGTACGTCCAACCTTTCTCCATGTGCACTGAACCAAATGTAAGGTGCATTTGAACTGCTTATTGAATGCAATTATGCTAAAATTCACACCATGAGGAGTCTTCTCCTAGAGAAAGTGGCTACTGACAATCCCATTTTCTAACTTGTAAGATGATTTCAGTAATGTTTGAAATCTCGATGTATATTTACCTCGTGAAAGTTCAGCAGTAACTGAGCTGATTTGCGCAAACACATTTTCAAAAGTCAATAGGATAAATTACTGCATGTTTAAAATCTTATTATGCTTAGCCATTTTTCCTATAGCAAAAAAAAAAAAATATATGCATTATTGCACGTAGAACATTATATACAGATATTAAAAGCACAAACCTTTAAAAGAAGAGTGAATTAAGTAATATAGCATAAAAAGCTAAGGTAGGTAGGTATGCATTAGAATTTAGAGTGCATTATTTGAAGTGTAAGATGATTCTCTTACTGTCTGCTAAGCTTTCAGCAAAGGGACTTATGTCAGTATTCTAGTGAAGATTCACTTTGTAGGAAACTTCATTGCAAGGTCTATGTCTATAATAACAACCATCAATATTGAGATTATCTCTTTCTTTTTTTTCTCTTTTTCTTTTTCTTTTCAAGAATAGTTGAGTTCCTGGTCATTTGGAATATATTCTGATATGTTTATTCCTTCAGCACCCAAATATGCACAGGGAATAATTGTATTTTCCTCTTTTGAGCAGTGCTGCCTTTAATTGCCTCTCCAAGAACATTAAAATAAGAGTTTCTTGGATGCTATCATGCAATATTATTAAGTAGTAAAACACATATGTTGGATTAATTCAGTTGTGTGCTTTTCAGTCTCATGAGCTGTTAATTGGTGGAGAAAATGCATTTATTTTTTGTCTTTAAAGCTATGTTTACCTTATTGCTTATGCTACATATACAAGCACAAACGTGGATTCAAATCCATCTACAAATTAATGGTTCCCTGTTTTTGAAGTGTGAAGTTTTCTAAACAAGCTGGTTAATAACTAATGTCATGATAATTGTGACTAGAACTAGGAGGGTTTGGTGACTATTTGACATAGTAGTCAGCAAAATCAGCAAAAGTATTCCAAAGGTTTGCAATCCCAAACCATTTTTAATACTTACACCAGATGTTCAGATTCTGGTAATACTAATTATAAAGATGTTGTTGCAGGGGAAAATTTTGTGAAATAGTTTTTTAAATCATGTATGTAAACCATACAGTTTAATTTTCATAACAATATTTACGGTGTTTTATACCAGCTTTAAGTAGGTTTATTCACTCCAGTTTTTCCTGGTTAAACATTGGCTCTGCTTACTCTCTTGTTCTGAATCTCTTTGAGACTTAAGAAGCTTCTCGGGCTTATTTGAAGATAGTCTTTTCAACAGCCTTTTGGAAATACATCCACAGTCTCAAAAAGGAAGGGATTAGATATCATTAAGGGTTCAGTGGACCATTCCAATTTAATTTGAACGATTTCAGGTTATCCTACCTTTTATCAGTAAAATGCTTAGATATGCTAAGGCTGACTTGTAAGAAATATGACTTCTAATTGCAAAGCAGGAGTTATTGAAGTCAACATTGAAATGATATCTGCCTCCTTAAAACTTCAAAGAGCAACCTTTGTCCTCCTCTCAAGCTTTAGTAACTATAAATCAATCTGTCTTTCCAATATTTTTCTCACAACTGCTCACCATGTTTAATTATAATGCAACTCAGTTGAAGAAATTTACCTTGCTTCTTACCTTTTCCATTTAGAAGTGTGTTACAGTTGTGTGCACTTTGGGCAAAACCTGGGTTATTGTGAATGGCTCCTTCTATTTTAGACAACATAGAATTTAAAAAAATATATTTTGAAATATAAAGGTAATACTTTTAAACAAAGAAGTGTAAAGAAAATTTTTACTCTCTCTCAACATATTTGTGATTCTAATTCTTGACAATTTTTTCTTTTAATACAAATGAATAATACACCTTTCCCTTGCATAATTGCATCTTTCAAGGAGCACTTCTTCAAATGTAGATGAAATAATATTGATAAACAATGTGACTGATAAAAAAATTATTCTGGGCTATAAGCAGATCAAGAAGGCAGTGTGGAAACAAGCAGTTTAAAAGGCAGTGAACTGAGGACTTTTTGATGGTATATACTTCAAAATGGCTAATCCAACTCCAAACCTTCTGATGAGACTGTGTTTCTGTTCTTTGATTTGTCTGTAACAACCGTGTTTCAAGTACCCTGCCTTACTCAAGCAGTCAGTCTTTTTAAAGCATATTTGTTTTTTGTTCAGACCTAAATGTTTTGCAGATATGCTCTTTTTTTCTTATTTTGGAAAGTTCTGTGATATAAATTCTTTTCTTTTCCTTTTTTTTTTTTTTTGCATAATACTTTGTCAGATACGTGGTGAGTGATACAGCAGCAGTTAGGGCACCGTTCCTAAAAGTTGTGTATCACAAATCGTGCTGGTGGGGCATAAGCTCTATTTTTTAGCATATATCCACTAACAAATATTTCTGAGAAATTTGAAAACTGCTTTTTGGGTAGGTTGCAAATAATCTAAAATAAGATGCAGGGATTGCCACTAGTTGCTTTTTTTTGATGACAATTTTTTTTTTTTTTAAGTTCCACCCATTTTTTGCTGTAGCTGAGGATAAAGGGGGCTGGGGTGGAAACACAATACTTGACATTCAATGTTTTCTGAATTACATGTGTTTATGTGGTGGGTAGAAAAAAATCACGCTTCTTGAGAATTCCTTCTGCAGGGATTCTCTCAGGAATTTCCACATTATTTGAGATGATGAGTAAAATTTCAGATAAGGCGTCTAGTGACTTGGCTTTCTATTGCTTGTCTTAGAGCTAATAAGAAGAGTTTTTCTGCCAAATGGTGCCTTGCAGACAGAGGAGACAGAGCTTTCTCAAATTGTGTTACTGACTTAGCTGGAGGATGAGAGAGTTGTGGGTTCTGGCTAGAGGCAGTGGACATGACAGGAATGCCCTTGAGACCAGAATTATGATCCCCAACTCTGGCCTTCCCTGTTAAATTTAGACAGCAGCTTAGTTTTGGCCTCTAATTAGAAGTATCTGAGATGGGCGAGCTTACTGTTCGGAGAGAGTGTGGTGATGTAGTCACTGCTGCCTTGGAAAGAAGGACTTCAGTAGTTTAAGCTAAGAATGGCTGTTTGTGGTCAGTGTGCACAGGCCTGACACGTTTGAAAATGACGTGGCAATCCTTACTGGATGTAAGGAAGATGTTTATGTTAAATGGCGTTCGATGTGTGTAAACCAAATCTGAACTTGGTGCTTCTTGTAACTGTTTAAATTAGAAAGTAAAATAATAGATTAACATCCAAAATAATATTTTGCTCTGGTTTCTGTGACTTCTTGGGGACATGGAGATAATGTTCTTTGAGGCAAAATCTCCTTTTAAGGAGAAAATTAAAACTGAGAAAGCTCAACTCCCCATGCCTGTTGGCAGAGTTAAGTATAGTTGGATGGCAGGAAAGTTTTGGGGGTCTTTGTTTTGTTTTAAAGTGATGTGAATCTATGGTGCAGTAGAGTTACAAGGGCTTGGTTTCTGCCCTGTACAGTATTATCCAGGAATCTCAGGACCAGGATTTTTCTGCATGGGGCTAGTTTGCTGTTCTGAGAAGTTAATACAGGGCTCTGTGTGCTTAACTACAGAGCAGACCTAGTCTGTCCTTTATAAAAGGAGCCTGTGTATTCCTGAGAATACTTTGAACCCAAGCTCAAATATTGTTTGCACAGGAGACCACTATCCCTATTATTCAAACACTTGTTGAAAGAGAAGAGTTAAGATTGTTTGTTGTCCCCTTCCCCCATTTGAAGGAGAAATGAAGTACTCTTATCTTCAAAGCTTGAAACAGATTTGAGGCAAACTCTCTGAAGGGCTGTATTTCCATCTGCACTCTTCTTCAACACCTGCATTCCTCACACTGCTATCAATGCTTGGTGCTGCAGTAATAAAACTGCAGAGATTGCAAGCCTGTGGGATTTATTTTTAATAGGTTTTGAATAAAATAATTTATTTTTAACAACTCTTGTTAAAAATACTATAAATATTGATCTGGGGACATCTGCCTAAAATTAATAGGCTATAAATAAAGTGGTTCTTTAAACAGATGTTTCTTAGATGTCTCTTTCTACAGTTTCTCTAGTTGGTTTTAGGCCCTTTTCGTACATGGCAGCTAAATGTCAGTGAAGAAAGCCAGTCATGTGTACTACATTTTATTTGTAAATTGCATCTCAATTTCTTGTCAACACTAAATGTGTTTTTGTGGCTAAGTAATGTGTTTTTTTCATCATAGGCAGCAGAAAATATGTAGTTAGTTATCTTCATCAAGCTGAAAGGGAACAGGCACAACGTCTGGCCTGCCTGGGTAAAAATAGGGCCAAAGAATTATTTCTTACTGTTCCTGATCTCCTTTCTCACCAGAGAAAAAACATAGGTCCTTGACCTTCCAAGAATGGTATTCTGTATAAAATTTAGCAATGGCTGGAAGCCTGCTTTGGCATATGAGGCAGCCTTATATGCAAGGTACCTTATTTCTTCCTGAAAGGGAGAAGTCTGGAAGAAGTGGTCCTGACTCTCATGTTTTACCATGATTGCCTACTATTAGGAGTATTCTTCCAAGTATGAGGGATGAGCCCTCCTCTGCTATTAAAACATCCAATGTTCATGTTAGAAAGCTTATATAAAAAGATATTTCTTTCAAAATACTGGTTATACAGGTTTGGTAGGCTAAGCTGCAGCCTGTGTCAGAGTATGAACGTGCAAATTCTTGGTTTATTATTGATAGAAACATATTTTGTTATGTTTTAAATATTTAAATTACTTCACTGCATTTATTGTTCACTTCCCATCTGGAGTAGTGTCCCCAGCTCTGGAGCGCTCAGCACAGGAAGGACATGGATCTGTCGGAGTGAGTCTGGAGGGCCACCAAGATGATCAGAGGGCTGGATCACCCCTCTTCTATGACGACAGACTGAGTGAGCTGGGGCTGTTCAGCCTGGAGAAGAGAAGGCTCCAGGGTGACCTTGTTGCAGCCTTTCAGTGCCTGAAGGGAGCCTACAAGAAAGCTGGAGAGGGACTTTTCACGAGGGCATGTAGTGATGGGACAAGGGGGAGTGGCTTTAAACTGAGAGTAGGTTTAGATTAGATATAAGGAAGAAATTCTTTACTGTGAGTGTTGAGGCACTGAAACAGGTTCCTCAGAGTAGTTGTGGATGCCCCATCCCTGTCAGTGTTGAAGTCCAGGCTGGATGGGGCTCTGAGCCACCTGGTCTAGTTGAAGGTGTCACTGCCCATGGCAGAGGGGTTGGAACTAGGTGATTTTGGATGTCCCTTCTAACTCAAACTAATCAATGATTCTATAGTTGTTTAAAAAAAAATAATGCACAGGTTGGGCAAATAAGATATTTTGGTAATTCTGGATTAATTTTTGTGCCTTGGAGGAACTGCAACATGGCTAAATCACTTTGTCTAACAGTGATGCCATTTAGAAGACATTGTTTATTAACCCAATAATTTGTATTTTTCTTCATCTTCCCATGTTATAGTGCCAAATTTTACTGAATAAGGACAAGGTACTCTTTAAATACAATTTGATCTGAAGCAATTAACAATGTAAAAATCAATACATTCTTATGCATTACATTGGTCTGTCACACAGGATAGATTTTTTTGATGATGGAATTGTAAAATATTGGAAGAAATTAAAAGAAAATTCTGCAAATACATGCATAACTTTCTTTTCTGTTAAACATGAGCATAGGCATATTCAGAGGCCTATATATGCCCTGAGACTGTGACTAAAGGTGAACAGATTGGTAAATATTAAAGAGAATAGGCATAAACTATCTATGAATTCTTTCCCAGGCTGCAGCTCATGAATCAAAGGCAGTTTCTGTGCATAGAACTTCCATTCTGGTGACATGTCCAGCTTTCGGTTCACTCTGTGTATATTTTCAGCACCCGCAGAACTCTGTTGTAAAGATGTTTACAGGTTAGCCATGTATTTTTGTAAAGAATTTGCTTTCTTTGTTTTTTTGAGCCTACTTCCTGCAGTTGCTCAGCAATTGGACCTCTCTGCACTCACCTTTTTTGGTGAACCTTGTCCTGTGACAGAAGCCTGTCCATTTTCCATGCCAGTCTTATCCTAAGGAAATGGAAAAACCTGAACGGCACAAACCTTGCTGTCCTCTTAGCTGCCAGTTTGGTGTTCCTGTGGGTGTTCCTGTGACTGTCCCTGCTTTGCAAAATTTGGGTCACTTCCAGCTTACAAGTGACTGACCCTACTGTGGCCCTTGAGAGGAGAAAGAAAAGCATTCTTTGCATTTGTGTTGCTGTGTTGTTTTTTTTTCTCTGTGTGCTTTTTTTTCCTCCAGTCTTATTTGTCAGTTTGGTTGCACATGAAGGTATAACTGAATGTTTTTTGTGGCTCATTGGGAAGGAATGGGAGACTAGAGAAAATATATAATAATGTAAGAAATCTGACTTGTGGAATAGCAAATTGAGATGCTGTAAAGGGTGAGTGCAGGAGTAAATGTCCTTGAAAACTTCATGTTTACCTTGGATGAGGATGGCCAAAGCACTAATTTTGCAAATTCCTGTGTTTGCAATACATATGCATTAAAAAGTGGATATTGTGAACTTTTTTGTAGACTGCTGTATATATGTGTTGGCAGGTCCATTTCTTCAGTCATTCATAGCATAAAATTTGGTGGAAATGCTTTTTTTTTTCTTTTTTTTTTTATTCTGTTCTGATGCCAGGAGCAATGATCACAGCATGAGTTTTGGGGAAGCATGCTCACAGTTAGAATGATTAACCTCCTTTGACCATCCCACTGAAGGCCAGCTTGAAGAGCCCTATAGTTTGTAGTGCGGCAAAATTGGCATTTCCATCACTTTTCTCAGCCCTTTCACTAATAGAGTATGAATGCACTGAATGTCTGTGGGACAACAGATGCTTTCCTGCTATAATCCTTTAAAGTTACCTCACTTTTCCTTTTTTAATTTCAAGGAAGCAGAAATTTAACAAAAGCTTATTGAACAGAATTAAAGCCTTCATGTGCTTAATGAAGCGTAATTTACTATTGCTGCCTCCCTAGGCCAGCTTGTTTTGTCTACTCTTTGGAGTGCTACCCTGTTAAGAAATCTAACACTTTGCAGTTGCCTGTTATTCATTTCATTTAACTTTGGCTATAAATTGCCTTTGGCTCTATTACAAAGCTTTCAGAAGATAATCAGAAGAAAAGAAGAGTCAGTAAGAAATAATAGCAGTTTGTTTTTATTCCATAAATCTGCTTTACGGCCAGCTAGCTGGGCATTGTGTAGGAAAAGAGATGAGTCCAAAGAGTGATAGAATTTTTTGTTGGGATTTCATAGGATTAAATTTAGTCTGGCCATTCACAAGGGCTTCCCCAGCCACCATCATCATCTTGTCCTCTGAACTAGCAAAGAGAATCTTTGTTATTCAATATTTTATAACCATTTTCATCTTTCTTAACCCAGTTCTTTGTATTTTCAGTGCCTTTGATAAGTCTCATGATCACTCATTTATTGATCTTTCCTAACATTTCCTAGAGAGTCATAAAGTTTGTGGCACTGTACAATTACTTTACAATTTATCATGTTGCAACGATTGCTGGCAGTAAACGTCCATAGTGGTAGGTGTTAAATTAGATACTGTATCAGTGATTGGAGGAAATAAGATAAATGGAATGAGACAGAGAAGGTAAGTTCAAGAAACTGATTGAACAGTTGAGTTTTGTAGATGTTTCACTTAGAATCTACTAAATTGCACAGACACTTTGGTCATTGCTAGAGGCCATATGAAATATTTTATTATCTGCCCTGTAATGTCACTTTCCAATTTCTCAACAAAAATTTGAGCATAGACTGATGGCAACTTATGTAAATTAAGATTCCCCCTGCCTCATTTCAGCTCAAGAAGTGGCATGCCTGATGAGGAAACAGAGAGAAATAGAGCTATTCTGTCTCATCTTATTTGCTTTTAAGTGCAGACAATTGATCCCTTTTGTACTCAGGCCCAGTTAAATGCAAAGGCCATGTATTAAGTGACTACAAAAATACGATAGCTTAAAAGTAAAGAAAAAAGATAATTAGATTATATTACAGGCTAAAAATAAAATTGGTAACACATTTGTTCTTTTATGTGGATTTGGACCAGTGGCAGGTAAGGCTAAGTGAGGCATATTTATCTCTTTTAAGTCTTACTGTATCCCCATTTAGACAACCAGTATTTAGGGAATGTTTTAGTATTGTTGTGTAGGTAGAAGTCTTTTGGCTGATGGAACTGATACAGTCACCCTTTCTTTCACTGAAACATTTCTAAAGCACATACATTTATGAACTCCATATGATGCAGAACTTTTCCTCTTTGTCCTGGCTGTAAATGTTTTGTGAATGTGCCTTTTCCATTTAAGCAGCATGCTGCTTAAAAATTTTTTAAGCAGCGTGCTGTAGGACATTGCTGGTGCAGTGAACACTTATTTCTTGCAACTGGCAGTAAGTCTATAGTTCTCAGAGAAAAACTTGTATTTGTAAGGGATGTCTTTTTGGCACGTTTTCAAGGTAACTTTGACACTGATGAGTGTGTTGGTTGGCAGAACTGGCCACAATTCAAATCACAGAATGTTGTTTACTTAAAAATTCTGTGAGGTTTAATTGTGAAGCTTCTGTTCACTTTTACATTTGATGTGCATAGCAAAGCTTGGGTGTGAAATTCCAGAAATGTATTCTAGAGCTTTAAAAGGAGAAATGCCATGGGAAACATTTTCTTAATATTCTTTTACTTTGTATTTAAATTTTTTTTCTACCTAGTTCAGTTTCTGAAGCAGATTTGAAAGATGTTGCTTTTTCAATAATAATTGTTTTGTCTGTTTCTTTACTATTCCAGAGAACTTTACAGACTATCTTGCAAGACATTCCTGCATGTTGCTGCATGAAATATCATCTTAAACTGTCTTGCACTTGCAGTTTTAAAAGTTTTCTTTCTGTTGTATCTTTCTACCTTTTCCAGTATTTGGTCCTATTGTAAATCATGTTTGTGCAAAATTAAAAACACCAACAATCAAGCAAAATGCGATTAATGCAGGAAAACTCATTTCTTTCACATAGCATAAGCAGTGCCTGCTTTTCGTATTAGGGAGACAGGTATATTTACTAAAATATATGTATATGTATATATGTGTGTTTGTGTGTGTGTGTATCTATATATATATATATATAATTTAGCAAAAGAACCTTTTGTATCCTTAGTTTAGTTCCAAAATCTGAACAAAATTCATTGTTGTGTAGAGTTCTAAAATAGAAAGGGTGAGAGAACTTGGTTTGAATTTTTGAAAAAAAGTGGCCCTAAATTCTTTGTTTTCTCCTTTTCTTTTAAATTATTACTTTTCCCTAAATAAAGTTGTGGATTTTATTTTTCCAAAATTGGACATGAGGTTTTATGATAAGTACAGTTCTATTAAAGACTTAAAATTTCTCACATGAACACATAATAATTCCAGCAGATTGCCTTTAGCATGGGCACAAGTTGTGAGATTTTCAATTTTTTTTTTAATGTAAGTAATGTTGTTGCATACATCAGAAAATGTTTTCCTGTCTCTTCTGCTCAGTCTGCCTGTAGAGTGAGAAGTTGGAACACATGTTCCTGGAAATAAACTGCATTTGATAGTTGATAGTTTATATCATTAATATATAGGCATATGTTTTCTATTTATATGCAGCAATTACAACTTAATATTGCTGATAAGGATAGAATAATTGGTACCCATGGAGCATGGTCTCTTTGGTACCTTGGCTTTTGGGATTCACTACTTGAATTTCCCATGGGGTTTAGAACCACCTGTTAGAAAATGTATCTTCTTTTTGTAGTGAAGTTATCTTGGTGTGTTAAGGTAGCATAAAACTTACCAAGCAGTTCTTCTTTTTGTAGTCTTATGTTGTGTGAACCAATTATATAATTTGAAGTTGAAACCATTTTAAAGTTTACAGGATTAATGTCAAGCTCTATAGGCTCTATATTAATCTTAAACATATCTTTCTTGGTAGTTCTGCACACATCCAAAAATAACATTTCTGAATGTTCTTTTTTACTCTGGATTACCCTCAGTGTTCTAGATAGTTAAAAGAGTACATGAGAAATATTGGGTGTGACTTGAAGTTCACTTGACTGTCAAATGTTGCAGGTCTTTGTCCCTGTGGCTGGAGCACTGAGTTGGTTAGGAGCCAGACTGCATCTGCATGCAGGCAAGACGTGCTGCAGAATGTAGTCCAAGAACAGACTTTCAAGTATGGATGACCATGCTTGAGGTTCTTTGTTTGGAGTATTTGGAGTTTAAAGAAATCACTACATAACAGATTTAACCAGTTTACTTGTAGTCTTTGGTCTTGCAATTTGACTGCTTTCCAGCTTTGCTGAAGCATAATGAAGCTGTTCCATGCCAGTTATTCTGAAGTTTTAGCTGGGGAGCTCTGCAGGTCACCTCGTCCAGCCTCCTTCTTGCAGTAAGGCAAAGTGAGATTAGGTAGCTCAGGACCTTACACAGCTGTATTTTCAAGGCCTCTAAGGATTCACAGCCTTCATGGGTGCCTGTCCCATTGCTTGACGGCTTTCTGTGAACCCTCATTGTTCCCATGTTCAGCCAGATCTTGTTGTCCTGCAGCTGGCCACCCCTGGCTTTTGTCCTGTTAATTGTGTCCCAAGTTACACCTCTGTGACCCACATTTAGGCAGTGGAAGACTGCTGTGAGATGCATCCTTTGCCTTCTTTTCTCTGAGCTAAACAAACCCAGATCCTTCAGTCTTTCCTCCTACATCATTTGCTGCAAACACAGGAGCACTTTGAGCAGCCCTCCACTGGCTCCCTCATGCCAGGCACAGATCTCTTGGGGCAGCCTTGGGAGTGAGCAGTCCCACCCTCGGGTGGCTGTGCAGCCAGGTGTGTGTTTAGCCCTTGTTGCTGCAAGGGTGCACTGCTCACTTGTCCATTTTTGCTGCCCACCACGACCCCCAGGGCGTTCCTTGCAGAGCCACCACCTGCCTGCTGTGGTCCTTGCAGGCCAGTGAGTTTCCCTGGGCAGATCCTCTGCATGTTCTTGAGAGGCAGCTCCTCTGGCCTGTGGAGGTCCCTCTGTGCAGCAGCCTTGCCCTCCAGCCTGTCCAGTGCCCCCCTTTTTCTTCCCCCTTTCATCCATACCGAGTCTGCCCTTCTTCCTTTTGCCCAAATTACTGGTAAGAGTGTTGTGTCAGCCCCAATGCCAGCTCTTTCAAACCATTGATTGCTACCTTTTGAGCCTCATGGTCCAACCAGTTTTTTACCCACCTTTGTCTACCTAATGAGTTTGTATCTCCTCAGCCTGACTACAAGAACTGATTGGGTATTTGATGTTGGGGTGTGTTGAAAACCTTGACAAAATCAAGGTAAATTAAATGGAATTCTGTCTGCCCATCCACAGGGGCAAGGCAGCCATTTCAGAAGATGGGTTGCTCAAGAGCAAGTAAGGGGTGGCTTCTGTGTGTCACCTCCTTGCTCTTGGGGTGGTAAGTTCTGTTAGGACTTGCTCTGTCTGCTGACTGGGAGATGAACTAGGACTGACTGTCATTCTCTGGATCCTCCTCCTTGCCTGGAATTTCAGCATAGTGATCTTAGTTTTGTTTCTGCTCACACCTGGTGTTTGATCTGATAGTTTCAGAGGGTCTCTGTAGTGGTACTGGTGCTTTGGTCCCGGTGCCTTGGTGCTTGTTGCAGATGAAGCTTTATCAGTTGCTATTGTGAACCCTTCTCTCAGCTTCTCATGTAATTTTTTTCTTGAGAGGACCAGTCTAATTAACTTTTTTGGGGTTTCATTTCTCTGATACTTAAAACAATTAATTAATGAACCAGCAACAGTAGTTTCAGCACTGTTTCTTGAGGGACTACATGGTTGTCTCTTAATTAAAAAAACAAACAAGCAAGAAACCCCAAACAAATAACAAAATATCCCCCCAAAACCCCCCAAATATTTTCTGTATTTTACCAGTTATAAATCTTTGGGGAAACCACTTCTGACCTAAGGCAGTCTTATAAATGTCATCTAAAAATAATAAAAAATAAAGGTTTATACATAAATTCTATCAAAACAAAAATTTCCATTAAAACCACTTTATTCATTTATGTGCCTGCTTTTTGTGAAGATCTAAATTTACTTGCATGATTTCACTGACCTTTGTGGTACTAACTACAGTCTTTAACATTGAGCACATGAATAAGTGTTTTCAAAATTGAGGTTGTAAATAATAAGCTGTTTCACAGGGAGAAATGTGTCTCATTGATGTGGTTTTTTGTTTGTTTGTTTTGAAGGATTTTGTAAATTTACAGTTCACATAAATACCTCAGTAAGTTTGCCATTAACATACCAAGGCATTGCAACAGTGTTTTCGTATTTCAGAATGATCAAAATTAAGAGCACGGAATAATCTTCAAAGAACAAAAACTTGCACTACTTTTTGCTTACGCTGACTTAAGAGAAATAAGACCTGCAAATGAGGATCCCTTACTAAATACCACACTTCCCCAGCTGCTGCATGCCTTCAATATTAATTTATTTCAGTTCCTTTCAAAAGCATTGTTGTATATTTCATATAAATAGGTGAAATATTTCCGGGAACATTTTTGGTCAAACTGGTCTCTGTCAGTGTTTTGGTCTCCTTGTCGTCATTATCTTGTAGTGGAGTAGTTACACTGCTGGTTTTCCTCTGAAGGGTCTGATGTTGGGCTTCTGATGGAGGTCCAGTCTGCCTCGTGTCCCACTGGCCCCTCTGGGAAATGGCAGTTGTGCTCACATGCAGCTTCCTGGAGACCATATGCTGGCAGATATTTTCATGTTGTTCAGCTAGCTTGCTAATTCTCATCTTTACTATTGATCTGCGCTGTTTCACAAATGGCCACTTGAGATCTGAGCAAAGAAAAGTTAGGAATGTTGAAATAAGATCAGCAGATTTTGTAACAATGAGAGTAGAATTGCTGGAAGGTCAAACTAAAATTTTCACTCAAGCTGAAGGGGGGAGAGAAAGATAAGTAGGAGGTAACTATTTGACAGCCAGATAACCTTTCTTTTTGCATAACAGGTTCATTTAAAAATAATTGCTAATTCATGACTTTTGTAAATCACTTGCATTCTTATTCTGTATATTTATGTATTGATTCTCAAAGGTAACGTCCAGCAGGATATCATCCTTGGGGTGGAGTAGTAGTAGCCAGCAGCATTATTAGCTCTTAGTCTTTAACTTTTTTTCTAAGTAATTGATCAGACTTCACAAGGAAACCACCTGAAATCAAGTGCTGCAGCTCTTTTACCTGGCATCATTTTGCTAGTCCAGTCTCAGTTCCAGCAAAGTGAATTATACTGTGATTGCATTTTGTATTGGGAAGAGAGAAGAAAAACTTTGAAAGTGCCTCCTTTACATAGGATACTAACATCAGTTCGGCTATGTCCTGATCTGTTGAAAATTGAGACCTGTGCTGCTTTTAATGCCAATTTCTACAGTACTTGAATTCTGACTTTAGACTCTGATGTTCAGGTCTTCTCCAGACAGTACTTCTGATAACCTTTGGAGAATCCTTTGTAGTGGTATAATAAAGTGTTCTTATATAAAACTAGAAGCTGTGCTGGCATTACCCTGAATCATCTGAGAACTTGAATTTTCCAGAGTTGGTACTGGCAAGACAAGATTGAAATGCATAAAATCTGCAACATCTGATTTTCAACTGTGTATTTGTTTAAAATTTTAATATGGGTACAATATTAATTTTAATACTAACAATGCCATCTAATGACATACTAATTTTATTTGAAGGCTGGAGACATATTAGACAAAATAAAATCTGCCTTATGTCATCTCTAAGCATGTATCCTTTTTGTTGTGGAAATATTACTGTGGTCAGAAGTAGGATTTCATATGAAAATAACAAATTTTTAATGCTGTTGAACCAGCTGGTAGGACGAGGACTGTAAGAACTTCTGAATAATGCCATCTGGAGCTCCTGAAGTCTGCCTCAGAAGTATTTGGCAGTTGACTTCATCAGGTCATTATGTCATTTTCAGATCAGTAGAGTGGAAGAAAGTTGGGATTCTTCCAAAATTCTGTCTTTTGATTTGGAAATAGTATTTTTATGTGTTGCATTTTTTTTCCAAGAGTAGTAAAGTAGGATAAAACTCTCAGATGTGTCTGCCACTCTGGTAGAAGCTTGGCAAATATTAAAAGATGGATTTAAAAATTTCTTTTTCCCCCCTTGAACATGGTGACATACACAATAAATTATGATCTTTGAAAGTGGAACACCATCTGAACATAGTGTCAAAAAAATTTTAGTGTAAATCTGTCGCTGGCTTTGGTAATTTAGAAACAAGATTACAAGAAGAGATCATGGCTGTTCCCTTCCCTTTCCCTCAACAAACTTGCCTGGGATTTAGGAAACTGATCAGTTCCTAGCCCGAAGAGATTTTCCCAGGATTTTCAAACATCTCGAGTTTCCCATGAGGAAGGTGGCCCTTTGATGCTGCTAAAAGTGTGTAATGCTGACCTTCAGTTGAAGCAGAAGCCCAGAGCTGGCTGTGTAGTGGTGCAATCTGTGCCTCCCTTAGCAAGCTTTAGGCAGTGCCCTCCCCCTGGGGAAGAACCCTTCCAAACATTCTGCTTTGCTCTCCAGTCTAGTGCTCAGCATGGGTGTACTGGGGACTCTGGGCACTGCAATGCTTAAACCTACTCGAGTCAGCTGGGCAGCACCAGCATGCTTGTTGCAGTTTGCGCCGTGGTGTTTGCTCGTTTTACCCCATTTCTGATGTGCCTGGAGTCCCTGTGGGCAGGGAGCTGCTCTGCCCAGCTCACCAGGGAGCTGAGGCACACTCAGGAATTGCAGAATGAGTTGGCTGAGGCTGGATCCAGAGCAGAACAATACTACAGGACTTGGAGCTAGAGCTTGTTTATAATCCATGGTTCAAGGAATGTATCTTCTTTTTTTCCGTTTTTTTTTCTTCTCTTATATATTTAGGGTACTTTTGAACTTGTGCCTTTTGTGACTTGAAAGCTCAAAAGAGACGAATTACTCCAGTATGCTTGCTCTTGGAAGCTTCAGCTGCTGCGGAGCAAATGCCAGCCTGCCTGCTGATGGGCACATCTGTTATATTTTATCTGTTTTGTAATCCAAATCTTTCTGAGACCATTTCTGTCCATATACAGTCAATGCAGTTGCGCCATTAGCATTTGAGTACAGATGGCAAGTGCGCTCATAATAATGTTCTTGACTGTAACTTGGATTCTGTGAGACAAAGGTTGGCCCTTGCCCTTTGTGAGCCTTGCAAACACAGAATTATTTTATTTTGTTACACTTATGCTGGGCTTTGGGTAGATGTAGCCTGAAAAAGTGTTTTTACTCTGAAGACCTTTCTTCTTGGAAGATGGTGCTAATTCAGACTGTCTGATACTCCTGAGGAGTGCATCCCACTGGCTTTAATCATTATGAAGAATGTGTTAGTCTGAGAGTAGTCCCCAGGGAGATGGCAGAAGCTGACTCTGTGCATCAATGAGACCTTGGTGAAAGTTGCCAATTGTGAGAGTGACTACAGAAATTGGAGACCTCAAAAGTAGTAGTGAGAATAAATATTTAGACTGGAAAAGCTCTCAGATATTTTAAACAGGCTTTTTAAAAAAAGTGTATTTATATAATACAGCTATCAAAACTTATGAATTTTTACCTATAGTCTGATGGAGAAAATGAGGTAACAGCAGGATGTTACAATCCTGCCAGATTACCCTTGTTAGAGCATAGGAACAGCACCAAAGCATACAGGACGTAAGTATTCTATAATTAATCTTGAAATTTTAGGAGTTTTTCTTCTGGGAGTTATTTAAATAACAAACAAAAAACAAAAGCCAAAAAGCATGAGCAGTCTCATTATCTGATAGTAACGAAGCCAGAAGAGAAATGACATTTGCTGTATAAAGTATCTACTGAGAGTAATTTGTCACTAGCAGCAGACGTTAGTTAACACTGTAAGCACCACTATGATTCTGACTAAATAGCACTTGTTAAGTTTTGTTTAAATACTATAGCAGTAATTAGACTGATGTGTATTACAAGCTTCAGCATAGAAGTGACTGATTATATGCCTTTTATAGAGGAGATGAAAAGTGAAAACATAGTAGTTAATTATGACGTAGACTTTTCATGGCTTGCACAGCTGTATTAAGAGAATGAAGACAGCTGCAAGAATAAGCTGCAAAAATAGTTTGTTTAGCTTGCCTGTTTCCTAACTACACACGTCCTTCTGGAGGGTGGCACCTGGTATGAAAATCTTTTGTCTTTCTATCTCTTCAAAAAGCACTCCCAGCACCTTCTTGGTGGCTGCAGAAGCACCCAGATAGTGCTAATTTAAATTAAAAAATATTAAACTCCTGTACACTTGCACGTGTGTAGTAATCCTCCATCCTGATATTTCCAAGTCCCAGAAATAGTTTGGTTTCACTGCATGTTTAGACTTACCAGTAACAGGGGTAGTTATGTAGAAGGAGGAAAGAAGGTGAACTTGTAGGAAAAATATGTAAAAACACCTTTCTGAAACAAAGACACAGTGAATAAACTTGGAGTGTTACTGTTTTATGAGCCATAATTTGAAGTTGTTTGCCTTTGAAGGGAGAGGCTTTTTGATCTGTATTTGATCTGATCTTTCTGTTGACTAGATTTTTATCTTTCAAGAGAGATGAAAGTAGCTTAAATGAATCTGCTAAAACAATGGAAAGCTACTTGAGGGAGGTCTTATTTTGGAAAATAGAGTTAATCTGCAAAAAGTAGGATAGTAGAACTCTCCTTTTGTCTGTGTAAATTTGGTTAAATTAAAAAAACCCTTTAACCCCTGTTCTTAAATGATAATATCTGATTTCCATGGTTTCTTCCCATGTATAAAACTTAATTTGCATATGTAAGTTGAAAACAGAAAATTAGTTTTAAGCCTAAATTTTAAAGCTGTGGCCTTACAAACCAGAAATGTTTCAACTTGCAAAAATTGTTAATTACTGATTAAAATATTTGTACTTATTTTCTTATTCATTCATTGGGAAAGGAAAAATAAAAAGTGTTTGAAAATATTTTCTAAATTTGTTATTTTTTTCCCCCAAAAGAGAAAGCAGGGACTTTTTTTTTCCCTTCCAATTCACTTCAACATTTTTCAAAATTGAAAGGAGGGGTAAATCATGAACAATAAAATAAGGGGAAAGAGTAAAGCTTCATCTTTGTTAAGTAAGAAATTTAAACTCCTGCTTTTGGAAATGGAAGTGGAAAGTATGAGTAATGGGATATGAAAGAGTATAATTCAGGGAGAAAAAGGGCCTTTTATTAAAAATGCATGTATTGAAAAGTTTCACCACTACTGTCAGTGACTGACTGCAGTTGATACTGAATTATGTCTTGTAAAAATCGTATTTTGTTTGAAAAAACTAAGAACAAAAAAGCATAGGATAATATGGAATTAAATTGGTAGTTATTTTTCCTGGTTCTAATTGGTAAACAATCATGAATTCAGAATTTTATGAATTTTGTGTTATATTTTCACACTTCCCCAGTTTTTTTCTGAATGCAGTAGTCAGTAAACCATTACTCCACAAACTAAGCAGGTGGCCATTTCGATAACCTCACCTACATTTCAGTGTAAAATATAATAATAATAATGATAATCCTGTGTATAACAAACCGTGTTGTCAGTCAGTACTTGTTAAGCAGTGCCCGGTTTTGCTCAGTGAGATGATTGAGAACCTTCATTATCCATGCAATAGTTTTCTGATTGGAAAACCCTTGCAATCTACTGTTGTTGCAGACCCAAACAAATGCAGTAAAATTATAATCTGACAAAGAAGAAAAAGAGATAACTTGAGAGAGATTACATCTGTGGGTTTTTTTCTGCACAGAACTACTGCATGGCAACATGTGGAAATGGGAAAGGTGGTTTTAGGTGTTTGCTGCCCTGGCTCTCTCACTGTCAGGGTAATGCTGTTACACTGCTCTGTCAGCCTCACTTTGTGACACACATTATTTGTCTTTATTCATTGGAAGAGTTTCTCTTTTCTTAGATCCCCAGGATCTAAGAAAATCAGGAGATAGCGACCTATCAAAGTTTTCTTTAATGCACTTTCTGGTCTTGGTCACTCATTCAGGAGAAGGATGCTGCAGTACTCCATTTGTAGAAAAGGTTTTGACAGTTTGTTCCTGTAATCTTAGACCAGTTCTGAGGATTCAGAACTTCTTTGTAGCCTCACACAGGGCAACTTGTTTACTGTTCCTTGCATTCATGTTCCTGCCTTTATTATTCAGCTGTGTCAGGCTATGCTCAGCTGCATATTTATGCTAAAATTCTGCAAGACCACTCTGCATTAAAAAATGGGAATTGGTGAGACAGAGTTGGGCAGCTGGCTGTTGTGTTGTGGAGAGTCTCTGCATGATACCTTGCTCAGAATTTCGTCTGGGGGCTAAGTGTGCAGCAGGCAGGTAGGTGATCCTTCCTGAGCTATTTAGACAGAACTGTGTGCTTTTCTTGTGACACAGAGTACATACCCACAGGCATCCTCACAACCATGATTGTTTAGAATTGTGCATAGGGTGTTTGTGTGTGTGTGTATGGATAAATAAAAGTAGTATATCTTACTTTGGCCAAAGTATTTTATTGGGTTCTGCATAGTAAATGGCAGAAAATGATTGTTTACTCTCCTTTCCTGGTTGCTTACTCTCCTTTCCTTGTTAAGGGAGTCAGTCTTGGGAAAAAGTCTGGCATGATGACTAGCAATTCGAGTTGGATAGCCTACGTCCTAAGGTAGTTAAACAGCGGGTTCCATTAATCAAAAGCAGACCTTACCCAGCTTTGTGTCACCTGCAAACTGACTGAGGGTGCACTTGGTCCCCTTGTCCGGGTCATCACTGAAGTCACTGAACAGGGCTGGTCCCAGTACCGAATCCTGGGGAGCCCCACTAGTGAGCAGCTGGATGTGACTCCATTCTCCACCACTCTCTGGGCCCAGCCCTCCAGCCTGTTTTTTACCCAGCAAAGAGTACACATGTCCAAGCCGCGAGCAGCCAGTTTCTCCAGGAGAATTCTGTGGGAAATAGTGTCAAAGGCTTTGCCAATTTCTACGTAGATAATATTCACAGCCTTTCCCTCATCCACCAAGTGGGTCACTTTGTCAGAGAAGGCCAGGTTTGTCAGGCAGGATCTTCCTTTCATAAACCCATGCTGGCTGGGTCTTATTCCCTGCTTGTTCTGCGCATGTTTGCTTGATGGCACTCCTGATGACCTGCTCCATGACTTTCTCTGACACTGAGCTTAGGTTGGCAGGCCTTTAGTTCCCTAAATCTTCCATTTGTCCCTTCCTGCAGATTACTATCACACGAGCTAACCTTCTGTCAGCTGGGATGACCCTGGCTAGCCAGGGCTGCTGGTAAATGATGGGAAGTGGCTGGATGGTGTCTTCTGCCAGCTNACTGACTGAGGGTGCACTTGGTCCCCTTGTCCGGGTCATCACTGAAGTCACTGAACAGGGCTGGTCCCAGTACCGAATCCTGGGGAGCCCCACTAGTGAGCAGCTGGATGTGACTCCATTCTCCACCACTCTCTGGGCCCAGCCCTCCAGCCTGTTTTTTACCCAGCAAAGAGTACACATGTCCAAGCCGCGAGCAGCCAGTTTCTCCAGGAGAATTCTGTGGGAAATAGTGTCAAAGGCTTTGCCAATTTCTACGTAGATAATATTCACAGCCTTTCCCTCATCCACCAAGTGGGTCACTTTGTCAGAGAAGGCCAGGTTTGTCAGGCAGGATCTTCCTTTCATAAACCCATGCTGGCTGGGTCTTATTCCCTGCTTGTTCTGCGCATGTTTGCTTGATGGCACTCCTGATGACCTGCTCCATGACTTTCTCTGACACTGAGCTTAGGTTGGCAGGCCTTTAGTTCCCTAAATCTTCCATTTGTCCCTTCCTGCAGATTACTATCACACGAGCTAACCTTCTGTCAGCTGGGATGACCCTGGCTAGCCAGGGCTGCTGGTAAATGATGGGAAGTGGCTGGATGGTGTCTTCTGCCAGCTCCATCAGTACCCTTGGATATGGATCTCATCCCAGAGACTTGTGCATACCTAAGTGGCATAGCAGGTCGCTGACCATTCTCTCCTAGGTTATGGGGGCATCATTCTGTTCTCTGTTTTCCAGATCAGGGCCTGGGTACCAGGCTTGCTGTTGAAGTCTGAGGCAAAGAAGGCAATAATTACCTCAGACTTTTCTATGTCCTTTTTCATTATACTTCTCCATGCATCTATAAAAATGGAGATTCTCCATAGCCCTTCTTTTGTTGCTGATATATTTGCAAGTATACAAACACTGATATTTGATAACTTTATATTGAACTTCACAAATCTGATATTTACATGAGACTAAAATAAAATTCATCAATGTCCTCTTCTTATCTTTTTTTTTCCTCTAAACTGTTCTTAATGTGGTGTTATTCTATGCATGCATTAGTACTGGAGTTTTAGTGGGGTTTTTTGTTTGATTTTTCTGCTGTGATTACTCAATATTTCTTTCCTGACTTAATTTACCTAAAAAGTGTGTTAGAAACAGTATGATTCTGTGTTAAAGCATAGAAACAATATGATTCTGTGTTAAAGCAACCAAATGGGAGAAAAATTAGAGCTTTCATTTGCCTTAATGAACTAGGACTGCAGATTTAGATAAAACTTTGCCGAACCTTGGAAGAGAACAGATAATCAGCTTTTGTATAGTGCTGTTATGTATGTGTGGATAAAAATAAAATAGAATGAATAGTGAATTTATAGGGGGGGAAAAAAAGCCACAAAACTGATACACAAAATAGTATATTTTGTTATTGAATGAATAACTTGATCAGCCAACTGGTATTCAGCTTTAAGAACTGCGTTTGACTGAGGGTTCTTTTTGACTTTAGTTAACAAGGCATAGCAGCTGACTTAATTTTTTTTTCCAGTGAACTGATCTCACAGACATTGAGTGTATAAGCATTTTCTGTGTATGAGTAAAAGTACTGAAGGCTTAAATAGAAGCACATATTTGCAGCTGTTTTACATAACATCTGGATTTCATCCACATTACCAGCTGTAATGTACATGGAATAAAAGAGGGAAAGAGAAGAAGAGAAGGATTCCAGTAGGTTGTGTCATCAAATGACTATGACTAATTTAAACATTTAGGTATTAATAGTGGTACAGTAGTCTGAATTTAAAGGGAAAAAAAAAGGAAACATCTACCTGCTTTCACTCCCCAGTAGTGATAGTAATAAATGACAGTGATAAAGGAGGATGAAATGAAGTTCTGGTGTTCTCACGTTAAGGTAGTAGTAAAATCTAGACAGTAATGGTGAACTGCTTAGTGCACTTAAAGAAACTAAAAAAGCTATTTAATAGGTTTTCTGGTTTCCTTTAACTTTAGAGGCCATTCAGTGTTTTCAGGGTGGTTTTTTGGGGGGAGATTTTTTGGTTTTTTTTTGGTTTTGCTTTGACAAGCTAAACTAAATTCCA
Organism: Aleadryas rufinucha; assembly: GCA_013397815.1. Lineage (NCBI taxonomy): Eukaryota > Metazoa > Chordata > Aves > Passeriformes > Aleadryas > Aleadryas rufinucha. Next base: position 932,355 of record VZTH01005174.1, read on the forward strand.
TTGTAGTAAAGGTGTAAGATTTTATTATGTTAGCAATATAAGACTGGTCTTCCAGCCCAGACTGGTTGGTAATATGAGCTGCGTGAAAAGATAATTACATGCTCTACTGGAAAAGGGGATGGGGTTCTCATCATCTTTCAGGATTTATCTCCATGAGTAGACAGGCACAGTAAGTATTTATCATTAGTTGCTTTTTTTCATTTATAATTGTTATTTTAACTCCTACCTTTTCACATTGATACACAATTATTTTGGCTTTTAACCAGAATTTGAATAAATATTATTAAAAAGAAATTTATAACACAAATAAGGAATTGGCTTTTGCTTTCTCTTCATACAATAACCATAAAACTTTAGGGGATGAATTAAACAAATCCTTCGGATATTTAATTGGGAATTGCTGATAAGTATTGATGCTGCTCAATATTTATGTGGCACTATTTTCTAGTAGCACTAACAAAAAAAAGTTGTCCTGTGAAGGGAATTATTAGAATTGAAAACAAGAACAGCTATAACTAAATGCCTTCAGTGAGACCCAGAATATTGTCTTTATGAATGACTTGGGGCTAAGCTGTGAGTAGATACCCAGATTTGCCAGCTGCTGATCCCTAGTAATCCCATCCTGCACCAGGCGTTAGCACTTGAGGGGTATGTGCCGGGGAATGCTGTGTGTCTCCTCGAGTAGCAGGGTGGTTTTGTTACCAGCTTGAATTTTAACAGCAGTCATAAGGAAAGCAAGTGATTCTGCAAATGGACCAACTGGGTTTACTGTCGTCTGCAAGATGTACCAGAAAACGGAATGAAAACCCAGTCTTCCAGCTGTTGGGGGTTGGAGGGAGTTGTTTATGAAGAATTGCCAAAATATAGAAAGACACAGTGCCTCTAACCCCTTTATTAATCTATACTATTTTTACTTTACAAATGTTACTCTGTTTCCATTGGGCTTTTGCCTAACATTTTCCTAGACCAGTCTCTAGAAGTAGTGAGGGTAATAAGCAACACTGGACAAAGTGCAAATGCAGACCCTTGTGGAAACTTCCAGTCTTTGTGGGAAGTCTCCTAAAGGAAATCTCATCAGTACAGCAAATGTCTGAAATGCCCTAATGCACCTTCATTCTTCTATCTGTTCTCTCACAGTTAAGTTACCATTCTTTTAGTACATGAGATGATCATGATGTGGAAAACTGCACCCAGAACAGCTGAAACACTCTGAGCTTGAGAGACTGAATACCTGTATCAAGGAGGGTTCTGTTAACTCCAGCCAGCAAACCTAAAGGAATTGCTTTCTACCAGTGTGTGAAGAGGAAGATGTTGACCCAAATGTTAGTGGCTCTCTGATGGTGTGCATAGATGGTGTTGCTAAGAGGTGGGAACTACTTTGAAGCCAGAATTCCCCTGGAGTGCAGCTGGTGCCAGGCTTGGCTCCAGTAAGGATGGCAGAGAAAGCGAGTAGGAGCAGTGCTGCCTCGGGCTTGGCGTCGCCTCCCGCACCCCACGGACAGGTCCCACTCTGGGGATCCTCACAGCTGCAGCAAGCTGTGGTAGAATGATGGAGCAAATGGGAAATCCAGCTTGTGGGAGGAGAAGGAGGCACTTTCTGTTCTCCTGATGTATGGAATCACTCGGGCTGCTGGTGGTGAGATTTTTCCCCTTTCTTTTTGTGACTCTTAAAGTCTGTTTAACATCTCTCAAAGTCTCTGCTGAACTGGAACATATTTTTGACGTTTCCATACCAAGACTGGTTAGTTCTGATCCGAGGGATCCTTGGGTTGTAATTTGAAAAATCCTGGGAAATGTGCTAGTCTGAATGTGGCCCATTTTTAATTTCTACCCTTAACTGCTTTTTCTGCTAGTAATGATTCTAATGGTATGGACTCATTTTAATACAGCTGTTAGCACTGTTGATTTCATGTATGCCTCTGATATTTGATATGTTTCACATCCATCCCTTCTGAAGTGGGCACAAAGACTTTCATCTTTATTAGTATTAGGCCTGCAGCTTCAAAGATAGCAGAAACAGTTTCTGCTCTCCCCTTCCAATTTGCTAGAACAAGAATCTTCCAGAGGCAAATGTGCATTCCCATGAGCTGAGAGTATGTGATCTCTTTAGCTTTCATCAGATCTGGCCAATTTCAAAATGAGATGATGACTTATTTTGTTGTTGCTCCTTTTAATTATTTTCTCACTTTCCCTTGTGCTATGAACTCCCTGGGTCTTACAAGTAGATTTGATGTTACTTCCAGGAGTGCACTTAGCAGTAATTAGACATATCATAAAAAATGAAAATATTAGGATGAGATCCCCTTCCAAGAAAACTTTTTTTTTGCAAACAACAGCATGAAATCTGAAAAGACATCACAGAGCTACTTCTGCTCAACTGTGAAGTAACAAAAATTATTAAACGATGGAAGAATTTATATTTTTTCACCAGTTCTTCAATAAATGCCTGTATATGGATGAATGTGGTTTGTCTTTGCAGCAATGCAACTCATAATGCCTCCTGCTCTTTATCTAAGAATGTTTAAGTAGTTTAGGTGAAAGTTCTGTACTTAGGGGTTTTTTTAAAATAAGAATTAAAACCATCAGTTCTTTGTATCGTGTATTCTGCTGATAGTCTAAAAAGAGTTAGTCTAATTACTTTCAACAGAATGAGCTTTAATTCTCTCTGAAATATGTAAAATAATGAATTTGAAACCAGAATAAAGTTACTGTCCTATGAAGGAAGGTATATCTGTTAGCAAGTCTGTATTTGTTAGATTTTAAAGAGAAGACGTGTTTTAAAGTGGGGTTTTTAGTGCTCATGGTCCAGTGCTGTTCTTTGAACAGTAATACCTCAACATAAAGGTTATTTTGAAAACTTTTCTCACTGCAGAGAATCTACTAAACTTGCAGTGAAATCAACTTTCAGTTACATTCAGTTCTATGCAAATAGGTGGTACCATGAAATACCAATCCTCCTCTTTCTGCTTCTTCTGAAGACGTAAACCTAAGTGAGGTGAACTTAAGACATCTCTGGATTGTAAATAAAAAAATTCCCAACCCTTGTTTTTTTTGAGGATCCTAAAAAAATTGCATATGATGCCCGTGTTTTAAGAGAATCTGGGAGAATAATGTTCTCAGAAGCTAACTTCTTCACTCTGAGACTACAAATCCAAATTGTGTTAATTTAAATTGCAACCAGCAAGAAGTAAATCAATCACTTCCCTCAAATTCAGTCAGTGAGGAAGGAGTCCTAAAAGAGTAAAATCAACAGTCATCAAGACAGATTTACCAGTGTGATAATGTAACTTGTCTGCTTTTACAGAAGACCCAAAATATTTAAAACATGTTAATATGCTGTTTTAAAAAACCCCAAAACAACCAGGAACTGAAACAACAAGACCACCCCCAGCCCCCCAAACCCTAAGCACATTCTCAGTTAATTTTCATTCAGCAGTCTTTGGTTCTTATTCAGCTTCGTAGTGGAGGTAGTCAACATTTGGCATCTGGTGCTTCATATTTCTTTATAGCAGTGATGCTTTGATGTGCAGATAATACTTTACCTGTGGCATATTATAATCTTAACTTCAAGCTTTCAATTTCAAACAGAACAGCTGCCATATCACTTTGGACCTTTCTACTTATTATTTTTTTTAATTGTGCAAGATTTTAATAAAATAAACTTCTGCTAAGGTGCCTAGAAATAAGAAGAAAATACTAACATGGCTAAAAGTTTCAATGAGCAATTAATTAACAAGCTTCAGATTCATCTTAAGCATTCTACATGTATAGAATTCTTTTCCATGCAATGCTGTGGTGGACTGAGTAAACAAAATTATGGACCATCAAAGTTTGTAGACACTGATATTGCTAAAATTCTGCAGAGGGAAACTGATTAGATATGAGAAATATTTACTTTCTTCTTCTGCCATCGTGTGTAAGATATTTGTGTTTAATTATTGCAGAGCATTTATCACCAAGTGATTCAGACATCCCGTTAATTGCAGCACTGGATTAGATTATGCATGTATTAATTGTTCTGTTCTTCTAATTTACATGAAGGCATAAGCTTGAGGGCATCATATTCCTACCTTGTTTGTTTTGCAATTGAATCACTAGCTTCACCTACTAGTGTTGAAGCTGCTGATAAATACCTTCTGTTGGGGATGCGTTGAAATTCTTAGGCATAAAACTGTAAATGAAATGTGCATCAAGATGTGAATATAAAAGCTATTCTCTTTCATACAGTAACTTGCTGCTATGCCCTGGAAAAATGCAGTTCCTTAATATAAGGTACAATTTCATTTAATTGAAATTACTGTAGTTTTCTTCTATTTTAAAATATATATAACTCTTGCATTTACAGCATGGGGATTAAGACTTGAGAGGTTCTGTTGTGACTCCAAGTGTAACTAGGGGAAAATGCTTTCTATTTAACTACTTTTTGGTAAACAGAATTCTGGCATTTAATTTCCTTGTTATCTTGAGACTCATGTGATGTGATGTGAACTTTGAATTCAACTTGTCCAAACTGCACTTAAGAAATGCAGTTCTGTGCCTGTGAAATTAATAGTTCTACCTTTCTTCCCAAGGAGTTCAAATGGCAATACAAACTCAACCAAAACTGGCATCCAAAACCCCTTCCAAAAAGGGAATGAATTGACTGGAAACTGGTTTTCATCAAGTATCCTAACCTAGTTTACTGTTCACCTAGGATAAATTATCAGGAAAGCAGGTCTTATTTATTGGTGGACAGATGGGCTTCCATCACACATCACTGTTTGTTCTACCACTGACTCTAAAGGCAAAGCCTTTTTTGTCCAGACTGAAGCCAATCCACTCAGGCAGTGTTTGAGCTTCCCTGCTAAGAGTCTGCTTTCCTTTTTGTTTGCATGCTCTCCAGAACTGCAGGGGCACTGCAACCAAAATGCATTTTAAGCATTGATTTCCCCCCAGCCTTCCCCTATGCCTGTCTGTGTTTTCCAAAGAATTTGAAGAATACTGAAGGGTGGTAAGCATGGTTTGGCAAGGGTTAAAGTTTTCAGAAAGGTAAAGCCACGGATCTGGCTGCATTCTGATTCTGAGCTGACACTGAGGACAAGACTATTGTGGAAAGCAGCATTCTTCTCATGCTGGATTTCAAAATGAGCAGTAGCTTTTGAAGCAGTGCTGATTGACCAAATTATGTTAAAGCAATATAGCTCTGTACAGCATTGCCAAGACCCTTGGGGAGATCACTGACAGTTTTAAAAGTTTTACAGTTTTAAGACTTGTATAGTTTTAAAAAGGTTAAATGGACAAATGGGAAACTTATCTGAAACTAGGGATATCTGAGTGACTTAAGAGTTTCAAATGTCACTTTTCATATTATAACTGTGAAGCTTTGTTCAGATGAACCTATATAGAGCTTTTTGATATTGGGTTAAATATAACTCTCTGAGAAGATTTTTATATCAAAGACAGCAGAAAAAAAACATTAAATCATCTAGTGATTAAAGCTTGAGCTTATTGTGTGGAAAAAAATCATAAATTACATGTGAACAAATAAAATCATGAGTTAACATGTGAAATAAGGTGAACATTGGCAGCTCTGGGGAATGAAGCCTAGATCAGTATTTCAATAGGTTTCTGAAGACTGCAGCACTGCATGTAGTCTTTTCGGTGACATAAGTTGTGACTAATGGTGCTTGGGCCCTGCTGTCAGTCCTCCTCAAAGACACCCGCTATACTAGATTAGCAAAAGGGTCTTCTGGAAGTGTTCTTACGTAAAATACCATGTGCAATACACTAGCCTATGAGGTACAGGTCTCTTATGGATGCTCTATTATGCCTTTATGGTCTTTGGAAAAATACAAAGGTCACAGGAAAATAAGGATAAATTGTTTGCAAATGTGAGGTTATTGTTCATCTGACTTCCCTGAAGAGTAAAGGCTGGATGATCAGTTAGGCTCGTACCACTTGCAATTACCTGAAAATGGCAAGTGTTTTAGTTATTTAGAGAGAATGGTTCTCTCCCTGAAGCTAGAAAACTTATCTGTTCTAAGAAAATTCTCATCAGTCTGTCTAAATATCAGGTGCTTGTCATTGCGGCCTGTCTGTAAAAACAGATCCTTGGTTTTCACGTATATGTGAGTTCAGTAGCCAGCAGGATCAGAGATGCATGATAACAGACTTGTGAAAAGCATTATTCCTCCATACGGTGATTTTATACTGTACAAAACTTTATCATTTTGTCCTTGCAGAACGACAGACTGTCTGCTGTAGCTGGACTTGTGCTTCCTTTCTAAATTTCTTCTAGACATGCAAATCCCGTTATGGAAGATTACTTTTCTAATGTTTCATGATTTAATCTTCCATTCAAAGATATTGGAAATGAGTGTTTCAAGTTTGATTTTGTACTGAGTTCTGTCTGTCTGAAGGTCTTCCAGTTCAGTAACAGTTGCATTGCCTTCATCTCTGCAGATCTGTATTGGTAGTACATGACCACTTTTTGTGAAATCATCTTCTAGAAATCAAATTTTAATAAGATGAAGACATCGTATTATTCCAAAAGCTTTGTTTTAACAGGATAACACCAGCCAAAATATTTTTTTGCTTAAATGGACATTAAAGATGTATATTTTTTTCTCTGAATTTGGAAGTATTGTGTAGTCCAGTTCAGAAAATACATAAAGAGGTGCCAAATGATTTCTTTATAACACTTCCTTTGTTTCTCTTGCCTTTTTAACACAAGGATATATTGGAGGTACATATTGTGTATATGTGATGTAAACTTGGGACAACTTTCAGCTGGCTTTTGGAGTTTCCAGAAGCAATATCTCTTCTGTACTGAGAGTTTTGCTTAGGACACTCTGCATTTTTGACAGTGAACTAAATGCCACATGGGCTTCGTTCTTACAGTTACTTTTGTTCTGTAGGTAAAACTAGCCCTACATGTGCTGCATTCACACCTTCAATTGTAGTGCACAAACCTTTAAATTTCTGGTTTTATGTCCCCTCTTACATGACTTCATCACTGTAATTTTCTGACTAAAAGTGTTTGCAGTAATGCTTTTCAAAATGGTCTTGGGCAGCACTTTCTTTTCAGAACTTAGAATATGACTGATCTTCATAAATGTGTGAATTGCTATGTTTATAACATACTCTACTGTGTGAGGAATCAAAAAAATAAAATCCATGCAAATAGCAGAACAATGCAAACAGCAAACTAAAGCATTTCAGGGCTGGTATTTCTAAAGATTAGGGTGGTAGTTTTATCTTTTTTTTTCTTCTTTCCGCCTCGTGAAACATGATCAGGCTGGAGTTATTTTTTTCATTCTGAATAATACCTAAAATGAGAGAGAGCTGTTTAACACATACCGTATCCATAGAGTCTATTTATTCAGACTGAATTCCACATGGACCATGGATAATCTTTTTCCCAAATGTTTACTAGTATCTGCTCTTAACAAGTGCTGCACAATATAAACTAAAGGCACCATAAAGAAAAGGGACATAATAAAATTAAGCCTTGCTTTTCTGCAAAGTCTGACTTAAGAAGTGAAGTTTCAAACGGTTTGGATTTTAAAGAATTTTTTCTATGAAGGTTATGAATCACGTGCATTTAAAAGCATATTAAGAGCCATAGCTAGTATTAGAAAATGAGCTACAAGTAGGTTTTAATATATGGCATTGAAACTAATGCTTTTAATGGAGATGAAAGGAAATCCGGGTTCATTTCACTGTTTTGTTCAAGTTATCTTCTTGCACTTGTAACCACTCTGTGCCATGCACAGTCTGGAAAATCAGGGTAATACTGCTCTGTTTCCCTGTCCCTTCCTATCTCGGCTGGTATGTACAGCTTTTCAAGACAGACTGACTGATACTGTGTGGGCATGTGTGTGGTCTCCAGTACTAACAAAGCTAATTTTGGATGTAGCTTGTAAACGCTGTTGTAATAAAATTGAAAACAAATTGGAAGTGCTGGGCTTGAACATTTATATGTGATGATTTTTACATTCATTTGAGTTTCTGTTGTTGCTGTAGATACTATTTATAGTTATACTTCCTGTTGATGTTTGTTTACATTTCAGAATTAAGTTATGTTTTTCAAAACTTTTCTAAATCAGTTCCCATAGGAAAGAAGAAACACTTATTTTTAGTAGCAGAATTGGAAAGATTACAGATTTGAAAATGCTAGGATTTCTTCACCCAAACCTTCCAAACCCATAAGACTTTAAAAATACTTTTTTTTTTTCTTCTTTATAAAGTAAATAAATAACCTTGTTATCTCTTAGTAGATATAAATATCTCCAGCTGGGCAAACTTTTCCTGGTTTCCTCGTTAACTGTTTGTGCTTACTTCCTGGTCCCTCTCAGCATTAAATGTGACTGAATGTCTTTCTACTGAGATTTTTTCATGTGTAGCAAGTTGTACTTTTCCAAGCAGACTTGCAATTCCTTCTGTCCCACACCATTTAGTTGTGTGTGTGTTAAAACCTGGGTGAGTGGCTTTCAAGAGCCTTTCCCTTCCTGAGTTTTGTTATCATTCAGGACTACCCATTTTACCTGTTCATTATTAAAGAAGACTGAATCTGATGTTCTAGCCTTCCACATGAACCTGGAAAATGGATCCATCACTGTGTACTGTTAGGCTTTGCTAAAGCTTCAACAATTTTCAATACCTATTGAAATCATTTTGCATAGAGGGACTTGTGAGTGGAGATTATGTAAAAGGCTTCCCCCTTCCGCAGAGGAAGAGAAAATGGGAAACTGAAAACATAAAAAATATTATGTAGCAGATTGATGCTCTGGAAGATAGCAGAAAAGAAAAATATTTAGAGTGGTCTTGTAGGAAGATGAGGAAATCACAAAGAGCTCATGTGTTGATGGGTGAAGGCCAGGTATTTAGGCTGATTGCATTTGTTGTCTGCCCTGGATACTGTTGATCATGCAGCTGTTTGCTATCTCTGCCAATCCTTGCAATGGTAGGGGGAGTGATCTGCTCAGAATGATGGTTTTTACCTTGTTTTCATTTTTCTCTCTCTCCCCCTCTCTCTCTTTTCCACTCTTTCTCCCTCTACTTTGTTATGGTTTTGTTTTTGTCATCACACTTTCAGGTACTGCTTTGACATTCAGAGACCATACTGCAAATATAAATCAATTGTAAATCATTCAAAGTGAAGAAAAATGGGAATGGAATGAACTATAATATAGTGTCTTTAAAACTTCTAAAACACTTTCTGCTGGACATTTGATATCCTTTCCTCTTATATCTTTGCACCTCCAGAAAAAAATCAAAATTCTGGATTAATTTGATAAATATATTAATAATATTGGTTGTGGGAAGAGACCAGAATTTTCTTTCCTTAAGTGATGCCTTTTCTGTGTGAGATGACTCTGGTCACTCAAGCTAGAGGGCAGAGAGAGAGAGAAATCCTTGACCAGAGACTGTATGTTATGTGATAGTTACTTACTGTGTAATAATTTTATTAGGAAAAAACCGCTGAGACAAGAAAAAATATGAAAAAAAATAACAAAAGGACACGCTTGGTATTTATTTTATCCATAAGGGAAAAGAAGGATGTTGCTGTAATAACTTTGACTGCTAATTACTGTATTGCAGAGTTCTTTGTTAATTTTTGAATGACCAGAATATGTATTTGTCTTATGGATATGCAATGTACAAATAATCCTATTTATTTCAGGATAAAGAAAGCAGATCATATTATTATCAGTCCATTATAAAATAATTCTAGCAGGTTTATGTATTTAGTATAGTTGGAATTCCTTTCATATTCAAATCAGCAGGGGCTTTAATGTCAATTCTGGTGTAGCCAAGGCTTTACCTGTGGACATTGGAATAAATGCTTATTGAAACACTCTAGAATAATTATATCTTTGAGAATGTGATAACAGCAAAAAGTTACCTCATCTAACATTTAGCAAAAGGAATTCTTTATCTTGGCTAAAATGTAGTGTTTATCTAGTTTTAAAAGATATTGAGAAGTTCAGGACCAGGACTGCCTTCCAAAAGAATTTGGTCTGAAAACAGATCTCAATAGAGGTTACTTTTATTGGAAGAAGATTTACTGTGCAGGAAAAAAAACCAACAACAATCAGCCAACCAACCAACCCAAAAAACCCAGCAAAAAACCCTACCAAAAAACACCCCTGTTTAATTGCCGTTCTCTTCTTCGAGCAGAAGCCAGAATACTAGGCAAAGTGCTGGCAGAATATTTGAAGGTTATAAAGTATAAGCTTGTAAATTAAAAGTAGAAATTAATTTTTGTTTCTTGATGCAATTTAGAATCAAGAAAGGTTTGTTGCTTTCTGATTAGTCATTATTATCTTCTGCAGGACATTAAGTCACATAGCTGTTTGGAAACTTTATTAAATCTGTTACTGCAATTCCATGCTCAGTCACCCATTGATGTCTTCCCCCCGCTCCACCCCTCTGTCCTCCCTTTCTTTTTCTTCCTTTTGTCCTTCCCTGTTGGGCCAGCTGCCAAAACTGAGGGTTCCTGAAGATCAATTAGAAAGCTTTTTCTTCTCTGCTCACTTCGTCTATGTTCACTCTTCAACATAATGTGAAAGGCAGAAAGACCTTTAGCCGGCAGTCAAATAGTGTATGATATTCAGTGCCTAAGGTAACAGTATAAGTTTCAACTCAAAATAGTAACTGAAGAAAAAAGGAATAGGTTAAATTGTAGGATTAAAAAAAACAAATACAGTTCTTCCATACGTTCATCTTGAGTTGTGTGAACTAGAATTTTTTCACATGCCTTTCCAAGTGTGTGAGTTAAATATGTGTCAGAGGGAGGAGTAATGTAAACAAAACGTAATATTTCTCTTACATGTTTCTACTTTGTTACTTTATATCCACATGATACTTTCTAAATTGTATTTGTTACATTTTCTAACTTTGGACAACAAGTAACTATGCAAATTAGCAGATTTCTGCTTAGAGGTTGAATTTATCATGCTGTGATAGTTGATAGATCACGTGTATTATGTGTGTGTGTACTATGGGTAGTGCTCATCTCTCTTTCTAATTTCTTACTAATACCTGAAGAATAATATCAAGACTTAAAATAGGTAGCTGTATCATAGAAGCAACTGAGAATGGAAAGTCCACAGAAGATCTGTCTCAAGAAATTTATCCCAGAAAAGCCACAGACCATATGGCTTAGGAAAGCTCTCAGGAGATACAGCAGGTTACTATTAAGTTTTCTTTTTCTTAAGTACTGGAAAATTTGGTGATGAAAGCAAACCCTATGTGCTTCAAAAAAACATTTCTTGTGCTACTTGAGGCACAATGTTAGGGAAGAATAGACTGCTTGCTTGGGTAGGTTGAAAATTGGCTGGATGGCCAGCCTTGAAGGCTCAGCTAGCTGTGGCAGGTAGTGCTGGACAGTGAGGAGTCTGGGCTTGTTTTGTCTGAGGAAGAGAAGGCTGTGAGGCAGCCATAGCAGGCCCCCAGTTGCTTGAAGAGCAGTTGCAAGGGATGGACAAGTTAAACTTTTCCTGGTAGAAGATACAGGTTGTAAGACCAGAACAAATCCTGAAAAAAAAAAAACCCACAAACCAACAAACAGAACAAAAAAAAAAAAAAAAAAAAAAAAAACCCCAAAAAAAAAAAAAAAAAAAAAAAAACCCACAAAAAAACCCANACCAAAAAACCCACAAGAAAACCCCCACAAAACCAGCAGAAAAATCATGGCTAAAAATTGCAGCTTGAGAGGATCAAATTGGACATTAGGAAAAACATATTATCTAGAGAGGTAGTGCAGCAATGGAACAAGTTATCCCAAGGCACTGTGGAGTTTCCATCTGTGAGGGGCTTTGAGAATTGTCTAGACAATGCCAACCCTCCAATGAATGTGCTGCTCTGGTGGGAGTGGGAACTGTAACCTAAGCAGGAGCTGGGACTGGAGGTCTCCAGAGGTCTCTGCATAGCAGCATTTGTATGACTTTGAGTGACTTTGCCCTGATAGCCATTTTACATGCAAACAATACAGAACAGAGGTATTTATCTTCAATTTTCTGCCAATAACAGATGATTTTCCAATTTCTCTTTTGTGTCTGGCAAAAGAGTTAAATTTCTTTTGACTGTTGTATGCAGATAATAGCTAAGAAGTGCCTGCAGGCAGCTGAATCAGAGACAGGACAGAAAGAGGTATGCCTGTATGCCTTGGGTTACTACCTTTGAAAGCAGGCTTACTGCTTCTTGAAAATCTGGTGAAAGAGGAAAACATAGCATGTTATGTTACATTTCAAAGAATTTCTTCTACAAAGTCTCAGTTTCTGTACAGATGGGTGTGTTGTAAAAATTATATGGGAATGCTGTCCAGAATCCTTTTAATTAGTTAAAAAACTCTGCTTCCCTCTGAAGTTCTCTGGTAATGATCAATTAGTTACTGGCAGCTTTTGTTTCTCAGTTTTAAACCAGAAAATTCACAAACCGCAATGTTGCTGTATATCTGAAAAATTTCTAATGTTTATTGGTAAATATTTGGAGTTCAGACTTTTTTCATGTTTGAATTTGGCTTGATTGTTTTTAAGCAGTATAGCCACACATGAGCTAATGTTATTTCTGGAGGCCTATAAGTTGTTTTGGTAATTTAGGGCTATCAGATGAAATTAACTAAACAATATATATTAAGATTGTGTGATTAGCAGTACTGTTGTTGTGTTGTGAAATAAGTGTAGTTTTAGCAAAAGGATTTAAAAATTAATTTTACCAGTGCTTTGTGACATTTTAAGTGAATCAGTGCTGAGGTCATTATTCCACCCATGATGCTCCACTCTTCTTCTGCAGTTCCTCGTCTGTCTCCTGAACTGCATGCAATTTGTCTGAGTTTTAACCATGACCCTTGCTAAAATGTAGAGATTACAATGTACTAAGAAAGAGGTATTTGCTATATTTAAAAAGTGTCAGCGCTGATCTTTGTGAAATGTGTTGTGCCCATGGGGGAAGAGACTTACTTTGAAGTAGGCAGGAATGAGCTTGTCTCGTCGGTGGGTTTAATTTCAGTTTACAGTGGCATCTGCTGATCTGTTTGGTGATACTGTGGTTTTTCATCTGCGTTACTACATTGGTGGAAGGGTTAGGTACTGCCGTGCTTTTAGAATGCCTGGAATCTTGTAATTTTTGGGGGCAGACTTTCTGCATTGATGGATATATAAATCTGGTGATAGCATCTTGTACCACATCAAAGACGACTGCGGCGATTCATTCTTCAACTTCAGGCTATGTTAAGTGTGTGCTGTCCTTTCCTAATAAGTGTAACCATGTCATATCTCTGGGTCAACTCAGGGATTTTTCCTGTCTAGTTTGACTCATTTCCAGGACTTTCTCCTGAAGATGATCTTAGTTGCTCATTGTCTGCTGAAGCTTTTACTGAAGATATAAATATGTTATTTTGGTCCTCATCTGTCCCCATTTTCCCTGTGTGGTATTGTTGTCGCCTGGCTGAGAGGGTGCCTTGTCTCCCTCAGTCCTCACCTAAACTGATGCTTCAGAGTTATTCAATGCTGTTTGTCCAGTAATGATTTTTTTCTTTTTTTTTTTTTTTTTTTTTTTTGACATTGGAGAGAGATCAGGGTGAGTGTGGGGAGGATGGTTGCTCATAGAAAGGCAGACAGACCACAGCAGCTATGTATATAGCCTTGGAGTTCTACAGCTGACTGCTGTAAATCTGAGTGAGCTTGTTACTGCCTTTTTAGTATAACTTGGACTGACTTATACCTAAAATAAAGCCAGGAATTGCAAAGTCATTCCACAAAGAACAGAGACTATAGTTTCATCTTAGCCGTGCACAGGTAGCTGTGCTTTTCACACAGTCTACTCAAAAGAAATTTTCAGACCATCCATGAGTTCAGTAGAAAAAGGCTGATGTTTTGTACACTGGTACAATTTATGTAGAACAGATAAAAAGGAATATTGAAGCTTATCTGAAGAGAAGTAACAAGCTTCATTCTCCAGTGACAGCAATTACTTGCCTTTGTAGTCATACAAAGTAATTCTTTTGTAAGAGAAGAAATTCCACTGTGCAAAAGCAAATATTTAAAATGGAACAAGTGATGTATGTGGGAATTTGATATGTTCATGTAACACTGTTGTGTGTAAAGTAAATAGATATTTTTCCATTACAAACGGAGGAGCTTGAAGGTGCTGGAGATGCAGTTCACTAAATTAGTAGATATCTTTTCATTCCTTTTCCCCTTTTTATTGACTTCTCATTTGGTATGCCTAGACTATTTACAGTCCTTACTTGCAGTGCTGTTGTTATCAGTGCCCTGATGATGCAAAAGAAAACACTTTTTAATATGTTGTGAAATATATTATGGTTTGTAATCCTGTTTGTGTTTTTAAAGCGTACCACTAAGTATAGTGTCATCAGATACCACACTTTGGCATGTTTATCTGAAATGGTGGTCCTTTGAATACTTTTGAAATAGCACTCTGGTGCACAAATCTCTGGGAAAGTAATTTTTATTATTGTTGGCTCCTGTGTTTAGCATGCAGCTCTCAGCTGACAGACTGTACATTATAGAAAAATGTTTGTGACTCAGCTAACAAAAACCCAATGAAGTATCTAAATTAGGAATTCTGGTTTTGTGCCTTTTTTTCTTATTACTGCATGCTGTCCTCTCTTACTTCAGTCAGTCCTTTGCAAATGTGTGTGGATACTGGCAAGACCACACTCCATTAGTTTTATGTAAGCAGCCATTCTACTCAAAAGAAAATTTACCATTTTCATGCCACAAGTAGAAGGCACAAGTCCAGAAGAATAGAAGGCAAAAGTTCATCAGACTTTAAATTATATTTAAGTATAGATTAATTATTTTATAATAGCAGTGCAGTCTCTGTGGCCGCCTTTTCTTGCACTGCATTCATTTAGCTATCGACCTTTCTTATGTGGCTGTTATAAGGTAAAATTGCAGTGTGTATTTTCATAGGAGACTGAAGTATGTATGTCTTTTATAACTTCAAATGAATATTTATCATAATGCTAGTTATAAAAAAAGTCAGAAAAATAAGGTAAAACATCTAACTTAAAAAAAAAAACAGTGAATAGATGAAAAAAAAGTACACTCAACTCTCCAGTACAAAACTACAACCTTATTTTGTTACAAAAGTTATTAATAGATTCCTCTGAGGATTCCTATAGTTTGCTGAGTGGAATATCAATCTGACCATGTACAGGTTTTAAAAAAAGATGAAAATAATAAAAGTCACGTGCTATAGCAAAAAAGAGACGTTTCTTGCTTGATATGCTTATGGAAATAAATTTTCACTGTTTAGCGATCTCATCATTGTATGTCACAATGTTAAAATGTATCCAACTTAGGTCAATACCTTTTTTTTTTTTTTGCTGCTAAATACCCAATATGAGCTGATTCCAGCAGCTGAATATGCATTCTTGTGAATACTGGACACTTTAGAGAATGAGGTTTCTTGAGTTACTGTGAAGATAATTCTTGGGACTCTGAAAGGCATGGCTGCTGCTCACCAGAGTCCTTTTCTTTTGGTTAACTCCTCACAGTTATTGATCCGTAACCTGTAGAGGTTTTTTCAATAGTTCTGTTGTTACCATGGGCTTTAAAAATCAAACATAGTTGCTTTATTTATTGTGAGTTAATTTCCTGACATGTTGTGAATCATTCATTTAATTTTACATGTATTTAATCTAACAATGTTGTGAACAATTTTGAGGAGTGCCCTTGACTGAGGCTTGTCTGTAAATGGCCTGTTTCTTATGCGTGGTGACTTTCCCAAGTTTCGCAAGTGTGTCCCACTTTCATTCCTCTGTAGGGACAGCTTTGCTCTGATACAGTCCTCAGGAAGAAGGCAGTCATCAAAACCCTTATCACTTGACCAAATAAATGTCGGACAGTCTCCATTAACAAAAGACAAATTTGAACCATCCCTTTTGTCGTAGGTGTGAGCAGACCTCTCCCTGTAGCCTTGTGAGATCTCTGCAATCTCCAGTAATAAAGAACTGAAGCCATCAGCAGGCTGCATGATGTAGCCCTTGGGCTGGTGGACTTGAGAAGTCCAGCCTTGTAGTTGGGACTTTGCACTCACATTCCTCTTATCTCCACTTGAACTTCCATTCTGCTTTCTAAACAGCAGTTGAAACTTGGGTTCGAATAACTTTTTGCCAGCAAAGTAATACTTACGACTCTTGTGTTGTTGTTACTATATGGAGTTTGCAAGGAGAAATTCTTGCAAGATGAAGAAAAGCAAACAAAAGTGTCTCTATCTGTGCATACTTACACAAACACTTCGGGAAAAGCAGAAGGAATGAGTATTGATGCCTGTGTTTTCTGTCCTTACTGTAGGTGTGCAGGATCCTCACCATGAGAAGATAATTACTGTGACTACTAATGGAAGTATTCACAGCCCCAAGTTTCCACACACATACCCACGCAACACTGTGCTAGTATGGAGATTAGTAGCACTTGATGAAAACGTATGGATACAGCTTACTTTTGATGAAAGATTTGGGCTTGAGGACCCAGAAGATGACATTTGCAAGTAAGTTACTTTCCCTTTCACTTAGGAAATTCTGAAAGGAGGTGTGTGGGGTATGAAAAAAAAAATATTGCTTGAGTTTTGCAAAAATTGACGCTTGCATGTTAATTTTTTTATAAAATCCATCTTTAACAGTATTGGTTTACTTCTTTTATAGTGCTGGAGGAGTTTTTCATGCTTGAAAGCTCTGGGGTGCTCCCATTTTTACTTCTGCATCCAGTATCTAGGCCACAGATATATTGTAACACAAAAATGTGATATATTTAATCTCCCTTTGAAGTAAAAGTTTTGACATCTGGCAAGATATTCTTGACAGAATGTTAGAATTATGAATGTCTAATTTTTACAGAGAAAATTTTGGTGAGTGGATTACCTGAAGTAGAATTCAGGTCATGACACAAAGTACTACATCCCTGTTCAAGACGCCCCCACACACTACTCTACAATATTTTAATGGCCTTAAATTGTCAAGTTATCTATGAAAAACAGCACTTAAAGTACTGTGCTTGCTAATTGACATTCTTCAGTGGTACTGTGTTTTCCCTGACTTCAATAAGTATCTGCTTGCTCAGTCACTGGCAGAGGTTCTGTAGGACTGGTGGAATCTCTGTTTTCTTCCCTGATTCTCAGCTGAAGACTTTGTAATTTGGGAGAGAAACAATTGTGACATAACAGGCATCAGCACGGGTGTAGCTCTCAACCAAGCCATGTGGTTGATAATGATTTGGGTGTCTTGTGAGGCAGTAGGGCTGACATATGTATTTCCTGTGGGAGGGTGAAAGAGGAGAGATCCTAAACTTTTGTATCCTGTATCTGTCTGTCATCGCAGCAACACATCATAAGAAATCCTGATGTGTGAATAGTGGTACATTGTCTGGACTCTTTGGTAAATTAAGTAGCAGATGAAAATATGTCATTTAAATGGCATATTCTCCTTTGATGCCATCTCTCCTTTTTCTGGAGAGATACTTCACACAAGATTTTTGTTTCAAAGTAATTTTTTGTTTGTTTTGTTTTTCTGGTTTGAGCTTTATTTTTTTGTACCTTATAATCATATTTGACTTGATTCTTGCTTTCAGTTTTTCTAATTAACTGATATTCCATTGGTTTTACATCTTATATCAACTTTTTATAGCAAATTTGAATTTTTAGAGATTATTTTTACACTTGTCCTTAATTTGGGAGAAGGTGTTTATAACAGATGGATAAATATCTTTCATAATTCTAAAGGGAGTAATTACCAAGGCCATGTCAGTATTATGCTAATTGCCATAAACATATGTTTGCTTGAATGAGTGTACTCCCTTTGCACAATAATTCTTTTCTTTAAGTGAAAACTTAGCTTGCTTTTTCTTTTCTTTGCATATGGCAGAGTGAAGTGGCAAGTGAAAGAAAATCCAGGTAGGGTGACTCATTCATCCACTTGCAAAAAAAGAAGTAAGATAAGTTAAAATATTTTATAATATTATAACTAGAATAGTATTTTAATTGGAGTACATTTATTTTAAGTAAACAATGTCCTAAATACAAAAGTACTGACAAATTAAAAAACAGTAATAAATCACTAAATCTTCACTCAGTTGTAATCTTATTATGCTCGTATTTGTGCAGGGATACCAGGAAGTTGTATGAATGCAATTCCTGATATGTGTCCTACTGAGAAAATACTGGGCTTTGTGGCTGGGAAGATTAAAAAGAGTTATATTTCTCTCTGAAAAAGATTTATATTTTTGATTTTAACCAAAAGAAAAAAACATAGCTAGGATTCCTCTGAACTTTAATCTCAGTATCAAGTTCAGCAAAGGAAGAGAAATTGCACCTTGTTTGATGTGAAGGGAATATAAATAACTGACAAGTTGAGGAAATAGGTAAAACACAGAGAGTATGTAAATATGTAAAATAATTCTACACAGGTCAAGTTAGTTACCGGTTACCAGAGTAATATCTCTTTATGAGTTATGCCTTGCATTTCTTGCCTCTTAGAGTTCTTAATAAAATTATTTATACTTCTTCCAATACTTTCTGTAGAAAAATTAAAGGTTTTTTTATTGACTACATCCCACAGTATTTATTACTTCATTGTGTTTCTGCCATCTTGAAACACAAATCTGTATTGTTGTTATTGAGTGCTCGACGATTTCTCCAAAAGCAAGTTTATATGACAAAGGACAGAATGAAATATCACATGAAGTTTAATCTATTATAACTCTGTGCCTTTAGTTCTGACATACGACTGAAACTAAGTGAACACTGCAGGCAGGAAACATTAGCCTGTCTATGCAACAGTGTACAGTGTGTGTCAGGATGTCATTGCCTCCCTTCTGTAGCGTATGAGACGAACTCACAAGTTACCTGCAGAGGTCATTGTGACAGTTTTCAGTTCCTCTGCCTGTTTCTTAAGTTGCTCATTCTGGGTAATGCCAGAGCTTTCTCCATCATCGCTGTAGACTGTGGTGCCCTGCGGTGTCAGCTCATAGGGCCGATGAGAGAATATGCTAGAGTATATCAGCTTAAGATAATCAGCCCTTTTTAAATCTCATTCAAAGTGAAATGTTGCTCATACTTTGGAGAAAAATAAAACTCAAACATATCCAGTTGTCCAAGAGTTTTTTGTTTAGCATAGCTCTATAACAGGAATACAATGGTAGTGGTGACTAAAAAATGTCATAGATGTATCCTGAAGCTATGGCAAGTTCTTTCCTGTATCTCACTAACCTCCACACTCGGATGCCTTCAAAGTCAGTTCTGACATTTCAAGCTATTCAGTGAAGTCTTTTCATCTAGAGCAAATATCACATTTTACAGATACGTGGCAGGTACCAGTCTAGCCTCTATTTCAAATATTTTCCCAAAAGCAAATCAAAGTGGTCCTGCATGGCTTTTTTTCCCTCTGTTTTTACTTGCCATTCAACTTACAGTATTTACTAATGTAGCACATTTGCATTACAACAAATTCCATGTTTAAGGCCAGCCCTCCTGACTCAGCCTCACCTGTAATAGCATTAACGTGCGTATTGTGCTAATTCTCAACAGTCCTGAGCATGAGTGCTTTGTAAATTTAAATTATAGGGTTTTTAGAATAAAATTCTGATATTTTGCCTGTGTTTCACCTGGTGATTTTTATCATGGTTTTACAATGATGATGTACTTGAAATTCATGCGGATAGTGTTTTCATTCCTTTAAAGACAGTCAGTGATTTTTTTTTTTTTTTTAACAATAGTTCTACTTCATCTGCGCTTGATCATTCCTATGGACAAAATTTTAAGAATCCTGCTGTGTCCTTTCCAAAGTGAACACAAACTCCACTTTATTTGGCAACTAGATCCATGAGTATGTCTAGAAGAGATTTAGGTTATTTGGTTGACAGTAGGGATATATAAATCTCTGCAATGTTGCTGTAATTTCAGTTTCATACACTTTGTTTGATTTCGGTTGTGACTTGTAAAAGAAAAATGTTACAAGCAAAAAAAATCCCCCTGCGAACCAACCAAACAAGAAGGAGAAGTATGTAACTCCTGGGTGCCTTGTGCAGCACTGTTTATGTGATAGAAGTGGCAGTGAATTTCTAGCAAACAGAGGCATTGTGGAGTTGGATTGTGTACGCCTGCCCTTTCTGATGAAATAAAAATGCAGTTTTTCTGCTGTTGATAAGGTAGCTGATATGACAGGTCATTATTTTCATGATTCTAGCCCCTCAATCCTGTTTTAATCATAAAGCCATTAGACTTCTGTGCCAGATGGCTCCTATCACCAGGGAGCTGCCATAACTCTTCTTGACCAAAACCTGATTTTTGTACAGCTGTTGCTTGTTGTTCAAATTTGTTGCTTTCTGTCGATAAGAACATGAAGTGATAACAGCTTTATGATGAACTCCTCTGTGGCAGGAAGACACACATTTAGCTTTCTTCCAGGAAGAATATGGATACTACAGTTCTCCTTAAAGACAAGTGTGATGATGTGAGTTGTTGCACATTGGAACATTACAATGGAAGGCTACAATAGGAAAGGAAAAGGAAAGAATCTTTCTGCCATTGGTAGCATGTGTCAACTTGCTCTCTCCCTGTGCATGGAGTGGCTCTAGCTGTTCCTCTTAGTAATGGTTGCAGCTGTTCTTTCTAATCATCAGATGTTTACAGTCTGACTTTTATTATATATAATAAAACACAGAAGTGTGTCACAAATCCAAAATGCAATTACTGTAGATAAGGTGATAAAGGTAATACACATGAGTAAAAGGATGTGGAACTAACTGATATTGGAATAATAAATACCATTTTACCAACATCTTCATATTAGGATGGCTACACTAATTTCCAACTCTCTTTAGTCCTCTAATAATTTAAATTATCAACTATAATTTGTTTGTTTGTTTAGAGGGGAGGGAGGCTGTTAGCAGCTGCAGATGTGAATCTGTTCATTTACATGTATAAGTAAAGCATTAATCTATAATGTCTTGAAAGAAATTTAAAAGCTTGTCTACTTGATATTTGTAATATGTAGAACTTTTCTCTGCAGAAAATGAGTTAAGCTGAAGGCAGCTGTCAGTACTAAATTAGGGTAAAAATCTATGCAACTTGGTTTTCCTCTTTATGTCAAATTCAATACTTAATTTTTAATCCTGGGAGTGTTCTTCCTCTGAGGATTCTTAGGATGATGCTTTATTATTCAGTGCCACATGTATTAAATTCACTCACTACCTCCCCTCTCCATGTTTCCTTCGGCTACTTGCCTTCACTTCAGATATGTTGTGTCTGAGCTATTGCCCTCCATTCATGGAACATCAAGATTCTGCGGCAGAAGCTGTAATCCAGACTGCTTAAAACAGACATATGTGTTCCTAATGAATGTGTTTTTAGGAAATTGTTGATAAGAATTACAATGAAAAAAGTGTATTAAAGAGGAAACATACAGACACTGTTTTTCATCCATGGCTGTGAAAAATGAAAATATTTACTTAGCGGTCTTTTTTTTTTTTTTTTTACATAATTTGTTTCAAATGGATGCTAGACAGTGATAATTTATAATAAACACAATAAAAAGACAACATTTTGTTACGTAATTTTCCAAAGAGACATTACTGTGCAATATAAGACACAATGAGTTACTTGCACCATGTGGAGCTTCTTTTGTTGTTATTACAAATCTGAACATCTAGTATGTGGAGTAAAATATGGATGCATAACTGTGACTCTCTAATGCCTCAGTGAAAAAAACAGCAGAAATTTTGCTTTTGTTTTGCTCCTTTTTATGGAAGCACCTTGCAACATCAGAGAGTGCATTCACGAAACTATAATGTCAGCATCATTTTCTTCTAGACAGAAGGAATTCCATCCCACACCCTGCCTTCTAGGGAAGAAAAAAAAGTTTATTTTTCTTGTTTTTACCTTGAGTGCATTGTAGAGTCAATGTTGATATATATGTGAAGACCACATTAATATCAAGCATAGATTCATGAAAGAAATAGAGCTCTTCATATAAAGTAAGTATTAATTCTGGGGCTTTTGAGGGCAACAAATTCCTTATCAAGGTCTAGTTCCCAAGAAAATTGTTTTCTGGACACAAGTGATGGGCTGTCTTTACTATGAGACAGTGTTAAATGCTTCTCATTGACTCTGGTTGCAGAAGGTGAAGTTATCTCCTAAGTACAAAGTTCAAGTTGGCTTTGAATAACTTGATAAAGACCTTTAAGTGAACTCTGTATTTAAAGTGGAATTGGTGCAGACAAGGTTCACAGTGACTCATGTTGCTAGGTAGCTGGGCTGCTGGGTTTTTTTCTGCTTCCCCACATACTTCTGAAGATGAAGGGGTTGCTGCTGCCACTTTTATTTGAGAATTCAGAAAAGACTCCCCAAAAATTTTAAGGTTTCAAACTGGAAAACCCCCAAAATGTTGAGTACCAAAACCCACAGAATCTTGAAAGGAGAGATGAAAGTTATAGTGAAGACTAATTCTTAAAACTCTTTTCTTACAGCTGTTGCCTTAGAATTTCAGCACGTTCAGTTGTAACCACCTGGTTTTTATGAGATAATATGATGTTCAACAAGGGAAAGTGCCGGATTCTGCACCTGAGATGGGGCAACCCTGGATGTACAGACAGACTGGGGAATGAGAGGCTGGAGAGCAGTGCCGTGGAAAGGGACCTGGAGGTCCTGGTCCATGGCAAGTTGAACATGAGTCAGCAGTGCCCTGGCAGCCAGGAGGGCCAACCCTGTCCTGGGGAGCATCAGGCTCAGCATCGCCAGCCGGGCAAGGGAGGGGATTGTCCCGCTCTGCTCTGCACTGGGACAGCCTCACCTTGAATATTGTGTGCAGTTTTGGGCAACACAATATAAAAAAAACATTAAGCTGTTAGTGAGTGTCCAAAGGAGGGCCACAAGGATAATGAAGGCTCTGGAGGGGAAGTCATATGAGGAGCAGCTGAGGTCACTTGGTCTGTTCAGCCTGGAGAAGAGGAGACTGAGGGGACACCTCATTGCAGTTACAACTTCCTTGTGAGCAGAAGAGGAGGAGCAGACACTGATGTCTTCTCTAACAGTGACAGGACTGAGGGAATGGTCTGAATGAATGTGTCAGGAGAGCTTTAGGTTGGATATCAGGAAAAGGTTCCTCACCCCAAGGGTGGTTGGGCACTGGAACAGCTCTCAAGGGCAGTGGTCACGGCACAAAGCGTGACAGAGCTCAAGAAGCATTTGGACAGTGCTCTCAGGCACATGGTGTGACTCTTGGGGATGGTCTTGTGCAGGACCTGGAGTTGGACTTAATGATCTTTGTGGGTCCCTTCCAACTCAGAATATTCTGTGATTCTGTGAGATTTGACACATGGGTAGGCTGGACTCTGTTTAGGTGACTCTACACATCAGTGATGCTGAAGTGTCTCATAATTGGCTGTGACTTCTTCTGCGAAAATGAAACCATAACTGAGTTAAAATTTATTATAACTCAGTTCTGAGTCGGATCCATTTGGAAAGGAATGACTCATTAATGTACAGGGGTATAAAAAGCATATGAACACTCATTCCTCCATACAAAATATTTAATTTTTTCCCAACACATAAATTACTTGTTAATAATTTTTATTCAAAGTCTGAAAGGAAGATATATAATTTAAATGGTTGGGATGAGTTCTAGCATTCAAGTGCCTTGGTTTAATTGAAATACTGATGGCAGAGAATTAGTATAATTCTCTGAGAAGTACCTAATTTAATCTGAAGTCCTTTGTAGCAGCATTGATGTTTTATCAGTGGCAGAAAGGTGGCATTTTAGGAACAGTGTGTAGAAAATTACATAAAACTTGTGTTAATAGAGGCTGATGGAGTAATTTCTTCTGATGTTTTTGGAGTGGTTTTTTATGGTTTTGATTTTTAATTGTTCGATCTATTTGCAAGACAACTGAAAACTAGTGCCAGTACAAGAGAAGGGTGAATGCTGAATGGATATAAATGGAGGATGAGAGTGGGGGATGGGGATCAAAATTTGTAAGAAGTTATATTGATTTAGGACCAGAGTCCTCTGATTATCTAAAAATTGTTTTTTTATATAGAAAGAAAAAAGTTTTATACTACAAAGGTTATTTCTCTCATCTGAGTTGAAATGTAACAATATTATTTCAATTTAATAAATATAATTCTAATGAAGAATCCAATAGACTTATGCTTCCTGATTTCTTAGTGTTTTGAAGAAAAAAATGAGTGGGTTTTTTGCATTAAAAGAAATATCTGGGTCTGTTTCTTCTCTTGAAAAGAACTGTAGTGGGATTTTTTTTGTTGTTGTTTTTGGGTTTTGGTGGTTTGGTTTATTTTTGTTTTGTTTTTTGAAATATCTTTATTTTGAATATTGCATGATTCCAGAAATAAAAAAAGTATTCTTTGATTGCCACATAATTCAAATATTAACTCATCTTTCAGCTGTTCCCATCCTATTGGTTGAGCTATTGTCCACTGTTCACACTGTGGCAGAGGTGTGTACTGTATGCAGAAGTATATCCTTTCTTTTGGGTTCTCTACTGCTTATTAAAAGTTGCTTAATACCATTCTCATGATAAGAGATTTATAAGTGTGACAAAGCAGATATCTCAGGCAATAAAAGAAGATGAAAACAAATCAGAAAAGCAAAGTTCAGTATGATTATAACTGAGGCTACTCTGTAACACTTATTTCCTAAGCGTCAAGAAGAGTAAATTCTTCTATTGTACAGAAAGGGATTATAGCTGCAAAACTGTATTCTCTAAGCAAATCAGAATGAAACATAAAAAAGGAAAAGGGAAGGAGATGCTTCTGTGAGCAGAATGGGAGGACAGCAGAGCACAGGTGATGTGATCAGAAGGACACACTGCACAAACTTAGAGACTACATTCTTGCTCACCCACTTTTCCCTCAATTTCAGAAAAGGCAGCATTCATTTTTAGTATCCACTGTTGCCAGAGGACACTATAATAGATATTATTTTGGAAGTAATTTGAAACCTCTTTTCACAGCCCAGATGAGTGTGTAGGAGAGTGATTGCTGATGAGTGGGCAGCTGACATAATCCCTTACTCCTTTTTCACACCAGAGACTACAGCCATTGACTAAAAAAAAATTTAGGCTCCTTAAAATTTCTTCCTGGTCCTCTCAATCTCAAGCAAGCTGTTTGAATAAAGTAAACTGTGTCCCCACTATCAAAATATTTTTGTAAACTGTCCTAATCCTAATTTATTGCTTCTAAAATTGTTTTATGTTACTGTAGTTGGCAGTGTTTCTAAGGGTGGAGACTGAAGTTATTCTCTTTGAATGTGAACGTGGAACTGCTGGGTCTTGCTTCTTTCGAGGATGCTCTGGGAACAGTTGTTATTAATGGAGTTCCCCTGCTCCCTCCACTTACTAAAATAGAGAAGTAAATCTCTACTTTTAGGGGGCAGAAAAACATCCTGTGAGCCATCACTACTTGAGCTCAGGGACTCAGACCCTGTAGCCACCTGTAGTTCCTGGTGGGGCTAAATTTAGGTCCTGATGTCAAGACAAATGCAAGCTGCAGAGTCAGGCCCAGCAATGTAATCTAAAGTTACCCAGTGCAGTGTCTATATATGCCAATTTAAATATAGCATACACTCCCTTCCTGATGCTTTCTGATTACTGAAAGTCTAAGTACAGTTACGATATTAGACTCACCATCAGGTATACAAACAGGATTAAACAGGAATAGCAGACATTCCAACTGTCCTGTTCCTAGATGGACAGTGTGTTCCTTCACTTGTTATGCAGCTTTTCTTTTTGATCTTTCTCCACTTGTCCTCTTCCTTTCTTCTTTTCCTCTCACTAAATGCTGTGGATGCTTCTTTAAGTGTATCATCAACATTTTAACAAAGTATATGCAATTGTAGTTAGACAGCATTACCAATATTGTCAGTTGGACAAGTTAGTAACAATCCAGTCTTGTGCTTGATGCTGCTCCATTAGGATAAAGTAGAAGTAAAAGATAATGGAATTTACATTAACCTGTTCTCAGCTGATCATCAGGCCATCTGAGAAGATGCACGTGCATCAGAAACTGCAATAAGAAAGATGCATTATTATAAAAAATATTAGATGGTATTGTGGGAGTGTCATAGGGGTTTTATAAGGTAAAATTAATAGACCATCTCATTTTCTGAAAGCAGCATGTGAAGAGGGAGACCAGTACTGTAGCACCAATTATTAAGACATAGCACTTCAGACTAGAGCTTGATTCATGTACTGAGGCTGGACTAAAAATAGATTTGCTTAATTTAATGACCGTCAATTTATAACTAGTAAAACTGAAGCGAGAGTAAACTTCTTACACTCCTTAGGTGAAAAGTGATCTCCTGCTAGGATTGGGAATACTTTTTTTTTCTGGCTCATGCAAACTGTTCAGTTACATTATAGGGTTTTTTCACTTTCTTTTTGAGTAGCAATTACTATCCTGTCCTGAAGCAGAATATCAGACTTCATGACAACTGGTCTGTCCTGCATTGGTAAATTCTGTGTGCAGGCATAGCTGCCAAGAGGCCGCATGTTATTGTACTGCTGAGCTAAAAAAAAAAAAAAAATAAAAAAAAAAAAAAGAAAAAAAAGGGTTTGTTTGTTTTTTCATTTTATTTTCATTAAAATAAGCATAGAACCCCAGCCTTCACTGAAGTAGGCAGGAGGGAGGGAAGGGAAGAAGAGAAACTTATCCAGGTATGTAATAGTGTTCTAACATCAGAAGCTGTTTCAAGGGCAGGGAAGCTGCCTGCACTGCCCTGGGAGAATCTTTGCATTGCTAAAAATGCTCCTCATGCTCCTTACTGGTTTTTTCACCCAAAACTATACTTTTGCATATTGTTAGGAAATTGCTTAGCCAGTAGTTTGCATATCATTGACTGGAGCCATTGCTGCACTCCAGGATTTATACCTGGAGTATCTTGGAGTGAGCATAAAGAAGAAATCACTCGTTGGGATACTAGAGTAAATATTTCTAATTCTGCTTGAGAAACAAAGGTAAAAAATGTGATTGTGGATTCACAGAAGCTGGAACAGATACATGGACCACTATGAACAGTGTGAGTAGAGGAAGAAATTTTGTAGGGAGTTAGAGTGCTTTACAGCCTTGGCTGTAAATGTGAACTCTAAGGTCCATTAGAGTTTTTGGTTTTCTACAAAATGTTGATCTGTACAGTAGGAACATGTGATTTATTATGAACACTGTAATTCCCAGGATAAAATATACCAGACTTCACAGAGGAGTCCTGGGAAAAAGTTGGTAAGGCATTTAGTTCTCCAAAACCTGTGATGTGTAGTAGTGTACAGTGCAGGACACTTACTGAGTTGATTCACTGTCTGAGGAGAGACAGCGGCTGCATCTTTATGAAGGCAAAAGTGCTTTGGAGAGTGCAGTGTCCAGTGCAGCAGGACCCTGAACTCTGGTGCTCATTTCTACGTGATGTTTTATTGTAAGGTAGTAATAATAACAATAGTAATAATACAGGTAGTAGTTTGCATGGCAGAAGACAAGGACAAGTAAAAGGAGTACTACTGCACAAAACAGAATACTTTGTCCCATTACCATTTTTTGTTGTGTGCTATTATTTAATTCATAACTTGTGCAGAATACTAAGGAGATTTGTGGTCCACATATGCAGTGAATAGCACAAAGTAGTCAACTGGAGGTGAAACAGTACAAGAAGGGATTTCAGGTAAATGTTACCCGTTTTTTAGTCCTTGAAAAATAACCTTTCCAAGTAACTTCTAATTTTGTGGAAAATCTTTTTTATTTACTGTATTTTATATAACTACAGGAGAATCTGTAGTCAGATAGGGAAAAAGGTAAGTGTAGCATATTAACTGTGAGTATCAGCAATCTTTGGAGCCTTCACTTCCACAGAACTTCATTTTTTGTATTTTAAGATAAAGGCCAAAGTAAGTACATGGACTGGGACGTCATTTACAGGCTGATTTGTATCTGTACATTTTTTCCAAGCTCACCAATTTTCCCAAATTCATCTTTGATATATAGTAATAGTAGTGACGGTATGAAATGCCACGTACTTTTTTGGTTTATATCTCTGTTCTACTCATAACATGCCATTTGTGGACCAAATTTAATCCATATTTTAAAAAAGCTAAAAATATTTCTGATTCTGACTGGCATTTGGAATACTGTCATTCTGTAATACAATGAAGATAAATAGAGGTAGCTTCTAAGAAATTTGAGAATCGATCTTTTAAAAGGAAGAGTTTGGCAAACCATCTTCTTTCCTTACCTCAAATTCTGATCTGCAGGATTATACTGTCTCTTTCTATAAGATTCTTATTCAAGTGCTTGAAATGCTGTATCAATAGAAGTTGTACAGGTATAAATTAGTTTGTAGAAGAGGCTGAATTCTGTGGTTCTGTATTCGTGAAAGTGATTGTTTACGTGCTTAATCCATATCAGTAGTTTAATATATGCTTAAATAGTAGCAAGCTTGCTGTCTGAACATAGAATTGTTTTTGTTTCAGAGCCTGAAATACATTTACCAATGTATCTAGTTTGCAATTTCTCATTCTTGTGGAAAAGTTAATGTCCCTTCATCCCCACAAGGCAGATGTCACTTTCAGAGGCTAGGGGATATTTATGTGCTTATGGTGGAGATACATAAGTGTTTCTCAGTGCACCCCGATACCAGACATGAAGGTTTATTTCCTAGAGTTGCTTGTGTGCCAGCTTCCTGGTCATCAGGGAAATGAGGTATTTTCATCAATACACAGTTTATTAACTGGCACGAAATAAACTTTTATGCAAGTGGGAGGTTTGGGGAAAAGAGACACATTTCTTTGGGTTTCTTATTTTTGCATGCAGTGCCAAAATGCATTCACCAAGGGACAAAAGCTGCTTTGCAAAATGTATATTTCTCAGCTTCACATGATACAGATCCGCAGAAAATGGAAATATATTTTCTGGTAGACTGGAGTGTGGTAATGCAGCAGTTAATTTTTTAAAATCAAACAACCAGTGCATCCTTTTCACGAAAAGAGTTTGAAAGTTTGAAGAGTAGAATATGGGGGTTTGAACTCTGTCTTGTTTTTCCTTTCCACTTGTATTGTGGCAAGTGCATATTTATGATCAAAGTGGCTTACAGTGAATGAAAGGGAAGAGAATTTAAGGATTGAACTTTTTTTCCCCCATGTATCCTAAATAACAAGGTAGAAATACAGAGAGAGTTGTGCGGTTGCGTTAGAAGCCTCAGGCTGTTACTAATCAGTACGAGAAAAGATTAAACAGGGAGAACCATGGCAACCATGTAACATTTGTGAATGAATCTGTGTTTCCATAAGGCAGTTCCTAATGTACAGTACTGCAGATTCTAAAATAGATGTATTCAAAGTAGGTTGGCACAGAAAATACAATCCATATTTAGGGAATGGCAGTTGGAAATGTTCTCTGTTTATACCTTGAGTATCTTTATTTCATGGAAAATGTAGACATGGCAGGAGACTTGGGGGTTTTAAGCTCATTCGTTGGCTGGAAGTGATGTCTACTGCTAGAAGTGATGTTTGTATATAATTAAACATAATTTTCTGAGTGCAAAAACTGACCTCATCAGTTATTTATTTGGATTATATCTGGGTTTGCTGTTTCTTTCATAACAGTGACTGTTATGACACAGTGTGTATAAGATCAGCAAATACAGAAACTACTATGGTAATTTATTTCACNGTTTCAGAGCCTGAAATACATTTACCAATGTATCTAGTTTGCAATTTCTCATTCTTGTGGAAAAGTTAATGTCCCTTCATCCCCACAAGGCAGATGTCACTTTCAGAGGCTAGGGGATATTTATGTGCTTATGGTGGAGATACATAAGTGTTTCTCAGTGCACCCCGATACCAGACATGAAGGTTTATTTCCTAGAGTTGCTTGTGTGCCAGCTTCCTGGTCATCAGGGAAATGAGATATTTTCATCAATACACAGTTTATTAACTGGCACGAAATAAACTTTTATGCAAGTGGGAGGTTTGGGGAAAAGAGACACATTTCTTTGGGTTTCTTATTTTTGCATGCAGTGCCAAAATGCATTCACCAAGGGACAAAAGCTGCTTTGCAAAATGTATATTTCTCAGCTTCACATGATACAGATCCGCAGAAAATGGAAATATATTTTCTGGTAGACTGGAGTGTGGTAATGCAGCAGTTAATTTTTTAAAATCAAACAACCAGTGCATCCTTTTCACGAAAAGAGTTTGAAAGTTTGAAGAGTAGAATATGGGGGTTTGAACTCTGTCTTGTTTTTCCTTTCCACTTGTATTGTGGCAAGTGCATATTTATGATCAAAGTGGCTTACAGTGAATGAAAGGGAAGAGAATTTAAGGATTGAACTTTTTTTCCCCCATGTATCCTAAATAACAAGGTAGAAATACAGAGAGAGTTGTGCGGTTGCGTTAGAAGCCTCAGGCTGTTACTAATCAGTACGAGAAAAGATTAAACAGGGAGAACCATGGCAACCATGTAACATTTGTGAATGAATCTGTGTTTCCATAAGGCAGTTCCTAATGTACAGTACTGCAGATTCTAAAATAGATGTATTCAAAGTAGGTTGGCACAGAAAATACAATCCATATTTAGGGAATGGCAGTTGGAAATGTTCTCTGTTTATACCTTGAGTATCTTTATTTCATGGAAAATGTAGACATGGCAGGAGACTTGGGGGTTTTAAGCTCATTCGTTGGCTGGAAGTGATGTCTACTGCTAGAAGTGATGTTTGTATATAATTAAACATAATTTTCTGAGTGCAAAAACTGACCTCATCAGTTATTTATTTGGATTATATCTGGGTTTGCTGTTTCTTTCATAACAGTGACTGTTATGACACAGTGTGTATAAGATCAGCAAATACAGAAACTACTATGGTAATTTATTTCACATCAAATCTCTGCTATTCCATCATCTTTTCTCTTTTTATATGTTAAAACATCAGGCATGATGATTTCATGACAGAAATCATAGAACGTAACTCTTTTCTCAATTGTTGGATGATCTGTAATGATATCCAAAGGAGTTTCCTCTTACAGGGGAAGGCACTGCCAAATCCTCCTAAAGAGGTTGAGTCCTAGCGGTAAATTACCCATGTCACGAGCTTCAGGAACTGCACTTAAATGACTCTGGTAATTTTGTTCAGAAATTCATACTGGAAAGACAAAATCCACAGGGAATATTTCAAATAGTTAAAATTTTATATGGGATAGTTTTTGAAAAATGTTTTCTTCCAGCATCCTGACTTTACTGTCACTCAAAGTAGCCCCAGTTAAATATTTCTGATGATGATGAGCAGAATCATTTTTATTGAACTTTTACCCCATATGGCATGTTTGCTGGTGCTGTCACAGAGCCACCATTTCAGTCAAGGTGCCATCTCCCTTCTGTACCTCTAGGAAATCTGCTTTCTGACTTCTTTTCCCTGCTACCTATCTGGCAAGTGATGTTATTAATAGGTGAGTTATATTGGTGTGCACCGCTAGTGGTTTGCAGTTTCAGGAACCTTGCATCTGCTGTGCTGAATGGGGACTGGGCTGAATGGGCCTGTCTTTCCCAGTCTGACATTCACATAGATATTTCTGTTTGGCAACAAATACAAAGCAGTATGGTGTAAATTAATACATTTGAAAGGCAATGGAATTAATTAAACAACTCTTTGAAAACTTGGGCAATAGGTGGTTGTACTGCCTGTCCTGGTCACATTGTAAAGAAAAAAAATAGTACCGGAGGTAAAATTTCCTCCTACGTAAACTGAAAAGTAGTGCACATGTACCTGCAGTTTCATTATTACTGATGACTTAAATTTTGTGTCATTTTGGTTTTCGTCTCATGTGATGTATCTTTTGTGTCTGTACCTTTGTCTTTGATGGAACCTTAATTTTATCTCAGTGAGAGGGGCAGTATTGGTAACAGAAAAGAAAGTTCTCCACCTGCTGAAAGAATGATGGAGTATGCTTTTCTTTTACAACTGTATTGCTATGTCTGTAGGCTTGTTGCTTGCCTGAAATACATTTTTTTCTCTAATCCAGCATGCCACTCTCTCCTTTTCTTCCTTCTTGGGGTCTTCCCATTTCCCCCCTGCCCTTTGTCATAAACCCAGCATTCCTCTTGTCCTATCATACATTTTTTGCTGTATACTGGCCTGCAGGGAATATCAAAGCTGCTACTGGATACCATGGATTTGAGTGCCTCTGTCATGCCCCAGTGTTTCCTTTTCCACTCAGATAAACGTGAATCTGCCAAGCTGTGAAAAAAATGTGTTCAAGCTAAACTTTTGGCCTTACTTCCCTCTATAAGCAAATATGTTTATTTTACAAAGACCAATATTATTACTTACAGATGTGATTTAAAAGTGATCTAAGAAGTGAAGAATATGTAAGGTATCACCAGGTACCTTACGCTTTTGTCTATACAAATGCACAGTTATGTCAAATGATGGAAACCAAGAATTTTGTTCCATAGGAAATATAAATATTTCAATAGCAGAAATAAAAATTATTTCAGATAGAGGTGGAAGAGGGAAGTAAAGTTTCCTTTAGAATGATGGTGTTAAAATTCTGTTTCGTAAAATATCAAAACTATATTTTCATGATGACAGTTTTTAGTAATTTCCAGTGTTTCCAAAATCGACACCATCCAAACTGTCCAAACCATCTCAGTACTGTTTTGCAACAGTTTGTCTTGTGAACTGCCAGAGGACCTTGGATGTTTTGGGTCTGCAGGTGGGTGTGCTGTGCCAACACCAGGAAAACCTCGGAATTCTAGGTGCTTTAAAACAACTTGGAACAGAAATATTACATCGCCCCACAAAATGCTGTAAAAATTTTGATAGGGATTGTTATCAACTTCTTATTTCTTAGTTTAAAAAAACCCCACGTTTTTATCAAAAGGGGAAGGAAGAATAAATTTCACCTGTCACAAACTGTTTTAATGGGCTTTCTAGATTTTTGTCTAGCATGCATCTATATACAGATGGAAAGGTCCAACATCACTGATATGACAAAGGGTTTTCCCTGGTGGATTTTTGCTTCTTACATTTTTTGATACATTTGTGGAATTCTGGAGGCAGAGGGAAGCCGTAGAAAGGTCAAAACTGCAAGCCAAGATAAACAGCCTGTCAGAATATGTTTAGGAAATGGCAGTGTAAACCACAGAAAAACATAGAGAAAGGAGAGGAAAACATGTACCCTTGGAAAATACATTTCCTGGTTGGAAGGTTGTTGAAGCTTTGAGCTGCTTATGTTGCTTCCTTGCTCCTTTCCAGTAAATTGTCTTTGTTCAGGTTGTTAATTCAATCCATGTTCCCAGGTACCCAGGCCTTAGGGGATGGGAGTACATGTTCTGCAACAGGTATAACAGAAGGCATTGTGGGCATTGGGCCGAAAGGCAAGAGCATCTTTCACCCAGGAAAGGAGATTAGACTGCCTTTTTGGCATAAGTTTTACTTAGGTATATTTAAAAAATATTACAGATACAGCACCAGAGCATTTCTTTTGTCAGTGTTGAAGAGGATTGTGTTTGTTCCATTGCACACTGCAAAAAAAGAAGGCTTCTGTGTTGTTAAGTTTGACATGCATTTTAACATTTTTTTACTCCATTGCAGTTGTAAAATGGCTACTCAGTTCTTGTTTATTTATCCTAGTTCTCTTGTGTTTCAAGTACAAGCTTCTCTTGATGGGGAAATAATTTTCCGTGGGTATGCTATTGTCCCTGCTGCTCCTTAGCCCCATGACATCAGCTGCAAAATTACGTAGCACAATGATGTAAATGCTAAAGCATCTGAACCACTTTGTTTTGGTACTTTCACAGAAAATTCAGGTATCAGTCCATATGTGTGATGAGAGGAATTTTAGTTGCACAGGAGGCTCTTTTGGCAGGCTCTTGTAGCACATTTAGCCTAAATAACT
Organism: Aleadryas rufinucha; assembly: GCA_013397815.1. Lineage (NCBI taxonomy): Eukaryota > Metazoa > Chordata > Aves > Passeriformes > Aleadryas > Aleadryas rufinucha. The sequence continues at coordinate 966,251 of VZTH01005174.1, forward strand.
GACAGGAATAAAGTCACTGGCTAAAAATGTCACTATCCAAGCTGAATTTTATTTCGTTTTTCAGAATAGTTATTTCCCTGAAGTTTACCTCTAATGGAATTAATTAGCTTTTATTTGAAGGGCCTAGGATTTAAACTGTGGAATTTGAGGGTTTTTTTTTTACTTCAGGTGTACCAGAAGACCAAAGGGTGCAATAAAAAAATACTGCAAGTTAGGTAGAAGCACTAAGACCCCTGACTCCCCTCAACATTTTAAACCTAAGTCAATAAATGTAAATATTAGCTTATTTCACTCTTTAAAAATCAGAAAGGTAGGTAATTATTTCATATTCTTAACTAAAAAAATTAAAAAGGTTATCTTTAGAAACTTCATAAGCTGATCTTGAAAAGAGAAAAAGCTCCATGCTCCAAATAAATTTGATAAATGTGTTGAGCCCTGAGGCCTTAGCACAATTAATGTACACATTGCCTTTGTAATAAGTTGTATACCTGATCATAAAGTAAAAACACTGGTGGATCTGTTACAGGAATTAGTTTGTGTTTGGGGGGAAAAAGATAATGATAAAGTAATTAGTATCATAAGTTCAACAAAGATTTAAAACTGTGGTACATGGCAGTAATGGATTTTGAACACAGTTAATGAGCATATTCATTGCATTCATTTTTAATTAAGTGGAAAAAATAGTGGTCCTTTAAATGGAGATAATAAATGTGCAAGTCAGTCTTGCACAAACATGCAACACAAGAATTTATTGCCTGCTGTCTAACTAGGGAACTGGGAATCATTATAAAGATTAGATTTACTGAAAAAAAAAATACAGAAAAAGCTTTAGTAGAAAATGTTTATGAGGTAATAATTTTCACATTAAATATAGTTTGGCATATTTGGTAGTGTGTGTGTGTATGCGCATGTTTTTTAAAATATGAGCCTTTGCTATCATCAGAAGTGGGACTGTTTGTACCCTTGAAAAGCACTCTGCTATTTACGGATTTAGATTTATGTGAGATGTATTTAATATATGACTGCACATGCAAGAGAACATAAAAATATCAGAAACCTCAAAGCTCTCTCAGAGGTTTGTTATGCTCATGCTTAGGATACAAACTGTGGTTTAAAAGTAAAAACTTGGCTCGGGAAGCTGCAGCTGAAAGCAGCCAAGAGCCTGCCCTGCTTTAACCAGCACACACTCACCTTCCCAAACCACTGGGCTGTGCTGCCACTGGGGCTCTGGGGGTTTCAGGCTGAAGCAGGGAAAATGCAGCTGAAATGCTTAGTGTTTATTCTGTTAGAGGGCAGCTGGGGAGCTGACATGAAGCAGGTTAAAGCACTGAAACCAGACGTACCTTCTAGAGCAGTGGCTTTCCATGTTTTTATGACTTGGGAACCCACTAAACATTTCCAGTGAAAATGAGGACGTTGCATGCCATACTGAAGCTTACTGATGATTGACTGGTATGTCTTAGTTACCTTTCATGGATCTAATTGAAGTTGTTCACAGACCCCCAGAGGTACCAGACCACATGTTAAAAACAATGTTAGTATGTTTCATTCTCTCAAAGTTCCCAACCCATATGTGTCTTGTCCATATTTCCAAAATACCAGGTTCTTTCTGACATGCAGTGAGGTCTAGGCCTTCACTCAACAAATGTCTTGTTGGGGTATGCATAAACTCCTTCCAAGTTTCCCTAAGCCACCTTAACCTTTAGGAAGTTATTCACTGCTGGCATTACAGGAGAGAGAGTTTTCCATACCAAAAAGCCCCCAAAGTTTCACTGGTGGCATGCAGTGTGCTGCTGGTGACATTGCAGTACGAATTTCTGTGCCACTCAGGCAATTACAGTCTTTTTTTTCCTCTGACTTTATTCTGCCCTGTCACACACGTGGTAATTGCTTTCTGCACAAGAAGCAAAACCATACACTTGGGTCTCTTCAAAATGCTAACTCTGCTTTTATTTTTTTAACCTCACTGCATGATTTTATTATGGATGTAAGTCAGTAGCAACTTGGGAGCTAAGTTTAAAATAGCTGGCTTTGGCAGCATACTTTTAGCGTTTAAAAAAATAAAAAATTGCAGAGTCAGTTTATTGGTTAAATTAGGAAGTTTATAGAATTTTTGTCAGTAAATAAACATTTTATTTTCTTTTCTGTTCAGGTATGACTTTGTAGAAGTTGAAGAGCCTAGTGATGGCACTGTTTTAGGGCGCTGGTGTGGTTCCAGTACTGTTCCAAGCAGACAAATCTCCAAAGGAAACCAGATCAGAATAAGATTTGTGTCTGATGAATATTTTCCTTCTGAACCTGGATTCTGCATCCATTATACACTTCTTATGCCAGTAAGTAACATGTTTCAGATCGAAACATTTCAGGATACAAAATCTTTGAAGTGGTAGCTCAAAAGAATCTTTTAATAGGTTAAGATTAATTACTGTTTATTTCTTAATAATAATAATAGTTTGCAGTCTGTCTTCCTGAATTGTACATTTTGTTTCTGTTTTTTAACTGAGTGTCCTTGTGGTTCTTTTTGGATGGCTTTGGACCAGGAAGTTGTGGGCTCGGTTGTTTGTGTGGAAACTTCAGTGAAATGTTTGCATTCCTAATACTGTACTGTGGAAAAAAAAGAATTCCAGCTTTGAGACAAAGACAAATCAGTTTATGAATCAGCAGTAGGATGTTGAAAGAGGATTGGGAAGTTACAAGAACGAAACTGAAGAAATTAATGTTTTTATTAGTTGGCTGCTATTAGACATACTCAACCAGATGATTATGCCTAGTTCCCAAACAGGAGAGTTTTTATGATTCTGGATATTTTTATTATAGAGACAAAGCAGACAATCCATAATACTCATTTTCCACTGCATTTTCCCTGTAAACTGTACTTCAGGCTTCTCTTGAATGTTGCTTAAAGCTTGTAAGTCACAGGTATTAAACTAGTCATTGTCTAAAATGTGACTAATTTCACTGTCAACGGTTTTCTGTTACTTTTTTTCGTGAAATAAAAGATCTGTGATAGCAAAAAAAGGTTTATAGAATTTTAAGGATGAGATAATGTCCTGAAACATTAGAATGGAGGAAAACAGGAATTGACTTGTTTTAGAATAGATATTCCATTTTAAAGAGAGTAAGGAGTATTTTTTGTTAAATTCCTCATAATTCACTTTGAATCTCCTAAGTAGTCTCATGATCTGTGGTATTTGGTTGGTGGAAAATATCTTCAAGCTCAATAAAAAATTGATGAAAAGAATCCATGTTGTAACCCCACTGACATGTGCTTCACTCAGGATGCACTTGGTTGACTTTATTTTTTTGCCATTTTTGCTCCTCCTCCCCATTGGCAAAATTTCAGTTATTGAGAACAATACATTTAGCATGCTGCTGATGATGTCAGTGTAGTGTAGTGGGGGTGGGATGTTTGTGTATATATATTTATGTATGTTGTTTTCCTATAAATATTTTTAAATACTTATGCCTAAGGAAGAACTACTCCTGAAGTGACTAAAGGTTTGATCTGCATATTTGGCTCTTGTATGAGTTAGAATAACTTTTGTTAGTAGAATACTATGGCCTGATAATGGTAAATTTTAAAATTAAATAAAATGTCCGTCTCCAAACTTGAAATAAGGCCAGGTTTAAACTTTGGTACACCTGGGAGCAGAATGTAATAAGTATGTTTACTTTTAGAAAGTGGTAAAAGAAAATCACTAAATACAGGTTTTTATGGGGCTGGTGCCAAACTTTCATTGTCGCAGCTCTAATATTACACCTTACCTGCTATGTATCTATCTAACTTATGTATGATCCCATTTCTGTGGAACTGATTAAACAAAGGCACCTGAAAATAGGAGTATATGTATAATTATTTTTATGTCATGTTGTAAAAATGGACTGACTTTATTCCTTAATATTTGATGGGGAAAACCAGTTATAAAATTTAAATTAACAGCACTCTCAAAACAATGGCTTCATGTTGAAAATACTTATACCTAACATATTGCGAGGGACAAGAGCAGCCCACTTGCTGTCATAAGAATTTGGAATGAGCCCCAAAATGTGCGGTATAGCAACTGCTTATCAGTTAATTTCTAAATCTCCCTTCAAAAGGGCTATGATCTTTTTCAACAAAATATATGTCCTAATAAGTGATGCAGAATACAATTACACATTTCAGACAGCAGATTGTAAATTAAATATATATTGTTCAGTCCAGGATTAAACCTGCTTCTTGTACCCAAAGCAATTGAAAACTGATGCCAAAAAAAGGAGTTTTCTTTACAACTATAGTTATTGTATCCAGCTTTTCAAGAGAAAATAAAATTTATATCCCCCCTCCCATATCCCCACAAAAAAAAGATGTCAGCTATAGGAATGAGCTTAAATTTTAAATAATGCTTGCAAAATCATAACTGATTCACTGAGAGATTCAGTTCAATGAATTGGTCCTAAACAGTTAATTTTTTTTCCTCTTTTTTTTTTGACAAGTAGTGGGGAGGGGGAGAGAGATGCCTGGTAGACTAGCAGTGAGAGATTGTTTGGGGAGAAATGAAGCAAAACTGAAATAAAACAGTGCAAGCTTGTTTCTGTATTTGGAGGCCACACACAGAGAGGGGCACCGGACACATTTTCAGGTCTTTTAAAGAGCAAGAGAAATGGCTTTGTTTAGATCTGCTGTAATTTATCGCATATATACATCTATATATATATTTATATTTTTTAGGGGTTTTTTGAGATTTTTTTTTTTACTTTGTATATTATATTTCAAGCCAACTTTTCATATGGTAAGTAGTAGGAAAATGTCTATTGATCTGATTACTTTACTTCTAGGATTTAGTCCCTCTAAAGAAAGGACTCACAGCCATTCCCTGTCAGTGGATGCAACATCATTCTCTAGAAAGGTTTACTGTGGGATTGGAAGGCACTTCATAAAAGCAGTGCACATAATGTATACAAGCAGAATGCTCCCCGAGAAAAACATGATGCTTGTCTTCAGATTCTAACTAATTAGAGTTTAATAATTTGAATTTCTTTCATTTTAACTGGAGTACCCTGGCTGCATCTGGAACTTTATGTAATTCTAGTCTTACTCCCACTTTCTTTCCTTCTATTTTATAGCTACAAGTTCATTTTGTCTACAATACCGTGAAGTGGAAACAAGTGTTGAAAAAGCTTATTCCTATCAAGCAAACATAGTTTGTGTTATTCCAAAATTATTATGCTCCTTTCAGCACAGCTGTTAGTCTCAGTCACTCTTTCATGTTCAGCCCTGTCACTTACTCTGTGCTTACTGGTGAGCTGCTTTATTCAGTAAGGGCTGCCTGGTGATGGTTCTCAATTTTGACCAGCTACCCATTTATTAAAAGTCAAGATTTTGGCAGCACTATGCCACCTAAACCCTCCTAGAACGTTATTGCAAAAATAATTCATATTTCATTTCTTTTCCCCTTCCTCTCACTTGCCCACCTATAATAGCCACATGATATTGAGGGAAATCTTATAAACTCTTATAATATACATTTGGGCCTCAGTCTTCCTAGTGACTTGTTTAGTTTAAACTATGTCAGTTACAAGTTTGGCAGAGAAAACTTGATGTAATAAAGTCCATTGTTAGTTGGGGAGTGGGTGAATGGGATACTTGATGCCTGAGGTGCCATTAAGGAATGCATGACTGATTGCCAAAGTAGTTATTAATTATTCAGGGCACTCAGAACAAAGCAGCTCCAGTTAAAGTTGAAGCTGGGGGTGACTGTATTCCCCTTCTTTTTTGGCATATGGTAGCATGTCATTTGTCATCAAAGATCATGCCAAAGATCTTTGAAAAGAACAGACTTAACCCTCTTTTATGCAAGCAAAGATGGAACTCCAAGAAGCTGCTTAAAGACTGACCTGGTTTAAAAGTGACTTAGCAGGTGGTTTGGGATTTTGGTGCAGTACCTGTTTGACTTCCTGGGTTTCAATCCAAGAGAGTGGTTTGTTTTGTTTTGTTTTTTTTTTCTTTTTTCCCCTTTCCATGCAGAGATTTTGTTAGTAATGCTCTTGCTTTTAACAGTAATGATAGTTAAATAGATATGCTTTCTGGGACTGTCTAACAATTCTTCCTTTATTTCATCCAAATTGGCTAAGTTTGCTCTTTGAGGATTGAACATGTTACTTTTTTTTTGTAGAACATTTTTAATTGAGTGTGTTGATTGAAACAGGCAAATAACATTTGAATACTAATTGAAAAAGTGCATAAAACTAGAACAGAGAGAGGAAAGCTCATGCCCTGCTTTCCCTTCTTTTCACAAGTCTACAGATTGCACAGCTACCAGGTGTGTTTCTAACGTTTGTGCTGAAGCCCAAGAGATGCTCAACTATGTCTGCAGTAACTGGAAATCTGTCCAGAAACATCCTAAAGGACATTAGTGATCTCCTAAACAAGGGGTTTTCCATACTCTCTTTAGAAGTGGTCAAAAGGTTTTAGAAATAAAACTATTTCAGGGTTGTTTAAGCCAAGGTGCTGTGAAGAATCAGGAGAGTGGATGAGTGTTACGTAGCACTTCGAAGTCCTACACTGAAGCTACTTCACTACACAGTGAAGTGAAAAAGAACTGTGAAAACCTTTCATGTGGTGGGAAGGACTCTAAAACAAAACCTCTGTGTTTGGAGTTTCCACTGATTAGGTACAGTGAAACCTTAGTTTAGATAATTGAATGGGCTACTAAAGATGCTCCAGTGTGCAAATTCCATCTATTAATTTTCTTTTGTGTGGTGAAAATTCTCATAAATCAAAGATGTTTTTGAATTCTTTCCTTGAAGATTCAATTTTACGTTAAATTTGTGCTTAACATCTTAGATGAGATAATTTCTTAGATGAGACATTAAATGTTACCCCAAAATACATAGATAGGAGTGAAATGCCTCAGTTAACAAAAAAAATGCTCAGTACAAACCTAGAGTGGCTATTATCCATGGGACTAAAGTGAGTGGTGGGGATAAAAAGCCTTTGAGGTGAAAGAACCTCTGAAGTATACTTTCTAATTAAATCATGTCTTTTTTTCTGTGACCATATCTCATTCTGTCCCATGGACATCATAAAAAGTTTAAAGGTCTGTGTGTGTGAAGCAGACTCGCAGAGAGACAAGGTTAGACAGGAATCTAGCAAAATTATGGGCCTGCACAGAAGTCCATGGAAGTGTATCCTTAACCTCCACAACCTGAGATGTCAGTGAGGATTTTCTTGGACTCTAAAAGGAAGAGTGACAATTTGAACCATTTTGGTGTTGTCATTTAGTTCGTAAAAGGAACGAGTATACTTACCTGATAGCAAGTTTTGTATTTTGAAAGACAAGGTTCTTCTCCCTTCGGCCAAAATCTGAATACTGTTTTTCATGTACTACATGTGATAGAAACCATTTCTTTTTTATTTTTCTGTGATGTCAGTCTTGCAGTGGCTCAGGCTGAAAAGAATCACAAATTGTTTCATTGACTGTTTGTGGAAAAAATTAATTTTGTTTCCTTGGATGAAACTTTTTTACAAATTTATCATATATTTAACTAAGATTTAAATTCATTGATTTGGGAAGTATTTTGAATATCATGTCCAGTATCAGTGAGGCAAGACATAAAAAAAGCATTAATTTTCTTGTTTGTAAATAAGTAGCAGTAATTTCAAAATTAAATGAAATTTCATTTAAATGTCATGCTTTGGTGGCTTTTTTCTATTCAAAAAGTTCAGTACAACTTTTCTTCCTGAAAAATTCAGGAGTGTTCAACAAGTATCAAAGTGGGGAGCTTTTTTATGAAACATTTATATAAGTCTTAAAACTCTTTTATTTTTGGATTTGGGAGGCTTTTTTGAAAGAAAGTATTGAGGGACAATCACAACAAATGACATGGACAAGAGCTCATGAAAACTACTCTCCTTTTAGTTGGCCAGAGCATTATGTCCAAGTTAGATCACTCTGTGTCAACTTGTTTCAAGCAGAAATTATTGCCATAAACAATAGATGGGGTACTGCAATTGCCAAGAAAAAAGCAGTTCTTTCTAAAGAAAAAACTTTATTGCTCCTTGTCCCAAATTGTCTTTGATCACATATTAACCCTCTCCTCCCACTTGAATGCAGACCATAGAATGATTCAGTGGAAACAGTGTTTAAACTCTTTAAATGCCCTAAAAAGTGAAAAAGTTTAGAAAGTGTGGATGCTAAAAAGCTTTAGCAGAGAAACTTTCCAGCTTTCTGCAGCATCTTGTGAGGCTGCAGTGTTTCGTGAGAGCTCTGTCTTTCCCACGAAAACTATTAGAAACAATGATATGGGTTTTATAAACTAACTTTGCTATTTTGCACCTGCAGATTGTTTGTAGAATTGTTGTGATAGTGACTTGAGAAATATTTTGGAATGGGTGTTGGGAGAACTGACCAATCACTTCAGGAGGTGGGCGGCTTAAGGTCCAATGACCTTATACCATGCTAGAACACTAATGTATAAAATGAGTTGAATTAATTAATTAAAGACACTTCTTCTTCACCTTTCTTCCTGGTACAAATCTGTTGATTTTCTCTCCGTGCTCGCTACTACAGCGACAGAAAGCATATTGGGAAAGTATTTCAAATACACGAGACAATCTCTTTTCTTCATTTTCCGTAAATTATCCAAAGGCTTTTATAAGATTCCCACTTAGTAATGAATATTTATACTATCAGGGACTCTTTTTTAGTATTTGGAAACTGTGTTACTGTGTCTCATAGCATTTCAGCGTAGAAGTTTATGTATGCATATTTAACTTGGAAATGAGTTTTAAGTGGTCTATGATTTACTTGATTGTAGTGTTCTAATGTAAATTTTTATGTTGTGTGCTCTGCTGTTTTCAAAAATTTAAAGGTTTTCTGTGAGGCTCCTCAAACAAAAAAAACCCCTTCAACCAAGGCTGTGACTTAAGAGCAATGTGTATGTATATAAAAATGCCACTCTTCAGCTGTAAACTCAATGATGTCATGTAACTGGAGCTTTAGATGCTACTTCAACAGAAGTATTTCACAATGATGTTCAAATGGTCCTTTAGTCTTTTGAAATTTTTCTGTAGACATGGTTCAGATTTATTTGTTCAATCTAATTGATCGTATCTATCCTAAAGAATGCAGTGTCTTAATTATTTGTGTGTAATTTTTTGTTTAATCCTTTACTACATATTTTATAAGCTACTTTTCACTTCATATGTTTGGTTTAAAAAACCCAAACCACCCTCCCTGAAAAAACCCCAGCTAAACAGAAAAAGACAACAAACAGTCCACACACAAAAATCCCACAAAAAACCCCGAACAAAAACCCCAAAGAACTCCCAACATCACCTTCCCCTTCTCAAAAGTTTTTTTTAGCAACCTGTATTTTTAATGCTTTGAGTACTACAGAATCATCTAGTTCACTATTCCTTTCCTGAATTTCAGGATCAACATTTCTGAGAAAGCATGCTGATGGCTTCTCTACAAGTTCCAAAGCAAAGTGATTCTCTCCCATTCTCAAAGTAATCCCCTGTGTAACTGGTGCTGTCCTAATTTTTTTTTCTTTCAAATACTAGGATGTTGTGTCTGACATGGTTGCTAACTAAAAAAAAAGGTAAGCAAATGTACATTTGATATACTAGGCTTCAAGCACCACCATATGCCATTCAGTTATGCCATTTAGGTGCATTCTTGTTCTGTCCCTGTTCATCATTTGTGTCTTAGTCATGGCACAATCCTATCCATTGCCTCACCCCAGCAAAACAGGCAATAACTAATTATAGTGGTGTGTACTGTGCTAAATTTTCTTACTGTGATTCTGTAAAAGCAGAAGTGAAATGAAAGAAGTTGGAATAGAAAGGTGCAACTTCTCAATTTTTTTTAAATTTATTTTTCACACTGTAGAGCTCTCATGGGGTTAGCTCTAGACATTTGAGATGAACTCAGCTGTGGAGCAGCTTCTGTAGATGAGTTACAGCACAGTCTAGCTCCACAGGTTGGTAGAAGCAGCTCTTTAAACTCAGGAGAAAAATTCTTGACAGAGTAATAGCACTGTATAGTAGCTTCAGGGTAAGCGTTTGCTCATGGGAAGATTAATGTGGGATATTGGTAGTGGTGTTAAGACAAATCCTTTTGTTTCTAAAAAGGGATAGATAATAAGCACTATGGGAATACCAAAATTTGCACCTGTCTTGTCTTTGCAGTACCTGGCCTCTGGTGTTACAGATGGGGATTATGAGCTGTCATTTGTTAGCTTCTATAAGTGCTCAAAACCTTTTTAATGATGATGATGAAAGGTTTGGCTGAAAAAGCCAGGATTGTTGTTGAAAAGCTTTCAGTTTTGTTTTCATGGGAAAGTCTAGAAAATCACAAAGCTGTCACATCTGTTCTTACAATTATCTCAGGCTAGGGTAGTAGACAAGGAATTCAGGAAAGCTGCTTCCATGTTTGTTCCTAGCTGGCTAATGTTATTGAAGAACTGTAATTGTTTAAAAACAAAATGAGATTAAAAAGACCCTTCGATGTGGAAATGGAAGGCAGCTTGTTTGGCAAAACACATTTCCAGAGACTTGACTATTCATTTCACTCTTGAGCTGAGCAGTAAATGACAGGAAGAAAAATAGTAAAGATCATTTATGAGGAGAAATAGAATGCTGGGCTTCTTATTGAAGGCTGTGTTTTAATGCATGAAAGACCAGATTTAAAGGCACTTGAAAGGTGGAGGTGTAAAGGCAGATGACACAGCCTTTCCAAGAAATTTTGCATATAATCCTACAGGCACTGTGGAGTTTGGTGGATCCTAGTAGCCTTTCCCTTTCAGCTGAGAAAGGGTTTCTTGGGGGAACTCTGTAATAACTCTACCCTGACATCACTTACAGCAGTTCTTGGTCTCATCTGAGTGATTGTGTTAGGAGGATAAGGGGTTTTCAGTGTAGTGGTGTAGATAATTAAATCAATATGGTGATTTATTGTTCGATATCTAGCTCTGGTAGAGCTTTTGGTAGCACTTAGCTTCAGAGTTTCTCGGTAGACATCCCTTGTTCTAAATATTTGTCAGAGAGTGTGACAAGCACTCTAAAAATCATGACCATCTTTAAAAAGACAGATGCTGTGCTAAGGTGATTTTGTTGGAAATCAGTATCTTCATAGTGTAGTGAATGTTTGGCATAGTAAATGCAATTCCTGAATTTGAATTTTCAAATGTTTTATTTTCACTATTTTTCTTACTGTGCCTTCATGTGAGTGTTAAAAAGGCCACTGGCTTTGAAACTTGATAACCCCTAAAATTTAAAATATATTTGAAAACAAATTTTTTGCTAACTCCGTGCAACCGACCCTAAACTTCCCTGCTGACTGACACAACCCAAATGACTAGGTAGCCAAGGAGAGTAAGATAACTGAGTTGAGCCAAATTATCAAACCCTCTCAGTCATCATCTATATTTCTTGAGGGGAAGGGATCGAATGCCAAATAATTTTTAACTTTCTAACTGGAAGGACAGTTAGTCCCATATATGTAAGCTTTTAATATGTAAGCTGTTAATAGGGTTGCCCTTGCTTATCTTGTGAAAATCATTCTGATCCACTGAACTCTTCTGATTTGTGTGTGCATATTTGTCTTTGAGCTTTTCAAAGTGAGGTGTTCTGGGTAATCAAAAGTTAATAATAAAATACTTCCTGTTCTTAAGTCATCTGTGTAATGCCTTTTTGGCTTGGAATTTTTGTCTTTTAGTTTAAGTAAATTCTGTCATTGATCTCCTCTTGTTTGCACTCTGTCAATATATATAACTTTAAATACTGTATTTACTTTATTTAATTGCCTTTCTGCTTAAGAAAGTCATAGGCACCTTTCATGTAGGAAAAAAACCTTTGGGAGTAGGTGCCTAAAATAGCAGTATATCTTTGATGCAAAATTAATGTAGAATTAAGGTTCATAAGAGTGTTTTGAAACTGTTTGCTGGTATAAAAGTATCAGAGTATAGCTCAGCTTTTCACCAAAAATCAGAGAGAAATGGTCAACAGTGCAAAGAAAACTAAAAATTTTCAGAAAGTTTTTCAATTCTTTGAATTGGAAGAGACTTGCTGTTAAAGAGGAAAAAAATCTTAAAGTTTCCATAATAAAGTTTGATATTGCATTACCTGAAACTGTTTACAAATTACAGAGGAATTTGGAAAATCAGTGCATTGAAAGCTATCAAAGTGTGAACAGGACCAACTTTTCTCTGCAGGCCAACTTTTGATGATAATTTTAAAACACTTATGCCCATCTAAGGAGCATGATTAAACAATGCCACAATTTACAAAACAAGTGCTATACAAAAATGCCAATGGATACTTTATATATGGATCTGGCCTAAATTTTCTGGTTCATTTTGAAAGAATGGCAAAATATTAAGGTATAGTTATAAAAATCTGAAACCAGAGAAAAGTAATTTTAATAAGACCATTACTTTCTTAATTTTCTCTAAATCTGATTCCCTAATAAATTACTAAAGTACAATTACTTTTGGAAGACTTCTCCACTGTCCTCTCCTTAATTATATACTTACAAAAAGAAATCTCCTAATCGAGCAATTAGAGAATTAGTAATCAAGCAATTAGAGAATCCCCCAAGAGAACTAGGGAGCAAGACATATTGCATGGGGCACAGCATGTGAACTTTTTGGTTTAGATCTTTTATACCCTGCTCTGACTTTGTCATGTACAGTGTTCTGTCCCCACTTACAGCCTGCCATAGGCCATGGCTTCTTGCAGTGTGGCAACTTCCACTATTTTTCTTTCTGCAGGACAAGGATGGCAGCTCTTTTCTGCCAAGTATTGAGGTTCAGAGGAGAAAGAGAAAATAATAGTCAAGTTACCCAAAAGGTGGTAACTGGTAATTGCTATCGTGCCAAATTGTCATAGTTAGATCATTTTCTTTACGGATGGTGTTCCTGTGGGCTTTGTCAGGTGAATAATTGTATTTTAAAGTTATTTTAACAATGCACCAACTTGAATTTATTTTTTAATGCAATTTTAATGTTATTTCTATTCATACACCACACTACTGAAATTGAAATAATAATCATATACTTTCCAATTTATAAGCTTGAAATCTTTGGAAGTTTTGATTCTGGTTCTTTTGTCATGTACGGTGTGACTGATGACAAATTTTTAAACAAGCAGTTCCCATTGCCTTCAACATGAAATATTAGGTATTGTGAGTATGAAAAACAATGACCACATCATCAAAATAATGGTCATATTATTCAACCTTAAATAGATTTTGGTGGGGGTTTTTAAATTGTTGGGGTTTTTTTTTAATATATTAATAAATTAATTGACAAATGTTTCCCTATATGTGTTTATTATACTGAGATTAATCTTATGCCCAGCTGCTACCTATTCCTCTAATCTCCTAATTAGGTGAATTATACATCAGTGACCAGATTCAGTAATGAAGTAAAGATTGCTTGGAAGAATTAAATTTTGATGTTAATCAGGTTAAAAACAGTACTGATGTTCTCATTCTGAGATTACAATCAGTGGTTATCCCAAAAAATTGGTTAAATTTTCTGTGGGAGAAGTTGAATTGTAGGAGAAATAAAAGAAAACAGTTGTCGATGTTTTAGTTGCTTACTAAAACATCCTCGTTTCTCAGAATTCTCTTTGAGAACATAATAGTTGCTAAGGTAACCCATATCTGATACTACTGTATTGTTTGAGAAGAGAATATAACCTTAATTGTTAAATAGCAAAATGTCCTCTTCTGACTTCTCAACTGAAATATAACCTTACAAAGGGAATTTATACTCATCTAAATTCAGGCAATTTACATTAAGTTTATAGTGATGTACTTGAAATGGCAATTTGTCTTCCCTCCTGTTCCCCAAGTGATTAGTGCTCACGCATCCTGATTTGTTCATTCAAATCCTTGTTTGTCCACTGGTACTGCACAGATAATCTGAAAGATGCAAAGTAGCTTCAAATTAAATAGTAAATAGTGAAAGAAGGCTAAGAGCATGATGATACCATGTTCTTGGCAATTAGGTATCTCAAATGTATAAACATTTACAAAACCAGAAAATATTTTCTCCAAATACAAGACTGAGTCTTCCTTCAGCAAAGGATAGCAGTCACCACAGTCACTTTACCCAGCTTGTTTAACATTGATTCATCAGTGTATTTCATGCAGAACATCTCAATTATGTTTCATTTTTGGTGTTGACAACCTTCAGAATGGGTTTCTGTTCTTATTTAAGAAACAGTTAATCTCATTGGGCTTCGGTGTGTAGGGCAGGTAGGAGAAATCTTACCACAATTAGCCATGCAGATCTCTTCAATAAGTGTTCTTGACCAGTGTTTCCTTGCAAAGTTGCTTCCCTCCCCACGCTATCCCCTCTTCTTTTTTTTGCCCTCTTCTTGCAGTGTCTGTCCACCATGCCCTGGAAAAAACATACCACGATATATATTCAGTCATCAATGCTTGTAAAAAATGTCTTCTTAATACCATCTTAATTTACCTTCTTATTTGGCTTATTTCTGAGACAGTGCTTTGTTGGGGATGCACATGAGCATTTTCAATGACATGGCTGAGAAGAACACTTTCTGACTTGGTCAAAGGATAAATTTGTGGTTAGCCACCATCTTTCAGTCTGGTAGGCTAAGGCAAAAAATCACTTTGTTTTCTCTCTGTTGAACCCCATGTTACACGATGTCTGCAGTTCACAGAAAGTCATATTATTTATGGGCTGGAAAATTCAGATGCAACCAATGCCTCACACTTTGGCTTTTTACTTAAACTGATAATAAGCCTCACGTCTAACTACTTCCTAGATTGCAGTGAGTAGCAGCCTGTGAAACCACAATTAACTAAAGTTCAGAAAACCACAGTTTTTGATGTCTTGTGTTCTGTAGTTAGCTCCATATATTCTTCATTAAATCATCAGAAACTGACAGTATTGCTGAATCAGTTAATGGGAAAATAAGAAACAGAGGGATATTTTAAGTGTATATACAAGCAGAAGAGTATGTTTCAGAGTGTAAATATTAATTTTTCAAATGGATGTTAAAAAGGGTACATGAGGGGAATAGAATGAGTGGTGCCTCTTTAGAAGGCTTTGCAACTCTTTTAGAATTAGGCTTTTTAAACACAAAAATAAAGAAGACTCTCACCTCTTCTGAAAGTAACAGTAAGGTATAGCAGATAGCAGCAGTCTGTAAATGGGTTTTGATTAGATCAGTGTTAGTGTGCAGCACTTCCTTTCCTGTGCAGGTGTTTTGACTTTGTAGCTTTCCAGCAGAGTGAACATGCAAAACCAGAGGAGTAGTGTGAAAGGAGATGAAGGTCTGTGCACATGGGGACATCCCTTTGAGTCAGCGTGACTGCTGGCAGTTCTGGTGGCAGGACTGGGGCCATAATCGGTGCCTGAATAGGTCTGTTTAAAATGTTACAAGGAAGATTAATGGCATGGTTGAGAGCATAAGGCAGCATAATTTTCTATCATTTTTGTTAAAAAGAGTGCCCATATCCATACTATGCTAGCAAGCCCAAATGAATATAATTATCTATCTATCTATCTAATCTATCTAATCTATCTATCCATATCTATCTATCTCAAGATACTTGATCTAGTTGACCGTCAGATTAATTAGAGATAATTTGGTCACATCTGTGGACAGTGACATTGTTATAACTGAAGATATCAGGCTTAATGGAAGACAACTGATTAACTAGCGGTCCTTGGGAGAATGGTATTTCCTCTACAAAATATTGGATTTGTTAATACTATGGGTTTATTACTTGGCAGATGCCGTCTTTCCTTCTTTTCCTCTTTTCTTTTTTTGTCAAGGAAAGGGCTGAGAAGGAATTGTATGTGCAAAGAAAAATGTATTCATTATAGTAAAAGTAATTAGACTGTCTAGACAAAGATTTATTTCATTTTTAATAATACCAAGAATCAGGCTGAGGCGGTTGTTTATAGTGGTCCCTTAAAATTCAACCTATTCTATTTTAATAGATTTCTTCATGCTGTAAGCAGCACCAAATTTCATGGGAGACTATTAGAAATAGAACAAAGCAGTCTGCTTTCAAACCATCTTTGAAGGATCAATTTTAAACAGCTTTGAAAAAATAGAGCATGGCAGAAATGCATCTACTTTTATTTTATAGCTGATACTAAAGCCATCTTCTCAAGTGTGTTATATTACATACTGTTTTGAGGTTTCAAAGAAATTGTAAATGATACTGCCCAAGGAACTTCTGCTACTCCCAAGGAACCAGCTTTTAGTAAAAAACCTGTGACTCCCTAATTTTCTTCAAGGGAAGGTAGCTGAATTAAAGTCCAGAATTGGAATAGGAATAGGAATAGGAATTCATTTTCCTATTCTCATTTTAGTTAAGGGCTTGTGGTTT
Organism: Aleadryas rufinucha; assembly: GCA_013397815.1. Lineage (NCBI taxonomy): Eukaryota > Metazoa > Chordata > Aves > Passeriformes > Aleadryas > Aleadryas rufinucha. The sequence continues at coordinate 982,615 of VZTH01005174.1, forward strand.
GACATGCAGCTAAAAAAACCAAACATATTTTTCTACCAGATATTCTATATTTAGGTATGCTGCTGGCATGCATTAATTGATTTTTATTACACCATTAGTTTGCTAAATCCAAAGGGTTAAAATGTACAAATAGACAAATAGTTACTGAGGAACAAGGTGTTTGGTTATGTATCCAGAACAGCTTCTCTCATAGTTAGTCAACACAGATTTTAAAATTATTTAGAATGAATTTGTTTCTAAAATTCAGCATGTCCCTCAGCATAATTTTACAGATCTTCTAGAAAAATCAAATTTACCAGGTAGATGCTTTGCAATCACAGAGATGCAAGGCTGGAAAGGAAATCAGTGGGACCTTTTCTGAGCCATTGTCCTGCTCTGTGCAGGGAGTAGATACACTAAACTCATTCTTGCTAGATTCTAGTGCTGTTCCTGAATTCCAGGGATGAAGATTTCAGAGGTTTCCCTGGTCATCTGTTGCACTCTTTTACATCATATGAAATTTTTTTCACACTTAACGTAGATTATTCTTGTCATTGATGGACTATGGAACAGCTGATCATCTGATGCTCTTTTACGTGTTTGTTATCTCCTGTCAGCCTGGTCTTGTTGAGATGAAAGAAAGTTGTATCACTCAGTCTTTTATCATGGTTTATTCTTTTGTTTTCATTTTGCTCTTTCATGTGAATATCCTGTTTCTCTCTGCCTATATCTCAAAAGTGCTGGAGATAAATCTGAACACTGTCTTTCAGCTGAGACCTCTCTAGCAGCTCAATATCTGTTTTTATGATGTTGTTCTGAAAATATTTGAATGAGATTTGGTTTTTTTGAACAGTTTCTTATTCAGGTATTGGTCCCCTGTAACAGTTTATTCTGCTTCAGACTCTACTTATGATTTTGTATTTATGCTTTTAATATTTTACTCCTGAATTCAAGGGATTTCAAAATATTTTTCTTAAATTTCTCTTATTAAGCATACTTTCCCAATTAATTTTGCCTTTTATTTTTTATGTAATTACATTACTCTACCTGTGTGCATAATATATATCAAAATATAATGAGGTAACATGAAATGAGATTTAAGAGATATAGACAGTAGAAAATATATAGGTAGAAGTGATACAGCTGAAAGTTAGGTGTATGTCAGGATAAGATTATGGTTACCGGTATAGGACAATAAAAGCAAGCTCACAAGTTATAAATCTGGCATGTTCAAACGGTGTGAGAATCTTTATGTGGGCAATGTAGCCCTAGTCTATACCATGGTTTTTGGGTTCTGATGTGTGTGCTATATATAAAACAAATTTAAATATGACAAGTACACAATGCAAAACATTTTCCTTCATAAATCTTAAAATATTTTACATTTCTAATGTGTTTGATGACACTAGGAATGGATGCATGAGGACAGAGATGAGGTTCCTTCCCTGTAAAGTAATGCTTTGTTCAAGGACTTTTTACCTTCAAGGCAGGACAAGCTCTGATTTGCAATGTGTGCTGTACAGGAATGTTGGGTGTGTTCATTTTATTGTGATATGAAATGAACAGAAAGCTGTTGTGGAATGCAATTTAACATGTATACTGAAGGATTAAATTGAAGTAATGTTCACTGTTGAAGTAATTTTCACTGTCCTTCACAAATACACTTTCCAGTTGTAATAAGCGGTTATTCCTAGTGTTTAATGTTTGATGAACCTCCTGTGAATGTACTGGGATAAGTAAACATTTTCTTAAGAACACCTACCCATTTCCAGTGGGGAAATTCCTAGAGGGAACTTAAAGAGCAGTTCATTCCCTGACTCCAAACACTTACTGTTGTTTAATTTGATTAAGATTTTGTATGTGTTTTGAGTAAAATGAGAATTTTTTTAGATGTCTGCATACCTGATGTTCTTTAACTATGGCTAGCCATATCCCCTGTCATAGAAGAATGTACAAAAACTTTTTTCTATTCAGAACAGCTGCACTTATGTTGACTCTTTATTCCTTGTCAGCTACTGTCAGTCAAGTAAGACCTAGAGCTTTGTGTACAGGAAATTTTAAAAAAGGCTTCTGTAAATCATAAATATAACAGAAGCAAGCATTTCCTGCTTGAATTTTAGGTGTGTCTATAGTGATTAATAATCCCAGTAACCCCATTTGCAATAAGATCTGAGCAAATATTCATAAGACTACATCTACAGGCCCACTGCAATCTGATTATGGGAATCTCTTTTTGCATTGAATCATTTGGGCGCTGAGGCTCTTAATTTACCTTTAGTTCAATGTTATTCCTCCTTTTAGATGATAATTTCACATTTTAAGCAAAACTCAGGTTGTCTTGTTCTCCTGACTGAAGCAAAAAGTGTTCCACATTTCAGCCTGCAACAGGTATGTATACTGGACTTGCACAGTGTCAGAGTTTCAGGCAAAGAAGCTAAGCTGTGGTGGAATCCTGCTCTGCTGAAGTTCAGCTAAATCTTGGAGCCAGAGTCTCTGTGCACTAAATATAAACTGTAAAAAAAATATTAGGGTATCATGATAAATATTGAGAAGAGAGAGTCTCTTACTTGTTCTCAGTATTTGATATATAAATCTTTATAAAGTTTCCCTTTAGAAGAGAATTGCAGGTATAATACAGCATTCATCAAAATAGGACAACCTAGAAAATTACATTTACATTTATATTTACGAAATGAAGGTAAAGGGTTTATTTATACCAGCATTTGAAAAAACACCTCTTACTTAGCTGTCAGCTCATGCATTTGAATGTCCATGAAAGAATATTTTAGTGCAAAGTGATGTCACTACTATTTAAAACAGGCATTAAATACCCTACTGCTTTAATCACAAGGACAGTTCAAGCACAAAGATAGTTCAAAACAAAAACAAAGGTATCTTAAAGCTTATGGTTGAAACGTAAAAAGGTAATTGTGGGTATATTCAGAAAATCATAAAGCAATGAAAATATTGACGTAGTTTTAGAAGGGTCTCTGTAGAATTCTACTTTAACTCTTTAGCGAGAGCAGTATGAGGAGTAAATATCACATTTATTGGAAAAGTCAGCAAGTAATCAATATAGAGTTCTGCCCTGCAAATGGGTACAAGACTGCAATGACCTCTTAACAATGAGCTAGATTAAGCAGAGAATAAACTTTAAATGTCGTTAAACACCATGATGAGTAGTTAATAAGGAAGAGTTGAAAGGAAGGCACTAAGGGAGGACAGAGTTACTACTTAGGAAAATATTTTGTGTTTCCAAAACTTAACCTGCAGGAATCAGCAGCAGTCCCATGAGATGTGAATATTAACCACCTGTCCTGCACAGAGGTTTGTTGAGGCAGGAGCGCTGCAGGTCACTTGACCCAGCTTGTAGCAAGCACTTACAGTAGGTGCACGTTCCCTCACACGTTCCACACATTTTAAGGATTCACTGCAGCTGCTAATTTGTTTAGGAAAGTCCTGTGAATATAGCAAAGAAATGCTATCAGACATGAAGGTTATGATTTCTTAGACATTGGGGGATTTGCCTGTTTTAGCACCTTGCTGCAAGCACAAGACAAAATCTTTCTCCAAAGAAAGATTTTATGAGATTGTGATGAGAGAAACTGTACTTCAGTAAATTATTTTGGTACTTCATTTTGCCTATACACAGTCTACTTTCAGTCATTTTCAGCAGGTACTTTATCTGTATAAACACACAAATGCTTTTCATACCCTTTAAAATGTGTACATAGATGTTAGTATTGCCTATGGTCTGAATTAGACTAAGTATTTTTATTAAGTGTTTAAATTGTACAAGACATGGCATTATCTACTGGGGTTTAGCTTTTTAAAGTTGCAGTTGTAGTCCTCCCATGTGCTCATGCATGAGACAGGAACAGCCAGATAGTTTTAAATGTATTTCATAAATTTGGTTTGAAAATGTTATAATGGAAGTTATATCTCTGAAGGTCAGAAATCAAAATATTTTGCAGCTGTTACTAGGATACAAAAAGTAGACTTTTTCTTATGGCATATACATATAGTTATATGGAGTGGGGAGAGCTCACTCTAAATTTTGTTTAAAGTCTCATTTAGAAGAGAGAAATGCATAAAAAAAGGAGAGAGCGCTCATTAAAAATTAAGATTTTGGAAGTAGTTGTGGTTTAAATGTTACTCTGCCACAAGTATAATCCAGACTCTGGGATAATAAACCTAAAATTAGTTTGTATATCTACAGTAATTTAAAAATTATAAAAAAGACAAATTATTTCAGGAAGTAACTTGAGATTAAAACTGACATACTGATTCGACTTTGAAGCTTCTTGTCTTGGAGATAATCTATGCCATAACTTGTTCTATACTCTTATCACAGGCTAAGTATTTGCTTTTAAATGCGTCCTGTTCAGCTCAGCAAAGTTCAACTTCATCAGGTCCTGCTTTCAGAATAGTAAGGCTGAGTCTTTGCCTACTGAGTCAAAATGTGTCCAAGTCATGAGATATCTTGCATTTCTTTGAGTCTTCTATCTAGAATCCTATTCACTACTATGTCCACAAATTCCTAATGCAAGCAAATATAATTAAAAACCCATTACAAAGGTAGAAAAAAGGCATCAGAATTTGACTTCTATCGCAAGTATCTGGTTTAATCTGTAGGCTGTCTGGATTCTGGCGGTTGCCAGGGCTGTATGCATCATGGCTTGAGATCTCTGCAATTGCCAAGGATGCTGGCAACACAGATTTCAAGCAGAGTTGTTTATACGATTCTTCTCTCCTTAATTAGCTGAAAGAATAAATCAGTGAATGAAAGTTCTTACCCAAAAGAATGCAAGACCCACTGGGTCACTTTGTAGAATAATGAATATTTCCAGTAAAGGAGAGGCAGAAAATTTTGTAGTGCTTATGAAAAACTCATGAAGTAGCACTTGCTGCTTCAGTAAGACTTACCAGATGCACTGAAAAAATCAATAACATGCAGCTGGATCCAAGAAAGGTAGTTGTGTCTGTGTATATATTTCCTAGGAATAGAAACCTCTAAAACTGTCACAGTGAAGTGTATTGACAATAAGGTCTCCCATACAATACAGTGCTGATCATTAGTTTTCTTCTTTTTGCCTTTAAAATGAATTAGTGTGGTTTGTTACTGATACATGTGATCACAGGAAAAATCAAAATGTATTTTATGCATATATAAACACAACTATTTATGTACATATACATGATTATAGATATTTATGATAACAAACCAATCACTAAAGTTTTTTGAAAATGGCTTCCAGAGATTACTGCTATTGGCTACATCCTTTGAGAGTTAGTGAACTAGCTCTTGATGTGTCATCTCTGTCTTCACAGTGTGTCTCACACCTATACTGTCTATTTCAAAAGGTGTCAGTGTGCATAGACTTCAGGCAGGAAGCTGCAATTTGCCAGAGGAACACTGATGATTAGTGACATCCTGTGCTATTTCCATGCTGCTGGCTTCCTTGGGAGCATCTTGCAGTTGTTTCCAGCGCAATTAGAATTCCAGGCCTTCTCTGTGAACTGCACAGAAACTCTAGGAGAATATTTAAACATTTTCAAAAAACATTTTATCTCAAAAGTTCAGCCTGAGGAAATGTTATGCTGTTAGTTAAACTATAAGACTGTTATCCAACGCCACTTTTGCACATCTTTATTCTTTTATTTTCACCTATGACAGGCAAAACCAGAAAGGCACAAATGTGTTCATTTTCCCTTGTGATCTCTGCAATCTTTCTCCTGTCGGTGGTTATGTAGAGTAGAAATTACACACTATTTGGAAAGCAGTCCTCAAACTGCATTAATAGAAATATGGATGTAGAGTTTAGAAAGCCATCTCTGGCTTTAAGATTTAAATTGGTGCAAGGGCATGCATGGATACTCAGCAAATGACGTCCTCAGTGAGATAAAAGGGAAACCCTGCATGCACATGAAGAGAGCCTGAACAAGCTTTTGGTAAGAGGCTGTAGCACGCTATAGGAACAGAAAATTCAGGGAGCCTGTGAAAGGCAGAGAACTGGAGGCCCAGGAAAGAGGAGTGCTGTCATCCTGCAGTCTGGTTCTCATTTGCAGAAGCTGATTAAATTGAGGAGGGCTGGTACCCCTACCTGTGTGTCATTTGGCTGGCAGAAGTTGCATCCCTGAAGTGAGGCCAGCTGAAGGGGAGGGATGTTTAATTCAGTGCCACTAGACCTTATTTCACCAGCTCTACCTACTCAGCAGCCCCAAAATGATGTGCTTTTCATGCAACCATCCTTGCTGCTGTGAGGGTAACTTCAGCTAAAGCAGTAAAAAGTGCTGCAGTGGATGGGAGCTGTGGCAGCCTTCCTGACTTCCATCTCGGCCATGTGCAATAAACATCCTTGCCTTCTTCCTGGTTTTGCCTGGAACTTGCCCAGCTACAGATCATCTCACTTCTTTCTGCCTTGCAACTTGAACAGGACGACCAATTTCATAGCAGCGGTGCAGGTTAATGTTGTACAGAGAAGATGTCTTTATAAATGAGAGACTTTCACAAGTGCTTTTTTTTTTTGTACTGCATAGATGCAAGCAAGTAAAAGTGTGTGCTTTTTCAGGTAGATCAGGATTTCTAGAGGCTTTTCACACCTATCACTGCATGTACCCATGGGAGGAAACAAAGAGCTATTGTTATGCGGAGAAATTTGTGTCCTCAGGGCAAACTCGAAAGAGTTGGATATCTGCTTTCTCTCATTGCTTCTAATGATGCTAGTAGGAGGGTTACCTGTGATTATAAAGGAAGAAAACAGGCCCTTTATTGTGCGTGTTACAAGAATGTGCATGTACTATAAGTTTCAAAAGCAAATCTTTAAATCTAAGCAGGACTTGGAGTGTTCGTGTATAATAATTAAAAAAAAACCCAACAAAACCTGTAAGGATATTTCATTAAAAGAAATGTGTTATTTCTTTCAAACTACTAATCCTAGTTGGGTTTCAGAGGAGAGTGGGTTCCTTTGAGGTTTTCTGTAGAGTCCCTTTTAGTTTGATTAAACTACACTGATGTTTATTAATTTCTCTGAACTGTGCGAACTGATGAATGGGTCATCACTCAGAAACTGCTTGACAATGTTTTCTTCAAGACAAGAAATGGAAAAAAAAAAGTGGGGATTTCTTTTGCGGGAGGTAATTATTTTAGACATATTATTCAGTACTTGTAAGTGTCCTGTCATGCCAAGTATTTGACTCACTTGTTTTTGTTTTTCCAGTCTTAACTTAGTGCTTGCATTATTAAACATTAAATTCCTTACTCCTGGCGGCAGCAACCTAACAATACTATTTCTTTCCTCTCCTTTAACTGAAAGAGGGTAGTGTTAGTACCTTGACAGTCCTCTCCTAAGAAACAGGAGCAAAATAAAGGCTTTTCTTAGGTCATGATAGTGCTTAAAAGCTGGTCTTGTGCAGATTGTAGGTTAGTGCTGTTATGTTCTGAATTGTTTATCCTTGGAGCAGGTTCAGTGCAAGGAACGAACAGATGGATAGTGGCAAACAGAAAAGGTTATAATATCCAGTTTCATATCCAAATTTATACCTGGTATCTGTCTAACACACTTCTAGATTCTTCAGGTAAACCAACAATGAATGGTCTAATAAAATTGGTTGTATTCATCCTCTCACAGAACTTGTGAGATCAAGGAATTGCCTTTATGCTTATTTTACAGATTTGATTAGGCTGTGTTACAAACCTGTATGCTGTGAAATTCCTGGTGCCAGAGTGAATTTAAAACTGTATTTGTGTTAGCAGCTGCTGTGGTTTCAGTTGTGATGACTTAGCTATTGAAGATCTATGCTTCTTTTTCAGAAGTTTACCTCTTGTTTATAATGCAGCCACATACACAGTCATGCTGGCATAGCAAGGAGATACTGCTTCCAGATGCTTTACATTATGAAAGTTTGGCCTAAGTACTGTACTCAGGATAACACAAGAAATACGTGTCAAAACAAGAAATTAATCATGAGCCTTCAAGTTAGGCTACGTACTAAATAATACTTTAGGCTTGAACTTCAACTAGATAATTTTAAATCTGTTTGTTGAAGTTTCTGTTCAGATCTGCTGCTTCAGTGAGGGTTGACTTCTTGTTCTACTTTTCCCTTTGGGAAAGAGGCTAGATGGAGTAGTTTTGATTCCTTTAATAGAGCACAGCTAACATTGTGAACACCATAAGATGCATTTTAGTCTCTAAATTTTTTTCTGAGGTACTGTTGTTATGTGTTATGTTCAGGGCTGTATAGTCTTGTGACATTAGTCTGTATTATTTCTGTCCTTTTTTCCAAGCCCATATCTTAAACTGTTGCCTAAATTTTTTCTGTTGGCCTGTCATGTATGTTTGCAAACAACTTAGGGGATTTCTGTATGGTATTTGTTTTGATAGAGCAAAGAGCACATACAGAAATACAATATAAACAAACCTGATGAAAATTCTGTTTGATCCAACACTAATTGTCATTCTTGGCTGTTCTACAGGCCAGAAGAAGCTCAATGTTTTCTGCTCTGGTCTTCATCTTGAATCATTTTACCTAACAGTAAAGATGCAATTGTTTGTGTCTATCTTGGTTTTAAGCATATTTATGCTTATTAAAGTAATTTGCAATTGTTTCATGGGCAGGAAAACAGAAACAAACCACAATATGTTTTTTTACTAGAGGAATCACGTGCAGAACTTCATGTACTTGTCAAATCTATCTTGACAGAAATTATTCATGCTCAGGAAAAAAAAATAAGAAAGGTGATCTCAAACTTAAAACATTGGTATGAGTTGAGAATGTGTTGCTATGACAGAAAAAGTGTTTACTGTCAATTAGTATTTATTATAGTAGAGCTTGGAGAACATCACTTCCCAGAAAATGGTTTCCATCAGGAAAGATATTTTGGATAGCTGCTATATTTGGACAGCAAAAGTGTCTGTTGTCTTGGGTTATATCTCCCCTGTCAGATAAAGAAATATCTGTTAAATCAAAGGCTGATTATTTTCTAGCTGACCTGTTAGGGGAGACATGACAAAGTTCTGTGGAATAAATTAGGTGATGCCATCTATAGAATAGAAGTGCAGTTGACAGATGGCTGCTTCATTATAAGACCATCTTCATTATAAGATCATCTTCATTATCTCCATTAATGTTGTGCAGCCAAACAGCTAGAGGTTATCAGTGGTCTTCCTGGGAGGCTTTCACACCACCATTCTGCAGTGAAATGGCATCTCTCTCTGACACCCGCTGAGTACTGATGTCGTAGCACAGCACAGAGTGCCATGAAAACATCGGTGTGTGTCAGGCATGCAAGTGGAGTGAGGCATCCAAGTAGGACTGCCTAGAGAGATGTAGATTAAATTACAACAGGAGTGATGGACTTACTACAAATGAAAGCTTCAGGTGAGAAGCGTTTCAGCATTTCTAAGTTTCAGCTATGATGTTACATTTCAGAGTTATGATGAAGTTCTGTATTGCTTGTTCTAAAAGGTGTGTACCATCAATGAAGTCAAGTTTTAATTTCTTGTATCAAGTCATTTCTGCTTTCCACTCTGAGAGTAAAACCTTACTGCATGTGTAAACTCTGCCTACAGATGACAAACTTTGAGAAAGTCAAGTGAAATTATAAATTGTGTAGAATTCCAATATGTAATTTTAGTCACTGGAAGGAGTACCACTTATGCTGCCCTGGATGTTCTGTCCAAAAGATTTAAATTGTAAAATAAGTACTACCTACTAGCAAGTAAAAGCAATGTGAAGTATAATTAGAAGTACCATTTATATTGAACAGTTTATTGAATTGAGATTTCATAAAGGTTATTATGTCACAAATACAATTTACAGCATTTATAGCTTTATGATATCAATTATCTTTAATCTTTGGTACATTGTAACGATCATATAAATTGACTAACTTTAAAGATTATTGGAAAAAACATTCTTAATCTTGAGATTCTAATGACTTTATTCTAAAACATTAATCCTGAAAGTTGTCTAATTTTGCTGTTTCAATTACTTTTTCTTTCTGTTTTGGGCTGCCATGAGAATGATTAGGAAGTGATAGCAACTTTAATTGTGTTACCATTAAGTGCAATGATTCATCATATCTTCAAAACATTTTAACTCAGGCAAATGCCTATTGAACCCAGAACACCATAAACTGAGTGATTACTTGCTATAAGCATTGTTTAATATGCATGTTGTGAGTTGTAAATATGGAAATAGGTTCTAGACCAATGCATTTTTTTCTAGAATCCACCTGTTTTTCTGGCAACAAAAATCCCAGCAGAAGTAAGACACTCAAGTAAATTCTTCAGCTGGAAACAAAATAGAGGATTCTTTTTTATTATTATTTTTTTGCTTCAGTTATTAGTTCTACTATTGATTTTGTTTTTCACGTTAGTAAAACCCTGCACCTTCAGACCAGGAAATGTGACTGTTACCTCACTGTGGAGAAAAACAGGAAAGAAAATTTTGTAATGTTTATTTTTGTGACCATCTGAATTACAGTGTCACAGCACTGTTCTGAAGCTTGCTGAGTAGCATATTTTTCTAAGAGCAACTATTTAAATTATAGACCAGAATCTGTTGCTTTATTATCATAACATAATAGATGGATCAACATGTTACTATTTTTAATGCGGGCAATGGAGAAAAGAGAAAAAGAAATATTTTAATATTTTGAAAACCACATTCATCCAGAATGGGAAACAACTGTTTCACCACCTCTATTGGAAAAGATTAGCAAGATGCAAATACGGTAGAGTTAATAGTAGCAGCACACTTAATCTATGTTTTGTATTATTTTTGCAGGACTTCCAGTTAAAAAGCAGCACAAATCATTCTGGTGGCTGCATTTCTTGAAGTTGTAGAGAGGGAAAGCCTTGAAGCAAAAAATAGGAAGGCCGTGGTGGTTACTTCCATTTGCTGCTCTTTCAACCACACATTTAGCTGAAACCAAAACTGCATATTTAATAGAATTTAGAGGACAGAAAATAAAATATTATTATTGGTATGGAATACAGCTACCACAGGCATATGTATTTTAGAAAACTTCTGCTGAGTGAGGAATATTGCAAGAATTATTTTACTAAATCTTTTTTTCCAGCATAACTGTTACATTTCTCATCAATTTCTGATCATTTTGAAAAGGTAAATGACCATCTACCATTGATCTGACATTACAGATGGAAAAAATTACAGTATATATACACTTCACATTACAGTGCTGAGAGTGCCAGTTTGACACTAAGTGGTATAAAAATTTTTAAATATAGATATCTATATAAACAGATATTCTTGTCCTTCCCGTCCCCTAAATCGGCAGCATATTCAAATTTTTCTTCATCTGTCTTACATGATCCAGATGAATTGCTCTGGTGCAGTACTGTGGACATAATGTCTGTAGTGATGCCTGCATACAGAAAAGCCTAAAGAAACTTACAGTGCTGCAGAAACAGCTTCCTATTTAGCCTTCCCTTCCTGCCTTTTTTAATTCTTTTGAAAATACAAATCAGTGCATAATTTTAAAACAGACTGTAGAGTGAACAAAAACAGATGCCTCACTTTGCTTGAATTGCGTGTGACTAAGTAGTCCTGTCCAGTGAGTTTGTCAGTGAGATTTATGCTGTAGTAAAGTACTTTCTCAGGACTCAACTTCAACATTTAAATACTTTTGATTTCATTTGAAACATTTTTTTTCTCTTCGTAAGGGAGAAATAATTTTAGTTATGCCCGATGTTGTTATTATTCTGTTCATTATAGTTTAACCAGAAACATATTTCTTAGTACTGTACGAAACACAACTGGTGCTTTTTTTTATGTATAGATGAGAGCAAGAATATCTGCTGTCTTCGTACTGGGGTATGTTAATATTTTGCATTGAAAGACAAGAAGACAAAGATTGTGACTAAGTTTCTGAGGAAAGGCAGAATGTGAAGTGTTTCATATTTCTAGAGGGGTACGGGAAATGCCTGTAATGGGGCCATACTTTTAAATCACCCTTTGTTCTGTTTCTAAAGTCCCATCCGTCACTGAGTGAACATTTTCAAAGGACAGGTGTAGTGGCATGCTGGCTGCAAGGCTGCAAATGTAAGAAGTAGGAAAACTGTGTAGTGGAAGTTTGTTTACAATTATTGCTAAAGAATAATTATGTACTTTTTGACTCTTGTCATTTGTCTTATTAGATAAACTGTACTTTGGAAACAAGCTATCCACTTATAAACTTTCCCAGCTATGTAACTTGGTAAAGTACAGCACTTTGTCAAAGCAGATCCATTAACCCTCTGACTGGTGCTCTTCTCTCGGCTTTGATTGCAGCACCACACAGAAGCACCCAGCCCATCATTGCTACCCCCATCAGCCTTGCCCTTGGATGTATTAAACAATGCTGTTGCTGGGTTTAGCACTGTGGAAGACCTTATCCGTTATCTTGAACCAGATCGGTGGCAACTGGATTTGGAAGATTTGTACAGGCCAACGTGGCAACTTCTTGGGAAAGCATACATTCATGGGAGGAAATCAAGAGGTAATTTACTCTTCTGTCTGGCCTTGCAGCTTTCTACAGGTATAATTTCTTGACAAAGAATTAAGAGCATTCTACATCTTGAGTTTTTGTTCCAAGAAAAGAATATGTTAGAAACAGAGCACATATCATTGTTGTTAGCTGTGCTCACCATTGTATTATTTAAAAAAGGACAATAGCTAAACTCAAAACTCAAAGGAATTTAGCAGGATAAGGCAGCAAAGGGGCAAAAAAAAAAAAGAGAAGCAAACACAGTAGTTTCCTATAGGGAACCTGGGAGATCTTTATTTCCATAGAGTAGCAGGGCATCTTGATGGGGTAGCATATTTGAATTTTGTGAGTTTCTTTTTTTTTTTTTTTTAATGGAGGGCAAAAACTTTATTTGGGGTAGGTAATGTCTTACACTTATTATGTGGTGGGAAAAATTGTTTATTTCCCTAGAATTTTTCCAGTCTCTACACAAAATGAATTGAGAACAATTACCTAAATGTTTCTCTTCAATGACACTGCAGGAAATACCATGTGTCCATGTCTGCGCTGATCATGCAGTTGTCAGCCTAATCAGAAGTAGAGTAGCTTGTGTTTTCAAAATTTGTGGATCTATTGATCAGCAAGTCATTTTCTTCCATCTGCATTTGACACTCATGAATTTCCTGCCACATCCCATCCAGATACCACCCACTCTTTCATGTTTATGGGTTCCATGTGGATGAATAGCATGAAGGCAATACCACCTTCGTTGCCCACCATGAAAAGGAAAACATATAAGCATAACTGAACAGACTTCCCTGTTGGTGGTGTAAACTAGATTATCATCTGATCAGCAAGAAAAGGGAGGAAGCAGAACCTTTCGTAGCTCAAATTTAAGGGTTTGACAGTTAATTCTTAGATCAGAGCCAAAAAAATCAACCTTTGTACTCTATCTGCATTGCTATAGCTGTGCATAGAGCAGCTAAACTAGGAGCCAGAGAGGAAGAAATATCTTTAAAAGCTCTCAGATAGTCATTTAACACTTCCTTAATTAGATTCAGTATTTGCCAAATGCATGCCATAAGCACACAGTAAGTGGGAGAAAAACAAAATGCAGGTGTTGGATAACATCTATATAGACAAAAGCAACTCCCTGCAAGACACATCTTAGGAAGAAACTATCAGAGTAAATCTCTTAAAGACTTCTAATTAGATGCTGAAATAGATTTTTCCACTGAATAAATATATCATGGTATTGCCACACTTGTCTTAGAGGGACCACCCTCAGACTGCATTACTGAGCCTGTAATATAATAGCCTGAGGTGGAAAATATGTCCAGTTGAAATGACATAGGACTATTCAATAGACAGGAAAAGCAAAACCTTTTTCTTCTTTTTTCTTTTTTCTTTTTTCTTTTCCCCATGTTATTCTCTTAAGCAGCATGTTTGCTGTATTTCAAAACCTTTTTAAGAAATGTTTGTGAGAAGTCATGTCCTAAAATTTTTGGTTTTATTCAAACTCTTTGATTCTGTGATTAGATCAGTTTCATTTTTACAGTGTTTCAGTTTAAAAGCTAAATTACTGTCCTGCTTTCATAAACATGTTATTAAAAGTGTATCTTACTTTGTGTAGAGAAATGTCCTCTACTCCTACTTAATAATTTGTATGAAAAAGACTATATTTAGACAACCTAAATTCCAGAGAACTTCTGTCTCTGATGTTTTTTCTGGATAAAATGCTTCCAAAAACTTCTAGTCAGGAAAGAAGAAACACCAAGTTCAGAGGCTCTGATGTCTAAATATAGTCCTAAATTCTTTTATACTACTAAACATACTTAAAAATAAAATATATTTTGCTGTGCAAAAAAAATTATCCCATCACTTCCCACTGAAATCTATGTATAATCATTACATCATATTCTGAAATCTCCTTAAGGAGGAAAAAAATAGTCACAATCAAAGCATAGTCCTTAGCAGTTGTGTTTTTCATACAGTTATGTGACTCTTTTTTTTTTTTTTACCCCATTTCTAGCTTGAGATTTTGTAACAGCTCCTATTGTAGAAGCCAATAAGAAACTTACATTCCCAGGAACATCTCCAAAGTGCTTAGGAATGAAAACCATTGTGCTGCTATCTGTGCTCACACACAAGTGCCCCAACCAGAATTTAATTTGTTTCATTGACTTTGAGAGCACTATCCATCTGGAAAAATGTTTTGGAAAAGAAGTTTCCCTGTGGTACTTGATACACATCCCAGAAGATGCCAGAAAATTGCATTGCCAATTGAATAACACAATTAATTTCAGGCTGATGTGAACATGGGTTAGTTCAGTTGCATGTGCCAGTGAAGGCACACTCTTGAAATACACTTTACTGTAGGCCTACCTGCATCTACATTTTTTCTCCCTTTTTCTCCTTCTCTTATTTTTTAGTGTTTCCCATTTATGTGCTACTGCAGAGCCTTTCTCTCCTCCTGAGCTAGTGCTAGACAAAAGAACCCTGACTGTTGTGTCAAACATGATACATGAGTGGAAGCCAAGTTGAAGGAGTGTTTAAATGTTCACATTTTAACAGGTACTGTAACTCAGTGCACTTGGGAAATCCACATAACCTTTTATTGTGGTTAAGTAAACACTTTTAGGGAAATATATACATTCTCTCATCTAGCTTCATGCCCACAGTGTGTTAAAATAAATTTTGAACAGACAGCTACTCTTTGAAAAAATAACAGCTTCATTCACACACTTCAAAGAAGTGATTATATAAGCACTAGATAAATTTGCCACAGACCTTTTAATGAAATTGAATTACATAAGGTAGGGCAAGGGTTCATTGTGAGGTATCATAGCAATATACCTTAGTACATTTTAAAGCATGGAAATCAAACATGACATTTGTTCATCTCTCCTGAAGCCTGTTGTAACTGTACAGCACACAGAAAGATATCTGCTGAGAGGTGACTGTGTGTTCTCCAACAGAATCCTTTAAAAATTAATGTCTGCTGGTCTGAGGGGTTGAGTTCAAATTAATTCCTCTTTTGTGACAAAATATGTAACATGCTGCTTATTTTAGTGCATTGCCCTTTTCTCTATAACTCCAGCTTAGCTGTAGGTGTAGAAATTGATGCATTCCTCTGCTGCTGCCATAAGGCAGGAGGCAGTGGAGAAGGACATCACCACACAAGAATCCCTCTCCCACTGCTCTGTGGGCCTGCTGGAAGAGGTGTCAGTGCCCAGCTTCCACTTTCAGTGTCTCATGGTGAAGCGCTGAGCAGCACATAAGCTCAGCTTCTTCAAATTCACTGCACCAAGCATATCAGTCTCTGCAGAAACAATCTTCCAGTAGAAAGTATTAGCAGAACTAGCACTTCTCACAGTGTGCTTCAGGCATTTTATCCTCATTCAGACAGTTCACTTATTACATGTTTGAAAGCATAACAGAAGAAAGAACTCCATTCCTGTCCGCAGTCCTTGATTAATGGAGGTAGGCATGTCCACCCTTTAAGTGACTCAGCCTAGAGCTATTAGCTGATCAGAAGGGCTTAAATAATTTCTGGTTTCTCACAGTGAATCTCTCCCCTGGTAGTTTTGTCTCTCTTTTCCTCTGCTCCCTTCTCAACTTTCTCCAAGGAATGCTCTTGCAGTGTGGGAGGCAGGCTGGTGTCCTATCAGTAACTTTATTGGAGTTATTACACACTCCTCCCTCTTAAAATTCGGTTTGTTTATTTAGGACCCTATGTTAACCTGATAGTGATGGAATGAAGTGCCCCAGCTTGGCATTCACTGTGAGTGCAAGCAATGGAGAGGCTTCAGTGTGTTTAACTGACCTTTCACAACAATAAATCCTTACTTATGGATGCCAGTATATGGATATGGCCTGAAAAAAAAGTGTTTGAAGGAACATGGATTGAAATTCCTTCCCAAAGATCTGCTCCTGGGAGAGGACCAGTGAGCAATTGTGCTAAAGAAATGCAGCATCTAAATTCTTTTATGTCTTTTGTGTTTAAATAGAATTAAGAGGTATTATCATGCCTTGATCAGCTGAAGTTCTCCTTGATGACCTCTTGAGGCTCTTTACATAGTAGAGAGGGGGAAAAAAAGGTATTTGTCTAAAAGGTGATTCAGATCAGAAACTTATTTCAGCTTTATTGTATATATTTTTATTTATGAATGGATAACAAGTATTTTTGTAAGCAATGTTAATGCAATGGGGTTTTTTTCCCCCTAATTTCTTCTTGATCTAGCTCAAAACCAGTTGGGTAAAGAACTTTGCCACTTTGTTCAGGGCCTCTATTTTAGTCATCTCAATAGCCACCTTATCATAGGGTTTTCTTTTTCTCTTTCTCTTTTTTTTACTAGAGAGAGAGAGTAGTATCCCTGTGAATTAGACATCACTTCTGTTCCTTAATGGTAGGTGAGGAGAAAAACGATTCAGACAAAAGATCCTAGATCATGATCATAATAGTCTGACTTTTCTGAAATAAATTCAATTTACATTGCTTTTCACTTCTTTTTTCCAGTCTTTTTCTTTTTTTTTTTTTAATTTTAACTGCTTCTTTCAGGGTTTGTTATTTCTTGACTGTGCAGCTAAGATGAACCTAAAGGAACTTGTCCTCTTTCAGATCTTTTCATGAACTTGCTGTTCGACCATTGGCATAGCGAAACTTTAGTATGATACAGTGGAAACAGTTTATAGGGAAACTGGCACCAAATATTAGTATCTTTAACTTGCATTTCAAGTTAGGTGCTTACAAGGAAGAACTTTTATTTGAGACACATCAAGAGAAGATGAAACTTAGAGAAGCGATGAAAATTCATAAATACACTGCTATGAAGAGGGAGGAGGAGATGGAGCCTACTAATAGTTATACAGATACACAATCTTGTGCATTTATTTATTCTGTGCAGAATTCCCTCATGATGACAACTTCTTGAAGTTCTTAGTCCATAAAAGTGACTTCTGCTTAGATATGGTTTCATTCTTTCTTATACTTAACAACGCATTAGCAAAGAAGCAATAGTTGAAATTTTAACAAGGAAGAAGTTTGAATGTCTTATGCAAGTGAATTGAAATTTTGCAGGATTCTTAATTGCTCTGTGTGTGTTTCTTCAATCCAAAATTACTCTAGTGTAGCGACAGTGGAGCTCATAGTGTTAGTGTGAACAAAGTGAGTTCTGTTAGTGTTGATTTGATAAAACATGTACTGGAGCATAGTAGCCAAATCTTACTTTAATTTGAACCAACTTTGCCAGGGTTTTAAAATAATTGGTGAATATTACTATGCAGCTACCATTCCATTTAAATTTCCTGGTATCCATGCAACTGCAGTGTTACACTTTTGTGCTGAACTTGGGCCACCTGCGCAAAAATGAACTTTCCTCATGGGTTGTGCACTGCTGAAGTTGATTTGCCACTTGGATTGCAGATCAGGACAGCGCCGTTTTCCCTCTCTTTGCAGTGGTGGATCTGAACCTCCTGAAGGAGGAGGCGCGGCTGTACAGCTGCACTCCTCGCAACTTCTCCGTGTCCCTGAGGGAGGAGCTGAAGAGAACTGACACCATCTTCTGGCCGCTGTGCCTGCTGGTGAAACGTTGTGGTGGAAACTGTGCCTGTTGTCAGCAGAGCTGCAATGAGTGCCAATGTGTGCCAACAAAAGTCACCAAAAAATACCATGAGGTGCGCTCTTTTTTTACATTTGTGTGTTTGGAAACACTGAAATCCAGTTAAGGAGTTTATTTTTAATAAAATGAATGCACCAATATTAATGTTTTAATATTTTATGTATTACACTTTTAGTAAATTGTTTTTAGCATTTTAATTAGGTATTGCATTGAAAAAAGTAAAATATTCCTTGTTAATATACTTTTCAGTGCAACTATTAATTCATTTCTGCGGTATTTACTGCTGCAGTTCAGACACATCACAACCATACCTTCTGTTCTTCTTTCTGTAGTGGTAAATATCAACTTTATGAAGAAAATATTTGTTCATTTCCATTGCTATAAATTGATAGCTAAAATTATTTATTATAGAATTATTAATTGGGTTAACTCTACTGTTTGCTCTTAAATAAAATTAAGTGGAAATCTGAAATTGGAAGACTCTTCTTTGGTAAAGCAACATGATTTAATCATGTTCGACATGATTTAGTCAATTTTATAAACAGCTTGAGGTAAAAGCAAAAATAGTAACAAGTGGGTGGAATTAATGAAGAAATTCAGTTTTAATACGCTTCCTGTCATCCAGTGTGTTTCCAGTGTAATCTAGCTCATAGTCTAGGTGTGTGATGAAGCCCTTGCTGTTTTCTTGATGTTTGGCTTCTTCTCCTTCAGGTTCTTCAGCTGAAGCCAAGGATTGGTGTCCGAGGATTGCATAAATCATTGACAGATGTACCCTTGGAACACCATGAGGAGTGTGACTGTGTGTGCAAAGGGAATACTGAAGGATAAACGTGATTTAATTGTGCTGTATTCTTTCAAAGCACATTCAATCAATGGCTGATTCTATTATGGGGCTTGTGCATTATCTCCTTCTGTAATCTCAGTTGTTTGCTTTGGGGATCTTCCATCTTGAAGATTTACAGTGAGCTCTAAAAAGAGGAGAAGCCAAACTGGGATTATATGTTGTGTGACAGCTCTGTTTGGAGGCCCAGTGAAAGGATGGGAGAAAGGCATCAATGAGGGATTTAAAATATATGTATTGTTGTTGTCCCCCACAATTTTCTTGGCAATACATGGATTTATAATTTAGGAGTAAAAAATAGAGTTAGAAGGCTGACATCATGGACACTTGATCCTGCTGGCTGTCTCATTTCTGCAGCTCAAGTACATCTGGCCTCTGGTTGAAAACACCTGAAATCTTTCTGTGTTCAGCTACTCCTACGTACTCTAAATCAAAGTGTTCTCTGTTGTATAAACTTGGGTTAAAACAGACTGTCTTTTTCCGAATTAAATTTAATTTGTCTAATGCTGGTAGGAAGGACTGGATTTTTCCATATGCTTTAGTAAAGCTCCTGCCTTTTAGAAGGAAGACTGGACAATAACGTGAGCTAAGGAAGCAAACATTGTAAAGAACAGCGCCTTTGTTCTTACTACTATGGCTGATGATTTTTTGTTTGTGTGTTTGTTATTTTTTATCTTGTACATTTTTATACTCTCCTTTTGACAATATAACTATTTGCTTTTCTAAACTTGTTAAATATATCTATTTTTACCAAAGGTATTTAATATTCTTTTTTTTTATTACAACCTAGATCAACTATTTTTTAGTTTTGTGAAACTTTAAAGCCAGATTTATACAGTTGGAAGAACAGAGATGTGGTCACAGTGGGAAAGAAGTGTGATCTCTTTGCAGTTCGTTTCTACATAGTGAAAAGTACAGGTTTTTTACCTGGATGCACAGTAATAGTAGACAGAGATGTGTGGATGAAGCTCTAAGCTTGCCAGCTCCATGAGACTAAAATTATCAGAGACCGAGTTTACTATAACGGGTTTCAGAAGCTGACTTTAAAAATCCCCTCTCTCCATACTGGCCTTTGTTCAGGTAGAAAAGAAATGAGCATAGATAGATGCAGTCTGGCTTGTTTAACTCTTTAATTTCTTTAAAGTAGAATGACCTACAGTGTAAGACAAGAAAGCAGTGGCTTGCAGCCATCGTGATGCATCACGGTCATGGGAAGGCAGCCTTGTCAATGTTGAAGTGTATGGTTTTCCACTGGCAGAAATAGCTGTTCAAGTACTGTTCACTCACAGGAACGTAACACTCTGCAGTGCAGTTTGATGAACTATGGTATTGTTCTTCTGTATGTTATATTCTTTAACCAATACACTTATCCCACCCTATGCAAATTGAAAAGAAAACAGTAAAGTATTTTGCTTGTAAAATGCTTTAACATTATGCCTAGTTTATTTTTTTGACTATTGGATTTTCAGATTGTAATGAATCACAAAATAAAGTAATAATGCTAATTTTGGGAGAATAAATGTTCCAGTGTGGTTGCATATTTGTACTTATTGTCAATATACAATTTAATGGGAAAAGTTAGGATGGTGATTTTCTCCTTACCATTTTGAAAGTCAGCTCTTGAAACAGAAGTCTTCTGTTGCCAAGACTTTATTCTGTTGCTTTATTAATTCTGCATTACTGTAAATCCACAAGAAGAAAAAAGAAAGGAATTAATGTGATGCTATTCGTATAAACATTCAAAATGTTCAAAATTGTGTGGATGTGAAGCCATCAGATTGAAATAACATCTTCTGTTATTGTTGCCATAGTGAAAATGAATTCTGATGAAAATTTGGTTTTCTGCAAGTCAGGATGACTTTCTGATACCAGTTCTGGAAAATACTCAGGTGGCTTCTTATTTTATCCCCACCTCAAACTCCTACTCAATAAGAAAAATATCTGGTGTAAATGTGACATATAATTATCTAGTCTGAATATTAACCCTGTATCAGCATGTGGAATTACAGTCACACAAGAAACCTGGTTTACTTGAGTTTTGAGTCTTTGACCAGAAGTGTGTTGCAGGGATATTGGGGATGTTTTTGCATTAATGTTGTCCTTTTTATTTTTTTGATTTAAAGAGTTTTTGAACAGCAAGTCAAGGTAAAGACAGAAATCATAGCCTCTGGCATCATAATTCAGCAGAAGAATCAAAAAATGTAATTCCATTACAAAAATTTCTGTTGTAGGAAATGCAGGAGGTCTTATCCTCTCTGTAGGCTTGCTAGGAGAAGACTGGTTATGAACTTTGGGATGGGTATTTGGTGGCAGCAGAGTAATGGGGAGTTTCTGGAACCCTGTGGGATATGGGGAATAATGTTTTCCAAATGTCACAAGTAGTTTTTTTCTATTGCCCTCCTCTGGCTCACTTTCTTCATTGCCAATTCCTTGAACCAGTTTCCTTCCCAAGTGCTTGCTATGGACCTGCATCTGAGCTCCTTACCCTTTGCATCCCCCTTCAGAGAGACAGGGCTGTCTCTCTCACCTGACCCAAAATCAGCAACCCTTCTGTTTGCCACCCTCTTGCTCAGCATCATTGAGCTCTCTGCCTCCCCCTTGGCTCCATTCTCAGGCTTTGTTTTCTTACTACTTCTGCCAGGACTTCGTTTTTCCATCTCTCCTCACACATTCAGGAGATTTGGCACTCTACCTCCTCCCTAGCTCAAAAGAGTCTGGACAGGCTCATTTCTCCTACAGGAGGGGGTGTGGGAAAGGCACCAGTTGAGGAGAGCAATGAAAGGTGCAATTCTTCTGCTTGGTGCTGCATCCTGGGTCCTGCCAGGCAGAGCAGCTGCCCCTGGCCGTGGCTGACTTCTAAGCAAAAGGTGTGGTAAAAACTGACTGAAGATATTAATTGTGAATTACTAACAAGAAACTAACGATGCCTTTCACAGCTACAGGTAATGGCAGCTAAATGCCAAGGATGTGTGGAAAAAGATTGACAAGAGTGGGTAGTTAAGCCTGTGATTTTTCTAATGTGGAATAGAAGTTGCAAGTTTTGATCTTACATCTTTGTGGAGATTTTTTTTGAAGTGTTGCTGTCTATTTTAAGCCATGAATTCCTGAATTGCATTAATGTAAGCATCAATGTTTGGCAATAATGGCTGTTTCTAATGGGTCTAAACAGTGGAAAGAACCAAGTAGAATAAAGTAGCTCCTGTAAACAGATGAAATCCAAATAGCATAGTCTGGATTTTGTAGGTTTTATCCTATGCCCAATAAATGTCTTCAGCTAAAAGTAATTGTTCCCCCCAGAGGAATAGGTGGGGGAGCTGACAACTGATGTTGAGCCTTGTTTTTATGGATTCTGTAGATACTGACATTCCTGGAACCCTCCTGTCAGCTGTGGCCAGCTTGGGAGTCATGTGGAGAAGCACCAAACCTTTACTCACCAAGGGCGTTAACTGCAGATCTCTTGGCTCTTAAATGAGTTTAAGTGTTTTTGCTCTATGTCTGCCTGGTTGAACAGGCTTTCAGCTCCTTTCAGCAGAAGAGGAGAAAAAGAAATGTGGATGATACAACAGAGTGTGCAGGGAAAAAAGATAGAAGCACAAAGATTTGGTTTTTTATTAGCTAGTGCATGAGCTAGTGCAAGCTGTTACCTGATTTCCTTTCTAACAAAGAACTGTGTTGAAACTCATAAAAATTTGCAATTCAGATGCTAGCTCCTTAAATAGTCTCATTTTGATTACTCCAAACTCTGAAAATAAAAGTTGTAAACATTCACTTTGTTTGTCTTCTGAACATACAATAATAGTGCTACTGTTCAAAGCTCTCTCACGAAACCTCACGCAGAAATGCTCAAGAATCAGGGTTGCAAGATTCTTGTTCAAACCAGGTGCTGAAGCTGAGTAGACCAACTTTTCTGATTCTGTTTGTGATGTGATATTTAAATTACTTTCAGCAAGATTGCTCTTTATATCACTTTTTATGTGTGATGCTTTATCAATTTGCCTTTGAAAGCCCTTTCGTGCACCTTTTAAACCCAGGAATAGTGGTTTTGTTTGTCTGCCAAAATCACAGTGTAAAAATATGGCTGCTTATTTCAGCATAAATTGGACAAACTTTCTGGAGCAGACAGTTTGCCTGTTGCCTCACTGGAATTCTTCAAGATCGTTGAAAGAAAAATAAGTTTACAGCTCAGTCATGGGAGAAAGATGACAGCTTTTTGCTATTATGATAGTACATAAGCTATATTCCAGCTCTGAATCTTGCTCTATGTCAGCCTTCATTGAGCTGATCTTTGTTTGTCAAGTTTAGAGGCAAAGTCTGGCCCTCCCAGCTGAGGCAGCTCTGTTAGGTGCATAAGGTTCATCAACAGGAATACCCCATATACAGGCCTATTTTCTGAACAAAACACTGCTTCCTCAAAGAGTCTTAAGGAGTTCTGGAGTATGGAATGGCTTTCCAGAGAGCTGATTTGGCCAGTTTTTTTTTCCTAATGAAGTAAAGACAGAAGTGCCACTTTGACTCAAGCCCTTGTTGCCTTCTTCAGATTCTGCTGCACTGAAGACAGATCCAAGCCAGCTTGGGTCAGGTGTCTCTCCTGTTTAGGGCGAATGATAAACCACATCTCAGTAGACTTGCTTCCTTTTCATTGTGCAGAATCCCAGTAAAAGTTGGCAAGAAAATTTGTTTATCTGTCTTTGTCCTGCTTCACTCATATCTGTGGGGTGGGCCTTGTCTCAGACAGCACCTGAAACTGAAACTTATTTAAGAGAGAAGGCCCATGAAGGCCATAATGTTTAGGGTTCTTTTATGAAAAACAGCATCACACAGTGATCAGAACAATTAGCAATTTTGATACTCAAAAGATAATAAAATTAACTTCACTACTTTGTTCAAAAGGCTTAATTTAGAGACCGAGAAGAAGAAAATGTTTAAACTTTGATTTCACTGTTTTAGAGGTTTTCCACAATTTCAGAAGAGAGGCTGCTTTTCACCCTCGTTAATAGTTTTTTATTCTGTATCTTTTTGTCATAAATTGAGTGATTACCCTCAAAACCAGTAAACACATAAGTCTCTATTTCCTCAGGTTTTAAAAGGCTGGACCCCCTGATTCTTTCAGCCTTCAGGGTGACATCTCTTTTATTGTGACTTACATACTTCTCAGTGAAATCAGTGACCTGTGTACCATATAGCACCTTTATGCTTGCAGGCTAAGCAGGCTTTTGGTACACTTGCAGAGAGGAGGTGCCAAGCAGGAATTGGCTTTTTCGGTGCCTTCATGTAATTGTGGAGTCATAGCAGACTAGCTAAGGGTGTATGGAATTCAAATTAACAAAATTCCACCATTATTCCCCAGAAAGGACATGTCCCACATGCAAAGCCTCAAAAATAAGTCTGTTTACCTGTTTAGTTACTTCTCATGTCTCATGTTGAAGGTAAGTATTGAAAGACAAAGCATATCTGAGCTATAAAAAGCTTTTTCATCCAGAGCCTTAAGCTACTAACTATAACAACAATTTTACTCTATGTTATGTTGTGCAGTTAATTCTTGGAGCTTAAGCAAAAATTTCTGATACAGTCAGAAACACTCTCCTCTTGGCTGGGGAGCAGGGTGAGAGGGCACTCTTTCCTGACAATTTTATGGCATCTGGCTCTTTGGAAAGCAAGTCTGTACATACATGTGAGATATGGCTTGCATATGGTCCTTGGTGACAGGCTGGCTTCCACTTGGAAAACTGTTAATTGATTATGAAGAATTAGGAGTCTATGAATAAGAAAACAAACAAAAGGCCTGTGTTGCCTTAGACCAAGTGCTCATCTAGTTCAGCATTCTTGTCTATTTAGTGGCAATCATTGATGAAAGCATAGAAGTATGCTATGCTTTCCAGATTCCATAAATCAGCAGTTTAGGACTCCTTTAGCCAGAGTTTGAATTACATCCAGTAACATCCTCAGCAGCAGCTGTAAAACACAGCCTGTTTAAATAAATGAATGTGTCTTCTGCATGATGTGATCACAGCGTGCTGAAATTCAGCACAGGTTCTGCCTCACAGAAAGATGGTTATCATAAGTGTCTTAAACTTGATTTCCTTTGCCACACCTGAGCTGAATAAGGAGCAGAGCAGCTGTTTCACTACCGAAAAGGCAGGGGGATCATGAAGTAACTCTTTGACACAGGAGAAGCAACGAAGTTCTTGCATGCACTATAAAGTGTTCAGTAAAAGAAATAAAAGTGTCATACAGACTAATTACTTTCAGGAATGACAGAAAAAAGTTACTAATTGTTCTTTTAAAAAGCATTGTTAGTATATCTATTTCCTACTGTACATTTCATTTTACCCAAGGCATCAGTCAAGCTGAACAATATTTTCTCATACCTTTGGCATATTCTTTTTCTTCCATCATTTTCAGGCAAATTAAAATTTTAGCATTGTTTTGGTGCTGAAATTGTGACTATTGCTAACAGTAGTTCAAGAAGTACTGAAGGCAAACTTTAAAGCATAGCCATTGCTAAACAGAAATGATGTGTCAACATCTCAAATTAAAGAGACAAAATTATGGCCTAAACCACAATGGAAGTCTGTGACTGTGAGGAATTCCTTTCAATTGCCTTGGCAATTGCACATTTCCAGTAGTTTAGCAGTGTGGTACGTTAATGACAAAGTAATGTAGCCTTTTTTTTCACTTGTAAAAATAAGGATTTATTCCATGCAATCAATGAAACTAAATTAGACAGATACCTTAGAGAAGCTAATGAAGGGTTGGCTGGATGAGCCGGCAGTGAGGTGGATTGAAAACTGGATGACTGGTCAGCCCAGAAGAAACTAGTTGGAGAGTAGTATGTGTGCCCCCAGGGCCAGTAGTGGGTCCAGTCCTGTTCAGCATCTTCATTAATGATCTGGGTGTTGGGGCAGAGTGAGTGCACCCTCAGCAAATTTGTAGATCGCACCTAACTGGGAGGAGTGACTGATAAACCTGAGGGCTGTGCTGCTGTGCAGAGGGACTTTGACAGGCTGGAAAAAGGGACTGCAGGAACCCCATGAAGTTCAGCTAAGTGAAGTGCAAAGTCCTGCATCTGGAGAGGAACAACCCTAGGCACCAGTACCTGCTGGGAGCCAACCAGCTGGAAAGCAGCTTTGAAGAAGAGGATCTGAAGGTCCTTCCTGGTGGATACCAAGTTGAACATGAGCCAGCAACGTGCATCTGTGGCAAAGAAGGCTAATGGTGTCGTGGGCTGCATTAGGAAGAGTGTTGCCAGCAGGGTGAGGGAGCCAAGCTTTTCTCTCTACTCAGCACTGCTGAGGGCACACCTGGAGTGCTGTGTCCCGTTCTGGGCTCCCCAGTGCAAGAGAGACTGGGAGAGTACTGGGGAGAGTGTACTGGGGAGAGTGCAGCAAAAGTCCACTAAGTTAAATAAGGGACTGGAGAACCTCTTGTTTGAAAAAAGGCTAAGAGAGGTGTGAATGCATAGCCTGAAAAAGAGAAGGCTCAAGGAGGATCTCATCAATTTGTACAAATACCTGAAAGGAAAGTGCAAAGAGGATGGAGCCAGGTTCTCTTCAGTGTTGCCCAGTGATTGACAGGATCAGAGGCAATGGACACAAACTGAAGAGCTCTGAACATCAGGGAAGGCTTTCTCACTGTGAGTGTGGCAAAGCACTGGCAGAGTTTTCACAAAGATTTTGGAGTCTTCCTGCTTGTAGATATTCAAAAGCCATCTGGACATGTATGTGGTCAGCTGGCTGTAGGTGGTCGAGTTTGAGCAAAAGACTTGAACCAGATGATTTCCAGGGGTCTCTTCCAACCTCAGACTTTCTGTGAGTAGCACACATCTAATTTCCACAAACATTAAATATTTGTCTTAACGCTGAGATATTCAAATCACCATAGAACAAAGAATTAATAAGCACAGAGTCAAGTATTATGGTATAAAGAATATACCTAGGCATCAAATTGCCTTGTAATGTTTATGATCTGATAAATTCTTCAGTTTCTCCCAAAAAAAGCTTCTAAGGGTTCATATCTGCTTTGTTAATCATTGCTTTCAAGATAAAAACTGAAGATAAGGATGTGAAATAACAGTATGTTATGCGATAGGAAATGGCCTATATCTAGGCCAATATCCTGTGTGAAAACACACCTTTATTTTTCAAGTAAGATCAAGTTTCTTGTATAAGAGATAGCCTTTGAACTCTTACCAAATTTCTTACTTAACAGTCTCTCTGTGTTTTAGTTTTGCTTTATGTAGCACGTAAGAACATAGACATTTTCCCCTCATACTTGGTAGCAGTCCTTTGCCCTGACAAAAGGTACCTCATAGGAGCAAATAGAGACTGTGAGTTTCTAGTCATTTGGGAAATGACATCAGAGCCATTTTATGGCATGTTGTCCAGGGGCAGCAATGCCAGGAATGGTGCCACACAGGATGATGATAACCATCAACTCACAGATAGGCCACTATGTAAATACCCACAGGAAGCACGGCTGGGGACCAGTACCCCTGGGAGTCAACTGTGGAAAGGATGCACTTCTTCAAAGTTGACTTGCCCTTGATTTTCTTTGAGAGAATATGTAAAGGCAAATGACATCATCCTAGTCTTCCTGGAAAAAGAAAAAAAAAATAAGAGCTTGTTGAACTATCCTAATACTTAAAAATTCTTTTTGCCGCATGGGAATGTGGAAAAGCAGTAGAGCATTTAAGCAATGCAGCAGGTCCCCTTGCCCATGCTCGAGGTGGCATTTAGATCAGTAAAGGTGGCATTCTTTTCAGTGTGAAAGCAGTGAACAAGGTTCTCTATATAAATAATTTATTCTATAAAAGTACCTGAATTAACATATCACTGCCACACTAACCACAACCAACCATGTCAAAGCACTTTTTGTGGTGAGTTAAAATTGCTGCCTTAAATATGGTAGCATAGGTCACAACTATTTTAAGCAATCGTAATGGATTTTAGAATTTTGGCTGCCCTCGCAGAATCCTCGGAGGTCGCTCTGAGTGATGGCTGCAGTGAAAAATTTCTTTGTGACCTTTGGGACAGTTTTAAACACTGAGGTCAGGACAGCAATCTTATTTAAATGCAAGAGAAGAGGTCAGGTACAGATTTATTTTTAAGTTTCAGGAAGATGGCTAGGGATACCACTCCTAGTTGGCAGAAAGGGGACTCCAATTCCTGAGCTAGGATTGTTTTGTCTCTTCAAACTTAAATTTCCTTCCCTCTTATAGGAAAATGTAAAAAGATTAAAATAAATATCCTGTAATCTAATATTTATTCTTTTTCATATATTCTTTTTGTGCACATTCTTCTGCATTGCAAACAGTGCATCAGGACTGCCTGAGCCGCAGCATATTCTTCCTGCCTTCAAGCTGTGCTAAGGGGCCTCAGAAAGTAGAAACAGTCTTTTTTTGGATGTTTCAGATCAGTGTCAGTGTAGTTAAGAAATAGAATTAGTAAGTGAAGAAGAGCAGCTAGTCCATGCTAAAAAAAATTAAAGCTCAGTATCTCTACAGGTAAAAAATGGAGGAGCCAGAGGAACTCTTTACAGACACAAATATAAGGTAAGCAGCTCTTGAGAGCCAGTGGGCTGTAAGGTGTGTCTTTATTACTGCCTTTAAAAATTTCCCCTTTGAGCAAAAGCAAAATGGCATCAGAAACTAATCTTTGAAAAGGGACTGGTGTGTAGGAAGACTGAAGAAACTAAGTGCAAGGTAAAGGGTGGTGTTTACAAAGGAAGTTCGTGTTTGGGAACTGGTGGTGTTCATTGTTTGAGGAGCTCTGAAGGGATAGGGTGTGTATCTCAATCGCAGGAAGATGAGTTGTGTTTTACACTGCTCTGAGTCTGCCTGACAGTGTAGGATGCCAAAAACAAGCATGACAGAGACCTGTTAATGGGCACTTTGACTCCAGCAGGCTGAAGGGATCTCACTGGTGCCTATGTAGAAGTCTTCTCAAAGGCCACAAAGGCAGGAGCACTCCTGACTGGCTTTGCAAGAGTATGCCATCAGGGACAGAGAGGATCTAGGCAGAGGGTATGCTGTACTGGGACAGATCTGCCATGCCTTCACACCTGGGTACCAAATGTCCTGTTCTGGGTGATGTTTCTTTGGATGTGTTGTGAGGTATGGTTTCTCTCAGGCTGTAGAAGGAAACTCATCTCCCAAGGTTCTGTCTGGTTTGTCATTACTGTGCCAAGTCATAAAAGACAAAGGTTTTGTCAGAATATTTTCCTGTTCTTTTCTTCTTTTCATTGAATGTTTTGCTCTCTTTGCCATTCTGCCATAAGAAAGAGTCATTGGTTTGAGCTGCAGTTCCCAGTGGTGAGAGCCTCAGCTGTGGCTGCGCCTCGAGCTTTTCAGGGTCCATTCTAATTCAGCTGACTGCTACTATTTTGTCCTTCAGTAATTTGACCAGTAGTCAAAACTGGATTGTTTTCAAAGGCAGTGTAAAGAGAGTGCAGGAGAAAGAGCAGGCAGTGCAGAGAGTGCTGGCAATAGCAAGCTGGGATACGGAGGGACTGAGCTCTTGAGACAGTGAAACGAAGTGGGGGGGTTGGTGAAACTAAGATGTGGTGTTCTTCTTATGGTGGGGGAAAGTTCACAGAGCTGTCAGGAAGGCAATTGCTTTTGGAGTTGAATGGCAAAGTTTGTAGCTCAGAGACATCATTGAGCAAGTTTGGACTGTGGAGAGGGTGTGGAGGGAAAGACTGCAGCCTGGGATTGTCACCCCATCTGTGAAACAATGGATGTTTACTTCCATCTAAAAGAAATGCAATATTGGGATTTACCGCCACCCAAATACTTTAAAATACTGAATTTTGTCACGTAACGCAAATTTCCAGCTCTGCTATTATATAGTAGAATTATGCACTAAATTTATTATTTGATATTTGGTTGCTGCACCTCACTTTCAACGAAGTAAATTAAAAAGTTAATTTTTCTATAGTTATAGCAATGTTGTTTTATCCATGGGTCTTCTCACTGATACTGTTATGAATGGGGAGGTAGAGAAGTTCAGGATGTCTAGAGGCGTAAAGCTTCCACAGCATCTGAACAGAAACATTTTGTCCTATGCAAGCAGATTTACTTTGGAGAGAGGAGGCTGTAATTCTTGAAGGCCTGGCTAACATATTGACTGTGGAATGTGCATTTAATAGGTTGAAAGGAGACATGCATTGTGTTTAAATTCAATGATCCAAATACTCAGCTGTTCCTATTTCATGTTGTGTTTTGCCTATTACCTGCAAAGCATAGAGGGAAAGATTGTAAGGAGGAGCAGGGATTTGGAGAGGTTTTCTGCTGTTTACTGAAAAGCCATTCAAGACTGTAATGGCAAGAGCTGGGTTGTGGTTGCACATGGCTGAGGAAGACTTCAAGAGGCTGAGCATTTGATTAAAACATACAATATGCATAAAAACTTAGGATCAGGACTATGATTTAAATTTACTGTGACTGAGCAACTAGCTAATATTTAGTTCTAAATAGAAAAAAAAAGTTTAGCTATATTGGCTATTCCGTAATTCTTGGGGCATGTCATCTTCAGCTTCAGTCTATTACCATTTAATTCAGCAAATCCTAAATCTTTGCAGCTGGAATGAGCTGCTGCAATTTCCATTTATGTGACATGAGTACTTTGAGACTTAATTCCAGCAAGTGGGAAATTAATTTAAAAAAAAAAACTAGCTTGCATACATCTCTTATAAATTTCCTCCCACTGTGCAATCAAGAATATCTTTATTTTGAAAGTTTAGTCTTCTGTTTGCTGTGTTAAGTTCCTTGGTGTTCCCTCAGCCTATTGTGCTTGATTTCATTTTTACTGTAGGTGCAGTATTTTCAGTATTATGTTTAACTCTCTACGGTTTTAAACTTTTCTTTTTACTGGAGCTCCAGCAAAATTGTTTACCAGAGGTACATACTATGAAATGTATTTTCCCGAGTTTCCCATGGGTGAAATAAATTGCTTCATGTGGGAAGAATGGGAAGATAACATGATGCATTCACTCTACAAGAGATTTTTAAAAGTTGGGGTTTTTTTTGTTTGCAGTAGAATATTCAGCTTTCTACCTAAAGTTAGAAAACTTTTTGACATGTACTTTTTATTTCCTAATATGTTTGTACTTTCAGAAGAAACTGAGCGCTTAAGATTATTTCCAAGTATGTTGCCTGTCTGTCAATTTAGTGACTGTCAATTTAGTTGTATCAGACATCTGAGTATGGATTCATTTGCCCAATAACAAACATAAACCCTCTTTCCTGCTGGGCAGGCACGAAGGCATATTGGGAAGCCTCTGAGGGCACGGCTGTGTGTTCTGCAGAGCTGCCTGTCCCATGTGCCTCCTCACCTCTGGTGCATGACACCTCTGAAGCAAAGTGAAATTTTAGTGCTATTACCATGCACTCCTTCAGCTGGGGAGAGCTGGGCTGGAGACCTCCCTTCCCCATTTTTAATGCTTTTGCTGTCTCTTTGTATTGACATTTTCCCTAATGTGCAGATATTGAAACCATCTCATTTTCTTCTCTTTTCAAGAAGTGGATGGGGGCCCATCAAGCAGTCTGTCAGCTGCCCTGTTTTCCACATGGTCTTCTGTGGATGTGTCTGCACAGTGTTTAGAGCAGGAGTGCGCTTTTGAAGGAGGAATGGATGTAAATACCTAATCACAGAGGTTGTGCATAGCAGATCACACCATACACCTTTATAGCTCTTTCACAAATGAATGTGCACAAATGCTGGAAGGCTACCAGTTTGAATATTTGTCACAGAGAGATCTTCTCAATGGTAATCTTTGGTTTTTTTTGCTTTTTATCATTTTGGAAAAATTGTCCAAATTAATACTGTTTTTTGCTTAATGTACTCTCTGCCAAGGTTGGAGTTGGCTTGTTATGAGCTCCAAGTGATTTTAAAATCAAATTTTCTTTGATGACAAAAACACATTCTAAACTGTGTGCCTATTATCTCTCTCATGATATTCCATAAACACCTTTAATGAACTGGCAGATTACATAGTAATGAATTGCCCTTTCAGTTTGCATGGGAAAGTTTCTC
This sequence comes from Aleadryas rufinucha, assembly GCA_013397815.1. Lineage (NCBI taxonomy): Eukaryota > Metazoa > Chordata > Aves > Passeriformes > Aleadryas > Aleadryas rufinucha. The sequence goes on from VZTH01005174.1 coordinate 1,014,559, forward strand.
CTCTTTTTTCCAGACCAGAACACTAAACATTTCATGCCTTACAAGAAAACAGAGAAATTGAGACTGTGAGTCTACAGATTCCATGCTTTTATAAGAAAAGTCTATGCTTCCAGGTTTAATGTAATAACATCTTCTTCTCCTCTGCCTGCAAACTGGTAAGGTTTCAGACTGGAAATCATAATTATATTCTTGGTGGTGCCATTGAAGCCTGGTGAATTGCTGAGCAAGTCCCTCTCTCTTCCTTAATTTTCCATGTTGGATGTAGGTGATGGATGTAGCGCCTTTTTGCAAGGCACTTTGAATTCTGAATATGGAATTGCCATGCTAAATGCAACTTTATTTGTTTTAAGTTGGTTTGGAATAATACCACGTAGATGAACCCAGGGGTATACACAATGAAAAAGAAATGGAACTGCAGAGGTTTTCGTCATGTAATTGAATTGCTGCACGAGGGAAGGACAGTGATTTCCCCAGGTAATTATTTCACAAAGTGCTGAGATGCTGCATGCAGCATTTGTAATTCTGAAACTTCTGCTTTCTCACAGTAACCCAGGCATGCATTAAAATAGAAGTGTGGTACCTTTTTGTTTTGGTTGGATTTTTTTCGCACGTCTTCAGTAGTGGAACTTTCTTCCCAAATCAGCAGAACTAGAGTTGCACCATTTAAGGGTTGCAATGGATTCCACGGTTTGTGGATTGGTGTGTGTGTGCATTGCTTCAGACACTAATAGCCCAGCAAATTAAATTTAATTAATGTGTGAATTACCTGAAAATCCAGGAATTCAGGAATAGTTGTTTTTTATTTCAGTGGTTGTGTCTTCCTTGCAGCTTTTTCTTACCACCTAGAGCTTGAAGGATAATATGGAAATCATTTTACTTTCTATGGATTATCTGGACATGTGAGCATTAATGGGATTGAAATAAATTGGTTTTCATCAGGTCAGATGTCTTTCCTCCTCACTATACTGTATATGTGATACATTAGAAATCCACATTCAACGGGTCACTAACAGTCAGTTTCTGGATGAATCTGTTAATGGTATTTATTCCTGTTTTTAGGGACCATTTCCAAAGTAACTGGAAGAATTTTACACTTCTTAGTCTTCTTTATAGACATGGCAAATGCTTCTCTCTAACCTAAAACAGTTTACAGTATTCAAATTATTTGCTGAAGATCTTTTTATTCTTTCTTACTACTTGTATTGAAAGAAATCCAAATTTATACTTCTTTTGTCAGCTACAAATGTAAAATCTTATCAGCAAGAACATAAAATTTGAGGCTGAGTATCTAAATCAATGCACTTTAAAAAAAGGCCTAAAACTATGGAGCTTAAATATAGCATGTGGCTCCAGATTGGCACCAGATTGTTGGGTAAATCTCTGGAGTATAGTATTAATGTTTCAAAATTAAAAGTGATATTTCCTTTTATATATATATATGTGTATTTCCTTATTTGTACATTCATAGGCTAGACTTTACATTTAGAGTGAAAACATCCCTGTGTATCTGCATGTGTATCTGTTTCAGCTCTTCCCTTTTATATGAAATTAGCTTTGTCTTCTTACCATACGGTCTTGTATTATATGCATATTTTTATTAATTTGCTATGCTGTAATTCCTATCATGTTGGCAGTTTCATGCAAACAAAAACCTGTAATACTGACAAAAGAATGAGTGGTAAAGAGTGCAAATTAGGGGGAAAGGAATGTCTTCAGTGCTGCATATTTTACACTTACACTCAGTGACAACAGGAAAGCTTCTTCCTATCTCCAGTCTAATTACCCCAATTACAAACCAGTGTTGAATGTTTTAAAATTCAGACACACTGTTGCAAAAATAAACACTTTATTGATAAAGCAATAAGGTTATTTTCTCTTTTCATCTTTGTTAATCAAGACCTTTGTTCAGTTAGTCAGTGATATCATTGCAATAATTTTATGCTGTGGGAAAATAATAGTTTGACTTATACAGTGATATTTATAGAGATAAGTTATGAACTCTTAAAACCAAGATTTTTAAATTGGAAGTGTTGACACAGGCTTCATTCTGCTGGCATAATAAATTCTATTACAGTATTCATTATGAGAATTTCCAGTCCTTTTATAGACTATGGAGTCTCTAGAAAACAAATGAAGTAAAGAATCACTAGACTATCACAGAAGCGCCTCACAGTTATTGCTTAAAAGTAGCATATGATTTGGAGTGTTACTTTTTTTGTCCAGGAATATTTTCTTTTTCTCCAGACAGTGGGACTTAAGTATAACTTGATTTGTTTGAAGCTGTCTTTGGTCGTAAAAGAAAATCAATTTGATATAATCTCATTGTTGGCTTTCTGGGAAAAAAAGAAGATACAAAAGCCTTCTTTGAATAGCACCTTTTAATCCATCTTACAAATGTGTGATGTTTCTAATATTTTATTATTTTCTGAATCCAATAGGTGAGATGGGGGAGCTGTCTTTCTTGTATAAATCATGGTGCACCACCTTGTTGAAGGGTTCATATGCATTTTCACCTACAAAGAATTTCACTATGTGTAAAAGAAACTCCCACACCTTAGCCCCATGTACAGCTTTAATTCCTTGTGTATCAGTCACTGCTAGAAGTATTTCTTATTCTTATCTTGTCTACAGTTGCAGAAAATCATAGGAGACATTAATTAGCGTATAAAACATATGGTCTATTTCTCATTACAGGAAAGAGACTGAACAGGATATTTTGATTCCCCCATATTTTCCAGTAGATTCTTTTTGGTTGTCAGACTGGATCAGGCTAGAGGAGAGGTTGTATTGTATTTTATTGTGCCATATTATATATATAAATATAGATATATATTTATATAAAGTAGGCTCAATCATCACAAAAAAAACGTGAAAAAAACCTCTCAGGCATGTCACAAATACTAGCTGAATGATCCACGAGGGCAGGTTTTAATGTTCTTGTATGGGTATTTAGTTATGCAGGAAACTTCTGTTAAGAAACCGTGTATTTGAGATGTATGCATCACAACTCCAACTCTTCTGTAAGTATTGGGTGTCCTTGAAGTTTTTAAAACATCTACATGGAATCAGGTATATCAGGTAGACAAGACAAGATATTAAGTCTGAGGAATTGTTTGGATGTTCTTTAATGGACCTGAAAGTACGTTTTGGCTGTGGTGATGACCCTATCAGAAGACAAGGGGAGGGTATGAGGCTAAATGCAGGGCTGGGTGACAGTGGAACAAGTTGCTACCCTGAGTAAGACCATAGTAAGTTTTTCTCTTCAATGACAATTCTACTTTTTTTTTTTTTATGGCTGTTAATCATGTGGGAGGGTTAAGTTTGTACAAAGAAGGGAGATGGAGGCAGTGTCTTTGCTTGCTGCTTTTAATTCACAGCATCCTCTTTTCAGCAGTTATTCTAGGAAATTACTTAGGAAGTACTGAGCTATAAGTAACATTCTTTTACGCTTAGGATAGAAGAAGAGAGAAGAGAGAAGAAGGGGTAGATGTTTAGATGACTAGCCTGATACTGAAGCAGGTCAAGCCTTCAAGCTGTGAGAGATGGCTCTATTCAATTAGGAACAGACAGCTGACAGTTCGTGAGTGGTACATGCAGACCATCTTTAGCTCACTGAGTAGCTCTTGTATTTGTTCAACATGGCAAGTATAGTATTCCTTTCACCATTCCATAATACACATCCCTTTCCCATTTATGTGTGCAGGCACAGTAACTGAACAATGAAAGTTCACCATCAGTAACATGGGTGATGTGATTGCACTGTGAAGAAGTAATAACCCTCAGAATATTGAGTAAGTATATTTCCATGGGCACTTGTGTACATTCCTTATTTCAACTGCTAATATTATAGTCCTGAAATTTCAGGGAACAGTAGTAAAATACGTAGAGTCTTGGTTTCACATGTGCTAGAGCTTGATGGTCACACAGTGTTTTCAATTGATGTATTCAGTTTGTTAATAAGTACAGGGATATTATAATGGTACAGTTCAAGCTACTGAGGACCAGCCTCTTCAGACTGTCATTGATGTCTTGTGTCTGTGTTCTGTCCAAGTGCTATACTGTCAGATTTCTTAAGACTGATTGTTCGTCTGTCTGTATTTCAGGAAATTTGTAGGCAATCAGATTAAAAAGATAGACTCTAGAAATGCAAACTATCTCAGGTGAAGTAAGGTCTCAGTGGGAAGTTCAGGAAAGAAATTATAGTTATTATGAAATGTATTTCNCTGAATCCAATAGGTGAGATGGGGGAGCTGTCTTTCTTGTATAAATCATGGTGCACCACCTTGTTGAAGGGTTCATATGCATTTTCACCTACAAAGAATTTCACTATGTGTAAAAGAAACTCCCACACCTTAGCCCCATGTACAGCTTTAATTCCTTGTGTTTTGTATCAGTCACTGCTAGAAGTATTTCTTATTCTTATCTTGTCTACAGTTGCAGAAAATCATAGGAGACATTAATTAGCGTATAAAACATATGGTCTATTTCTCATTACAGGAAAGAGACTGAACAGGATATTTTGATTCCCCCATATTTTCCAGTAGATTCTTTTTGGTTGTCAGACTGGATCAGGCTAGAGGAGAGGTTGTATTGTATTTTATTGTGCCATATTATATATATAAATATAGATATATATTTATATAAAGTAGGCTCAATCATCACAAAAAAAACGTGAAAAAAACCTCTCAGGCATGTCACAAATACTAGCTGAATGATCCACGAGGGCAGGTTTTAATGTTCTTGTATGGGTATTTAGTTATGCAGGAAACTTCTGTTAAGAAACCGTGTATTTGAGATGTATGCATCACAACTCCAACTCTTCTGTAAGTATTGGGTGTCCTTGAAGTTTTTAAAACATCTACATGGAATCAGGTATATCAGGTAGACAAGACAAGATATTAAGTCTGAGGAATTGTTTGGATGTTCTTTAATGGACCTGAAAGTACGTTTTGGCTGTGGTGATGACCCTATCAGAAGACAAGGGGAGGGTATGAGGCTAAATGCAGGGCTGGGTGACAGTGGAACAAGTTGCTACCCTGAGTAAGACCATAGTAAGTTTTTCTCTTCAATGACAATTCTACTTTTTTTTTTTTTATGGCTGTTAATCATGTGGGAGGGTTAAGTTTGTACAAAGAAGGGAGATGGAGGCAGTGTCTTTGCTTGCTGCTTTTAATTCACAGCATCCTCTTTTCAGCAGTTATTCTAGGAAATTACTTAGGAAGTACTGAGCTATAAGTAACATTCTTTTACGCTTAGGATAGAAGAAGAGAGAAGAGAGAAGAAGGGGTAGATGTTTAGATGACTAGCCTGATACTGAAGCAGGTCAAGCCTTCAAGCTGTGAGAGATGGCTCTATTCAATTAGGAACAGACAGCTGACAGTTCGTGAGTGGTACATGCAGACCATCTTTAGCTCACTGAGTAGCTCTTGTATTTGTTCAACATGGCAAGTATAGTATTCCTTTCACCATTCCATAATACACATCCCTTTCCCATTTATGTGTGCAGGCACAGTAACTGAACAATGAAAGTTCACCATCAGTAACATGGGTGATGTGATTGCACTGTGAAGAAGTAATAACCCTCAGAATATTGAGTAAGTATATTTCCATGGGCACTTGTGTACATTCCTTATTTCAACTGCTAATATTATAGTCCTGAAATTTCAGGGAACAGTAGTAAAATACGTAGAGTCTTGGTTTCACATGTGCTAAAGCTTGATGGTCACACAGTGTTTTCAATTGATGTATTCAGTTTGTTAATAAGTACAGGGATATTATAATGGTACAGTTCAAGCTACTGAGGACCAGCCTCTTCAGACTGTCATTGATGTCTTGTGTCTGTGTTCTGTCCAAGTGCTATACTGTCAGATTTCTTAAGACTGATTGTTCGTCTGTCTGTATTTCAGGAAATTTGTAGGCAATCAGATTAAAAAGATAGACTCTAGAAATGCAAACTATCTCAGGTGAAGTAAGGTCTCAGTGGGAAGTTCAGGAAAGAAATTATAGTTATTATGAAATGTATTTCTTTTGACTAGGTGTTACAACCTTCATATGCCCTGTGGAGCATATTTCAGTGAACCACTTCAAGGGAAAAATGACACAGGAAGCTGACTGAATAATGCATATATCAGATTCTCTTTCTATTTATGTTTGCCTTATTTGGAACAGAAAATAATGAGTTGAGAGGACAGGGGAGATTGATACCTCAGGGAAACTGAGAGAAAGGTTAAATGACAGTAAAATACATAGGAAAAAATTTATACATGTTTATTATATATTAATAACTTATATAATCAGTGAAAATTCAGGAATTTTTAAGAGGTATTCAGTAATTTAATAGATGAATAGATTATTTAGGTAAACATGCATGTGAATGTAGTCCGTAGAAGTTTCTATCACTTATAAAATTATATGTCTAAAAAAGTTAAATTCCTATGGTAAGAAATCAGAATAGACCAGTACTGAAAATCATGCGCTTTATTTATATTGCAATTATGATGAGGAAATAAAGCTTTTAGCATTTATATTTTATTTATTCACATTTAACATTTATTTGCGTATTAATATATGTAATACATTTTTCTCTATTTAAAATAGAAAAGAAATAAGCCTTAAGGGAAATGGAGGAAATTGTGGGGTTTATTTTTTTTTTATGAGCCAGTATTCATTCAATTATGTTGTGAAGAGATTGGAATTATGAAAACTCTATTTGCAAACATTAATTTGATAAGAATTTATGGTGGATTTTTTTCTGTTCTTCTCACACTTGTTTTCATCATTTCTTAGGAGAAAATACATTTAGAGAACAGAAAATCCTAATTATAAAAGGTTCTAGCTTCAGGAGTGAAAAGATGCTTTAATCATTCTGAGTTATAATTAGATTCTGCTGCACCTACATGATACATCAGTGCCACACCAATGCCTTTTTCCTGTCAAAGTGATTGTACCAGAGACAACAGATTTCTTCCCACTGCAGTGTTTCAATATGCAACCCAGGCACTGACAATCCCACCTACACCAAAGACTTAGGAGAATTCTTGACTCATTCATGACCATGAACAGCACGCATTAGATGTGAATACTTCACCTGCAGTGAAGAATTTACAGATTTATGTGAGTTTGAGGAAATTGGATGGAAAGCACAGGACCTGCACTGCAGTTCCTTGAAATTTTGTTGTAGGGAACATCAATATGTGGTATAAATAATTAATGCCACATAACAATTACTATGTTTCTTCTTGTGTGTCACTTCATTCCCAACAATAGCATCTAATTAGGACCGAATGCTTGATTGTTGAAGTAACAATTATTCGTATCCCTTTAAGATGTAATGTGTCATTGGGTGAGTCATAACATCCTCGTGTTTTTACATCTATTTTCTACTTTGAAATTTATTAGTATTATTTTTGCTAGGATGGTGATGGTTTTTCTGTAAATCATTGAAATTAGGTTTGTGTGTGACTGTTGCATTTTTCATTGTAGATAATCCCTCTAACACTTGAGTATCCTGCACGCAAAATTAATAGGAAAATCTAATGTGGACCTTAAAATAGTTCAAGTATTTAGACAGTTCCAGAATACTACTTTTTACATTTTATTTATTTTCATAGGGCAGGGAGGCAGGGTTGTCACATGGTGATATTAAAGGTAGTATAATTGTGAACGTCACTGATATTGGCAAGGCTTGTTCAAAGAAGGCTGTGAAATATTTCCAAAAGAGATCAAGTCTGGATCTGCCTGTCTTCTGACAGAGGTTGTGCTTCATCCCCTGCACACAAGCGTATTGATAATGGTGCTACTGACAATGAGTCTACCTTGCTTTGTTGTATAGTTTCCCTAAGGATCTCAGTTCTAGTGCTTTACTAATATATTTATTGGTTTTCTTCAAAGATTCTATATCAGCTTATTACAAGGTGGAGGAGATTCAAAATTGCCGGACATCAAACTTCCCAGGTCTATTTTAAGTTCCTTATAAGGATTATGTATTGGTTTTGGTGAACCTTTTCATACTGCAGAATTCTTGAAGCTATGTTAATTGTACAAAGCCATTATTAATGGGAGGATATATTTATAGGATTGTCTACTCTGTGTCCTTCTCTTTTGATATTTCAGTCCGCATGCCGAGCGATTGACGCTACAGAAGGAGCTGCCAAAGACCTGTCTTTTGAACCAAGTGTTGGCTTTTTTTGTGTCTGTTAGCTCCTAGCAAATTGTGAAGGAATGAAAAAACACCTCTCATATGAAGTCATTGTTGTTTATGCAGAAAATCATAGCAACCTTTCCAGCCACTTTGCTTCCTTTCCTGCCCAGTTGTCACTATACCATTGTAAGAGCTGCTCAGTGTGCCAGGACTGCTACCCATCTGTTGGTAGCAGCTGGGTGGTGTGGCATTTGATCCAGTCCTTTCCCCAGTGAATTCCTCCTAAAGCTCAGTTTTGATCTGAGTTTTTTAAAGAACTTCACTGTCAGCAGCTCAATCTCACTGGCACATTTCATGTACTTGCCAAGGGCTTTCTTCTACAAAGGCTTAAAGATGGGCTCAGTTTAACACACATAAGTAGTCCTACTACAGTCAATGAGACCTCTTAATGTGCATGAAGTGCCTGTATAAGCTTTTGAAGAAGGTTACTTATAAAATCTTTAAATATACGTGTTTTTGTACACAGCATTGAACTATCCAAGGACTGTATCTATGGGGGAGATTATCTGGCTCATGTTGCTTCCTGGAAGGTACACAGAGCCCTGGGTTATCTGTGTGCTCTTTCTCACAGATCTTTGTCTTGTCCACTCGTGCAGATGGAAATGTGGCCAAGCATTGGTGACCCCTTGTTCCATCTTTGGATCAGCAAGGTTTTCAAGGAAGGCTCTGCTGTTTGCTTGATCTTATTATTGCAGATTGTGCTATTAATGCATCTATTAAAATACCTACTAAGAGTAATGATGAAGAGCAAGAGTGTAACTGTCCTCCAGTGCTTTCAAATATTTATCATACTCTTACATATCTGCTGAAACACCTTCCCAGAAGCCTTTAATTATAACACAGTATTGGCAGAAATCCATTTGTTGTTTCCTTTTGCTGCTTTCAACATGTTTCCTTTACAGTTTTTATGCATCTGTTCTTTATGTATAGCTAATAAGTGTTCCCAAATATGTCTCACTGATAAAAAAAAAAGGTTACAGGTAACAAATTAGGATAAATAAGAAGAAAAGAAATAGGGAACCAACACTAAACCAGCGTTACAGGCAGAGAAACTGAAGTTGGTATCCCATGCAGTAACTAAGTCTCCCTTAGAGCAGTTTGTCTTTTCTGGCAAACCAGCAATCCTCTCTTCACACTAATTCTAATGTTTGTCCAGCCTTGATTTTGGCTGATTCTCTGCCTTAAAGCTATAAAAAGCAGGGGAAAGCAGGAAGGGGAGAACAAAACCCTTTCATACAGCTTTTCATACTGAAATGCCTTAGCCAGGGTCAGCACTGAGACAGGGAGGATGGCAGGACGGCAGCAGCCAGCAGGCAGGTCAGCTTCAAGATCCACTGCCTCAGGCAGGAAGGAGGTTAGATAGCTTGTCCCTTATCAAGTCTGAGAGAGTGAAGAATGAATCAAACTCTGAATCAAAATCAGTGCCTAACACATAGAAATGACTCTTCTGTTGATTTTTCCACTTAGTGGTCTTTTTCACTAACTGGTTTAACCTTTGAACTGTGCGCACAAAAAGCAACTTATTTCTTTCTCTCCTTTACTTTTATTTGCAAATAGGCTTATGTGCTTTTGGTTTAATTTGTGTATGTACATCATGCAAACGTAGATTACAAAATGAGACAGGAATGTTAGTATTCAGATTAAAAAAGCAGTAAGTTTTCGAGTACACAATAGACAGCTTGGCTTTAAAGATATTTCTATAATGTTAGAAAAATATAAGAATGTTCAATTAAAATTGTACAAAATCTGAATGTGTTTCAGTTTAAAAGGGCTACTTTTGGGACAGAGAACGCTTATGTTCAAATACATGTACAGTTTTGTGTGGCCAAAAGTATAGAGGCACCACATAAATGACTATCTATCAAATAAAATATACTGTGTAATGCAGTTGTGTGAGAGAAAATAATATGCCTAAAAACTTGACAATAAATGGCTGTCTGGAGTATTTAAAAAATGAAGAAGTCTAGACTTCAAAAATATGTTAATTGAACTGAGTCTTTTTTTAAATACAGACAAATGTGTAATAAATAAAGTTGTCATTTACTTTCAAAACAATGCTAAAAAGCATTCAGAGTTAAGTGATTTAGAATAAATGGCTCTGGATTATGTGGCTATCAGAGTAATAGAAGGAGAATACTAATTAGCACTCCAAATCTTTAATACTGTACCAATCCAATTCTCCCCTTTGGTAATTCTTTATTGTAGCCATAGTAACAAAAGAAGAAAACTTAAGCCACACAGACATTTGCAATTCCTTTTATTTTTCTTAAAGAAGTCTTAATTTCTCTGAGAAGCTCTGTTTCGTACTTGTAGCACTTGTAATTATACCTTTCTACATTTAAATATGACAGCATATCCTTAGGCATTAATTCATTCCTACATAGCTCATCTAGATTAAATTTTTAAAAGCTTGCCCTTTCTTTCATTATTTCATGAAGAGCCATTCAAAATAAGCTGCAGTATTCAGAACTTGAATATATATATCTATATATATAGTGACAGTACTTACCTAAAATAGAACAGTTATTTTGAGAGATGTTCTTTTAGATGTACTTTTAGAAATAGTTTAGAAGATTTTCATGCCAAAGCAAAAGAAAGTTAAAGAAGATAGTGATTAGGAAGCTCCAGGAAAGGTCTTAAAACATGTAATGAATCATAGACTAATCCAGGTTGGAAAAGGCCCCAGAAGATCTCTAGTCCAACTTGCCACTCAAAGCAGAATCTGTCCTGAGGTCAGCTCAGGCTGCTCAGGGTTTGATCCAGTTGGGTCTTGAAAGCCTCCAAGGCCGAAGGCTGCACAGCCTCCTTGGGCAGCCTGTTAACTGCTGGACTGCCATCAGGGTAGAAGAGTATTCTCCTGTTTTCAGTGGGACCTCCCCTGTTTCAGTTTATGGCTGTTGTCTGTCACCCTGCTGGCATGGACTGTTGTGACCGTGTCTTCCTGCTAAATTTACCGTAAGCACTGGGGGCTCTGTTGGGTCCCCCTGAAGCACCATTTCTTCTCCCACATGAGCAAGCCTCAGCATCTCCTTACAGGATGTCTGCACTCCTGCTCCAGTCCCAGCCATCTTGGCAGTCCTCCACAGAACTTGCAGCATTAACAATGCCTTCCTTTACTACTCAAGAGACCTCAAACCAGACACAGTCTCCTAGATAGGGTTAACAGGTGAAATTAAAGGGCACAGACTTCTCCCTTGCCACGGTGTGTGTTCCTGATTATACAGGCCCAAACACTGCTACCCTTCATTACTGGCAGAGTATGTTCATCTTTAGATGATGGTCCACCAATGTTTTCTCTACAGAGCAGCTCCACAGCTTGTACAATTGCAAGGGTTTCATGCATTCAAGAGGCACAACTTTGTAATTGTCCTTGCTTTGTTTCTTGGGTTCCTGCCAGCCCATGCCTCCAGCCTGCCTGGTGCTCCTGGATGGTGGCCATGGCTTCAAGCAAATTGGCTGCATGCACCAACTAGATGTCCCCTGAAAGTTCAGTAAAGATGAACTCTGACCTATCCTTCAGTTCTCTGAAAAAGGTGTTAGACAAGAGAGGTCTTGAAAAAATCACAACGGGCATCCAGGTAGAGCATGTGCCATTAACCACCCACCCTTTTGGCCTCAGGGCCCAGGCAGGTTTGCACCCATCTAGTGGGCCACCCATCCAGACCCACCACCCATAATGTTCCAATTCAGATATCAGGACACTGTGGGGAAGGAAAAAGTAACTCTTGATATTTTTTTTGACCAGAATTTGTATTTCTAAACTGCAGGAAAAGTTCTTTACTAAACAACACTGCAATATTTTAAAGTCACAGTTCTATAAATATTTACTCTGACAAAAGTAGTTTTATGTTTGTGCACTTTGTATGTAATACAGTTTGTTGATTTCTACACAGTAAATAGAATACTGTCTCTTCTCTATCTAGTATAGCAACATGAGTGAGAAATATCAGAACAACTCAAAAACCACGTTCTTATCATAGTTTAAATCTGCCATAACAAATGCATCATGCTGTCACTGATCACAGATTTTTTGAGAGTGATTTCTATTAAAATATATTTATTTCATTCCTTTAGTAGTCTGTGAAACTGTATAGGTATGTGCAAAACAAAAGCGGTCAGGGAATGGGAGTTTTTGCTTGGGAGATACCTTAGCAGCTTTTCAGGTGGGAGCCTTAGAATATTTGATATGAGGCAAGATGGGCTTTCCAAGCTATAAAGAGACGTTTCTCCTCCCTAACTCCTTGATGGGTGCCAGCCCTAACTGATTTGGTGTCAAGGATGCACAGATGTGTGCTCCCGTTAGATTTCAGGAAGCATCTCCATCCTTGCACAATTTTCTTCCCCACCACAGTTAAAGGCACTTGCAGTTGTGACCCACAACCAGGCTGCAAAGAGTGGCCCAAGAACCAACTTTGTCAGTGCAGACAAATAGATTTAGGCCACTGGAGGCAGTGATACAGTCATACTGAGCCCCTTATGTTATGTGATTGGAACCCTCACCCTAAAACCAGAGCTGGTACCTGCATATCTAAGTCATGTAGGTTGTCCTTCTTTTTCATTCTTGGCTCACTTCTGACAGGTTGTTCTCTTACACACCACCATCTTTTGCAGTGTAGTTGTGTAATTCTTCCCATCAAAGCATTTAAAGTCCTGTGAAATTTTCCTCCCTAAAATTTTGAATTTCTTTTACTAGGATTTTCCGCCATATAAATAATCTGAAGAAAATCAAGACAAGATGAATCTGAAAGAACAAAGTTGCCTAATACTTGCTTTAAGGCTCTGTGTTCCAAACTTCAGTGTTTATGACGCCTCGAAGTCATAAAGGGGCTGTGTAAATTTGGAGCCACCTGAATTCTTTAGTTGTCATGCATGTTTCTGAGCCTTCACACTGACATGGCTGCCCAGCTTCACAAATGGAGTAGGCTTAGCTGGAGCTGGGTTGAAGGGAGTGCAGACTGAACCTGTCTTTAGCCACTCATTCATGCCAAAATCCCTGTATTTCCTGAAGGCTTTAAATTCTTTTTTTCCTGGGCGTCCCCGAACCAGCTTAGTGTGGAGCAACCCAGCCATAATTTACATTTAAGCCTAATTTGAATTCATAAGCAAGGCATTCCTTAGTCTGCTTCACCTGAGGGGCTCTATCCAGCTGGCATCCTCCTAGCATGACTAATGGTGCAGGCTGTGCATGAAGCACAGCAGCAGCAGAAGGTGATGGGAGTCTCCATTCATTCAGGGGTATGAGTATGCAATGTGGGTTCAATCTCTGCCTAGCAGAAGGGGTTTAGGTCAATCTTTCACCCAAATCTTACATGTAAAAGCTATTCTAATATGGCTTTCCTCTGTGAAAAGCTCTAAATGTAAAAGGAATATGTAGGAATAAAAGGAATACTTATTTTCATTAGTGGAAGGAGGTGGGGGAGAGTGTGCACAGAATTTGTGCCAAAATAGTCAAGTTATTTAGGCTTCCTGGGGCAGTTAGAGCTCTTGCCTGGGAAAAGGGGAAGGCTGACTTCCAGTCCTAGCAAGTGGTTATTTAAAAGCTTTACCTGATACCTGATTAACAAAAAAATTAATGAACATTAGCCTCCTGGCTATTCTAAGTCTCAAATGGATGCCTAATTGTACTCTCAGGTTGAAGAAGAAAGACATGTACCTGCCTTGGTAGGAAGTGTACTCTCCTGCTCGCCCCTCTTTCTCCCACCGTCCCTCCATCCCCACCTCCTTCTACCAGGTCTTTTATATGTTTTCTGGATTTAGACCCTGAATATAGGCTTCAGTCCTTGCATTCCCAAGCTATATTGATACCAAGGAGCATGAAATGAGATTTGCCTTAAGGCACAAAACCCCAGCATATGCATTTAAAAAGCTTTGTGTGCACACAACTGACTATTACAGTGGTATTTGAAAATGAACAAAAATGTATGTTATTATGCACATTTGATGGCAGTGTGTACAGAGCATAAAAAGTAGAACAGCCCTTGTGGCTTGTGTGTTCATTCAGAATGAAAAACAGTGAATAGAAGAGGCTAAATCAAGATAATTTTGGCGCTTAAGATTGTTTGCGTGTTATTTGGTAGAATCGCTTTCCTAAGACATTTAAACGCAAGTGCCCTTGAAAGGCAAAAAGCACTTAAAACACTGATATATGTATAAATGTAAATTTTCACTTAACAGAATGTGTGTGCTGTTTGTTTTATTAAAATGTCATTTAAGAAATATTCTTACTGAAGATGTGCACTCAGTACATAAACAATAAAAGAAGTGCCCAATCTTTATAATTTTCCCTGTATAAAACTTGAATGAGTAAGATACTATTGCAAAGCAATATCTCCATTTTATCCTCCATCAGGATAAAATTGTAGATCTTTGAGTAGCATTCATCTAACTCAAGCTATTTTTCACACTGCTCAGGGCATTATCCAGTCTCTATACCGTTGTCTTCAGGAATAGTTGGGATGGGTGTGTGGTGGCTGATTAGGGTGGATCCTTGTCCTCTTTGTGTATGGCAAAGCTGGTACACAATCTAGAATTTTAGTGTTGTGATAAGACAATCACTAGGGATGCAGAGAACATTTTAAAAATAGACTTTTTTGTTAAAGTAGGACTACACGTGAGAAAAACCATGCAGTAATCTGTAGGTTGTAACAAAGTAATTTAGCCAACAGGTTGTTTCTAATCAGGTTAAAGCAGAAAAGCTGGGAATTGTCCGGCAGCTAAGGGGGGGATCAACATGTTGAGAGATTAAGATTTATCACCAAAGTATATTTTCCCAGATTTTAAAGAAACTGAGAGGTCCTTTTTTTTTCACTTGTAACACCATTATAAAAGTATCTAAGACAGTCCATTATCTCGGACACTAGATTATCTTGAAACTTCAGAAACTTGAAAGCATGTTATATGGGAAGTGTAGTACTGCATAAGCACTCAGACTTCAGCCACCAAAATAAAAGAGAAATTTAATACTTCAACAGTATTAACATTGTATTTACAGCTGCTGCTGCTGCCCACATGAAAAAGTGTTTCCCAGGGGCTGAGATCAAAGGTACTGCCAGTGTGACATACTATGGGACTACACTATAATAATTTTACAGTTTTAACAGATTGTTTCCAGTGAAAATGCGTGTGATAAAAACTGCAGGTGTTCATAAATAGGGAATGAAGGATTCTTTATATTAATACAGGTTAAATTTTAAATTAGCTACTTGCTTCAGCTGTGCAACAGCCTCATGTTTGAAAAGTATCTCCTTTATCTATAATTTTCAAAGAGCACATATAATCCAAACATCCTAGAATTTTTGTGAGATCGTGAATCCTGTGTAACTGCTAGCCTACCCTTTCATGTTAAACAGGTTGACAGCAGTTTGTCATCTGTTTGATATGGCGTTTTAAGTTTAGTTTTCGTAAGGCTCCTAGTTCATGTAAGTTCATGTGCAAGTGGAAGGTTCTTTGTTAAAATTCAGGCAGAACCCTCACAGTTATTTCACTTTTCAAAATATCTTAGCTAAAGGAAAGAAGGCTGTCCCTTTCTGTTTTACTTTGCCACCCTGATACCCAAGAAGGAAACTTCATATCCAAAAGGACTTAGAAATGGCAGCAGGCTACTTGCCAGATGCTGTGGGTACGTCACCAGAATGGTGCGCAGGCATTTAGCCTTCTGACTCTATTAATGTTAATGAAAGTCAGACAGTTCAACCTCCATATACCATGCTCTAAACATACCCATTGAAGTCTGGCAAAGAAGCCCTGAGGCTTCCTTGTAAAAGTCTTTGAAACTGCTGCTCTTCTCCTGTAAGATTTGTGATGGAAAACAAGCCAGAAAGCTGCCCGCTATACAGAGACTTCCATGCAAAAGCTGTGCCTGAATATAGATAGGTCTGGTGTTTTGCCATACTACTAAAATCAAAGCACTGTGAGGGGAAGAAGGGTGATGTGAGAAGTACGTGCTTCCCACGGGCAATGAACTGAATGGCTTTGTAGAGGCAACTCTAGGCAGGCATTTTCTTTACAGATTATATTGAAAGCTGCTGAAAAACACCTGAACCAGGCGCCACAGTTCACATCCTCATCCCTGACAAAGCATTGCTGATTTATTGTGTTGTTCTGGTCTGGTGCAAAATGGCTGTATAGCCAATTTATCTCTCTTCTGGGAGTGTGGAAGGCTGTTCATGTATTATGGAGGGCTGATGATAAAAACTCCTCTCTCGGTAGGAAAAATAAGCACATCCCTGCTGTCCCCAGTTATGTGGGGAGCAGGAACTGGGGGAGCTGCCCTTACCGCAGCTGATCAGCTAGTTACCTGTAAGAGGAGGAAACTTAGCCACATCTGTGAATAAGGCCCCAGGGAGCTCGTTCTTTGCGCCTTCTGCCATGTGTGGTCTTATCTACAATGAAGTCTGAAGGAAATATTTATTCCCATATAGATATTGCAACAGGATCACAGATGGTGCAAAAATGGTTTCTGGAATGCAAATAAAAAGGGGCAGGAAGCCAGCCTCCATTGCTTCCTTACTTGCACCATCGTAAGTGTGAAAGAATGTAACTCCCATCATCAGAGCTACTCACTATGAAGGCCCAGGGAGAAAAGAGTCAAGTTCTTCCTTACTTTGAAAGAGACCTTAAATTCCTTGATTCTTCAAATAGATAAGTGAAGATAGATGGCTCCAGGTTAAGGCAGTTTGCAGTTACTCTCATACATGCTCAGAATCACCGATTTTTTTAACACTGGCCTATTTTTTCACTTCCTGTATTTCTCCAGTTGTGTGGTCCCCTGCGGACTGGGCTGCCTTCCATGAGCCATAAAACAACCTGAGGACAGCCCTGATTTAGGCTTGTTTAAAATTCTCCTTGATAGCAGTCATTGGCAAGAAGTGAAGCAGTGCAGGGTGGCAAAACCCAGCCACATTGCTACTAAGAACCTGCCCCCAAGCTGGTTGAGTTTAATCAAGTGCCATGCAAGACATGCCACTTAACAGATTTCATGTTAGGAAAACTCATTCAAATTCTTCTTGGTAGCACAGAGTGGGTATTTAACTATTTACTCCTTCGTATTCATTCATAAAAAGTGTCTTGCAAAGGACATATGTGGCTGGGTAAGGGGAACTGAACTTGGTGCTTTAGGCTGTGACATGATCCCTGGCAGAGGCAGAGACCTCTCCTCGCACGCTGTCCGTGCCTTTGCACAAGCAGTGCTCTGTGTGTGCTGGGACAGGAGCCAGCAAGAGTGGTCCTGGTGGTCCTTCCACGTCCCCCACTGACCACAGCAGAGAGCTGTAGGATAGATGGCAGCAAATGTGTCAGAGACCATGTGTCACACTGTGTCCCTCGCCACCATCTCAGGCCACACTTCCAGCTATGCTACCCTAACCTGCAGGACTTGTTTGTCTGTCACTCAAAATGGTCTTAATTTACTTCACCAGCAATTTTACTCTCTGGAGCAGTTCCATCCGCTGCCAGTCACTGTCTCTGGAGTAAGATACTCCCACTCTTTTGCATGTAAATAGGCATTCTATTTTTAACATATTCCATTTTTTTCTTGAATCAACACATAAACTGTAGTTTATATTTTTCTGCCGCTTCATGCTTTTTTTCTGGCTCCTACAAGACATCTGGTGAACTAATATTTCAATGACTAGTATTTTTGATTCTTCAGAAAACCAGTTAAGCATTTTCAGAGGCAAGGATGGTATCTTTTTCTGTGTGTTTCAGAAGTGCAAGCTTTCTCTTTCAGGATGCCATTCAAAAAAAAAAAAAAA
>VZTH01005174.1:1032590-1255757 GCA_013397815.1 Aleadryas rufinucha
AAAAAAAAAAAAAAGCCCGGACAAACATTTTCTCAGCAAGGACAGCTGAAAAGAAACTTTCTACTTGACTTCCTAATGTTTTGGCGATTGAAATAGAACATCACACAAATTTAAAAATGAAAAATTACAAAGCTAAAAATAGACTTGATTTTTTAATGCTGTTTTTTCTGCAAACTGTGATTATTCATCTAAGAAGTGGTGGTATGAGCTTAAGATTGCTTTAAAAATAAATTTTCCTTCATTTTTTTGAGATACTGGAAAGCAAAATATATAGTCTCAAAGTAATACTATTATCTTGTTCTTGCAGCAGAGAATACAAAAGCCACCAGTTTGTGCTGACCCACTTCCTATGCAGAGAGGACACATTACAACCCCAAGTAGTAAGATTAATTTCTAATTCAATGGCTCACAGGGAGCTGTGATGACAGCAGAGATTTTTTAAAATAATGTTTTCCTCAAAAAGTAGCACTCTCTGAGCTGTGGATCAGGTGTTAATCTCAGATTTTTGCTTGATAAACCTCGACACTGTCGTTGCTATGCTTTACAGGCTACTTGGGTCTTCTGTTTGATTCTGCAAGATTCTGTGTTGTCTTTTTTAATTTGGTTACTGGCCTATTAAAAAGGTGAATGAATTTCCATTTACCCAATGACCCCAGATTTTTGCCCATCATCTTTGAAAATAATTACACTACTGGCTGGATTTAGTCCACTTGTTTATAGAAGAAAGATTTCAGAAATGAACAACTGTGCTCAGCACACGGTTTTCTGTATGTCCAGTTTGGTTTATTGAATAAGAGCTGAGAAGATGTCAAGATCCTGTGATCAAAATTAAATTCTGCTGCTTATTTCTATTAGAGTAAGATTAAAAAAAAAAAAAAAAAAAAAGAAAAAAAAGAAAATCTAATGGAAAAGTTAAAAACTTTCCATGTTCTTAAAATCATAGAAATAATTGTGAGGAAAAAAAAATTCAACCAAATTAATCTCTTGTTCCTCCTGGCAACCTACAGTAACAATGTGAAATACACTTACAGTATACAATAAAATTTCTGGGGTTTAATTTTGCTTCTTGCATCAGTACTTTTAAACTTAGTACTTTTAATAAAAAATGGTACAACTGATGTTTATACACACTAATTATTTTTTAAATTATTACTGAAAATCAGCTTTATTGTTTTGTTTTACTGTTTCATCATGGTGAAGTAGAAATTTTCCTGTATCAGATGTTTCAGTTTTCAAAATTGTGCGAGCTTACAGTTTTCATAAGACTAACAAAGCAGGTTAATTTACCAAAGTTTGAAGATGCAGAATAGTATAGTTTTAACTTTATTTCAGCAACTATATTTTTCAAATGGAAAATTGAGCCATCAATTATTGCCAAAAATCTGTCACAAAAATATGCATCTTCTGCATTTCTAAGCACTTGTGAAACTAATAGTTATGAATTCCACCACTTCTAAGCTGAAAACTCATGTATTTGCTTACAATTACTAGTTAATATATGATATAAGACTTGATGGATCTGGAATTCATCACTATTTGAAGTACTGTAATATTAAGCCATAGAAATATTCATTTCCTAAAAGTTGGCAGTCTGGCATTTTCTAATATGTTAATGGCTCAAGATTTCATTGGACTTAAAACAGGCATACCTAGTGACCACACATAAAGATCATGTAAATGATCTGAAATTGGAGGTCAGATATATAGTAATGTTGTTTGCTAAAAGTTTACAAAATGGAACGTAGCAGCATTGCATTAAATATTTGTATTTCTATCAATAATTTACTTGAGAAGCAGAATTTCCCCTTTCTCAAATCTAATTTTCAGAATTGCTTTTTACATTATCAGGATTAGCAAGATAAAAACAAAATTGTAAGTATTGTGTAAATAATTTAGCTTTCTGTGTAGTAAAAAATTGTCATGGATATTTCCTATCACACCTGTGACAGGTAAGAATATTTGTATATTTATTTTCTGCAGTTCATATTTCCCCTTACTTATATCAGCTGGAAGACAAATAAAGTGACATCAAGTTTTCTAACTGTGGTCCACTCCAGAGGAGACCTTAGAAGGATTTAAGATGTTAAAAATATTTATCGAAATGTTAAAAAAATCCTGGGTTTTGGTACCTAAACTCAAATTTGCAGCACCTGTGTGCTCCCCCCAGGTGTTTCTTAGGGCCCTGCAGTTCATTATTTTGCTAGGCTGGGCTGGCCTTGTCTGGGGCATTCTAACAAGGCATCTTCAGCTTCTCTGCAGTCTGGGCATTGGCTACACAGCCCCTGGCAATCCTTCTGATCAGTCCCTGTGTGCACACGCACACAGGGACTGCCTGCAGGTACTGACAAAATCTCAGTGTAAGAGGACATACATGCCCTTTTTTTGATTGGTTTTAAAATAAAATTGAAGCTAGAACTGGTGACCACCTGATGTAATAGTAATTAACATACTAATCTAGAAAGACAAGGCATAGATGCTCCCTCCCTCCCTCCCTCCCTATGTTACCCTCTCCCCCAGTTTGCTGGACTATCATTTTTGGAGGCCTACTCTTTTAAATGCCGCCAGAGAGAGACAGGTGGAAGTTCTGGAGGAGTTATTTAGTTGTTGGGTGCAATTACATTTTGCTGCTGCTCTTCAGCTGATAGAAGTTGCAAACACCTGTTGTGCTTCCCGCTCCTGCAAAACCCTCAGCATTGCACTTTCTTGTCCTTGCACCAGCACAAAGATCTTCCAGCAGATGCAGCACTGAGAAGTTTGCATTCTTCTTCTCCTTTCCGTTCCTGTGGCAGTGAGGGATTCTTTTTTTTGAAGAAACAAGTTGCTGAACTGGGATCTTCATTGTCACAAAGGGTAAGAGAACACTTTAAATTAAGAAAATCTGCAGTTTGAGCAGGCTAGGGAAAAAAAACCAAACAGTAGAATACAAATGTTTTAAAGTATTTAAAAGTAGCCTTTGAGAAAGTTAAGAGATTATTTAATGTTTTTGTTGCTTTTATGTCTAATGGGTGATGAGGGGCAAGGAATATTATTGTTAGGCCTATGGGCAGTCCACCTGTGCCCCTGTATCAAAAGTCAGTAGCTGCTTGTGTGTGGCTCTGTATCTCTCTGGCTTTTTGTTTTGTCTCTGTGTGTCCCATATCTGAGTGATCTGTGTCTGTGGCAATTTTGAAAAGAATGTTCTGTGGCCAAGATCCAGAAGGTTTTGAAATGGCAATTTTGAAACTGCAGCAACCTCCGGTTGCCCTTAAGGAAGAAGCACTGTAAGACACAGATAGGTACTGTTTTCTGGCACTCCCTTTCCAATCTCCTTTATTTCATTTCATCAAATTTAATAAATCCAATGTCAGTGAATGTGATAATCTGGCAAGTACAGCCAATCAGATACTTAGTGGGATACTAAGCTGTGTTTAAATTCAGTTCTGTTCTCAAGACAAAAACCACAGATGGTTGTTTTAAAAGAACGAACTAATTGTTCCCACAAAATGTGACTGCAGTATATCCACCCCATCAGCAGCTTGTACCCTTAATAAGCTTCTCAGAAAGAAAACATTGTTAGAACAATAACCCTTTAAAAAGAAACTAAAAATCTAGGTAGAAGCTAAAATATTTTATCAGGTTCTGGAAAGCTAAGGCTGAAATTCCTTCTTTAATGGCAAGGTTTGGCCCCTACTTAACTGTCTCCAGTGGGAATGCTTTAAGCCATGGAGTGGAAAAGTATTCTGTGATAAAGTACTCTCAGTTTTGCTTGTGGAATTGTTCAATTAACCATTTAAATAATGGCATATGTAATATACAATACAAAGTGTGATTGGCCAGCTATCCCTATCCTGAATAAATGTTTTAATTCTTAGGTTGTGCCAGTACATTTGCTCTCTGTGGACCCAATTTTCTGACATTGAGTCATTGAACATAAAATGACTTACAGTATCTTTCTTTTTCACTTTCAGTGAAGTACTTTTTCCACACAAGAGCTGCTTCTCTGGAGAAAGATGCCAGAGAGCCCTGTAAACCTGTAGAGTTTGCTTTTCATGTTCTATCACCTTCAGCAGAGATGGGAATTTAAAGCCATGTTTTGTTCCTTGGCCAGGTGTTCCAGTAAGGGTGCTTCTGGCATAGAGAATGCCCCTCCCTTCTCTCCAGATACATGGGATTTAGCTAAAGAATTGGTGGGGGGTTTTCTTGAAAAACAAAAATGCGAATAAAAAGAAAAAAAAAATTATATTATTATATGCGAATAAAAAGAAAAATCGTAGGCTGAGAAAACCTGGCAAGGAAGGTGATCACCTTCAGAGATCTTGGCAGGGTTTGGGTCTATGCTCTTTGTTTAGTTTTGCCAAGGTTTGGGCAGTTACAGGCAAGCCCAGAAGATCTTTCCCTTTGTGCAGAAAAAATGTCAGCCACCTCTTTAACCCCTTCAAGAAATATAGGTATCACAGAGGAAGGTAGGAGCTAAATGAGATTTCTGAGTATGAAACTTTCAGACTGGTGTGGTCAAGTTGACTGAATATCTTTATGCTACTTCTAGATACCACTAACTGTGGCTTTCTAAAATGAAGTAAATGCATAGAAGTGGGTGAGTAAAACAGTGTTTCTGCAAACCTCTGCTCCTTTACTATTGCCAGGAGCATTTTACAGCTCAGCAAGGATTTTTCGTGTGAGTTACTGGTTAAGCAAACGAACAAGCATAACGATTTGGAGCCTGTTAAATGCGTGAATATTTCTAAGCTACTCCTGTTCTACGAGGGAAGTATTTCGACCTCCACAGATGTGATGTGCCATGTTATGTACAGCATCAGGTACTTGGAATGGTTTGTCTGACAGTATTTCAGAAGAAAGCAATAAATCAGAGTTGAAACTGCAAATGGGTTCTTGTTCAAGTTGAGTCATTTCAATCATTGTCTTCAGATTTATCTACGGACTCACATATTAGGCAAAATAAATTCCTCCCTTTTAAGGCTGCAGAATGTCATTACATTTTGGACACCATAGATGTATGACAAGGATGCCAAGAAAAACTATTTACAAGCATTACTTTAATACTATTTCAATGAGACAAATAAATTGGCAAAACTGGTTTTTATTGAAGAAAATGTTTTGATTGTTTAATATCAAAATCGGGAGAAATATTTTATTTTAAATATTTAAAGGCAACACTTCGAACTTAATCAAATTACAGAGAGTCAATTTATGAGGCTTTTTTGTTGTTTTTTTTTAATGGTGGGCAATAAAGATAAGACCTAATTCTAAGTAAATGGAGAGAGCGTTGAGTTTTGCTGAGTTAGTACTTCTCACTATCACTTCAACCGACCCATACATTAGTAAGATTGTAATTGCCTGGGATGTTACTCCCTTTTAACATGGTTCAGTTAGGTTCAGAACTATGGATTTTATTTTTTTTCCTGTTTTTACCATCATCTGCAAAGTAGGTGCGTATATGGATATTTAACGGAGAAGAATATAAGAACTAAGCTATAGAGATGCATTTATATTTGCTTTCTATTGCTTTTCCTACCAAAGGGTTTTAAAAAAAATGTTTAACCCCTTGAAACGGCAGGGTGTTGAAGTGGCGTATGATTTGCCCTCCACCTCCGTGCTCTAGTAAACAATAATGATATAGTTACATAATCTGTGGAGCCAAAATCAGCATTCTAATAATATGTATGAAAAGTCATCTGCAATCCTATGTGACACTGTTACAATTTTTGTTCATCTTGGAAAAGGGAAATTTATTGTCTTCTTTTACAAAGTCTTACAGGAGCCAGTGATATATGTAATTGGCAATCCAACTTCAAAAGCTTTTGCAACAGTAAAACACAGTTTGAAAACCACCAGAGAAGCTTTTTACTTATTTTTGCCTTCCTTTAATTAGGAAGTGTCAAAATGCATAAGAGAGAAAACACTACTAAACTTCTAACTTTTAAAATAGTGTTGAGGTCAGCTAATGTGTCTAATGTTGTCTTCTTCTGAACGTAAGCATTTGGCACTGCCCACTCAACATATAAACAGTGGATGGGTATGGGTGAAAATGCAGATTATTTTTGTGTGTGACTAAGTCACAGCAAGACCTATGTTCACCCATGAAGCTCTAGACCAACCAAGACATTAGGTGGGAAAAGAACCATTTCCCTGGCAGGACAGAGGTTTACAAGGTCCTGAAATTAGTCAACAGCCATGAGAAGGTGCTTACAGGCCTGAGGTAACCTTGATATTTATATCACATTGGCCTCAGGCTTTTCCTGTGTCAGCAACTGAAGAACTGTTTGCTGTTTGACCCAAGTTATGCTGGCAGTGGAGACTTCTCCCGACTTTAGTAGCAGTTTAGAGTTTTGCCACCCTCCTTTCTCCTTCTCTTTTCCTTACACCACCCTTGGTGCCATCTATGTTACAACCACATTTTATAGGAACTGAGATGCACCTTTTTTGAATGAATGCCCCTGAAGGATCTGTCTGTGCACAGCAAAAACATAAAGGCACAAAAGCGATGTTAAAATATATTTGTAGCAAACATGTCTAGATTTTAGTGAGTTGACTTATTTGACCCCAGCTTATTTCACTTTCTTATT
Organism: Aleadryas rufinucha; assembly: GCA_013397815.1. Lineage (NCBI taxonomy): Eukaryota > Metazoa > Chordata > Aves > Passeriformes > Aleadryas > Aleadryas rufinucha. Next base: position 1,039,154 of record VZTH01005174.1, read on the forward strand.
GTTTTGTATTTCTTTCCTGATGATAATGCTTCCTTTGTTAATCTGATTCTTGGTTTTTAATAATCTGCATGGTACTGTCCTTGATAGTTGACTAGTTATCATGACCAAGTGTTCCTTGGACTTTTAATCACAGAATTCCTTGTCTTTACCTATGTGAAGGAGGGGAGAAAAATATCCTCTCTATCACCACAAAGCTAGGAGTGTGGGAAAGTAGTTGGGGAGTGCAGTGCTGGCAGGGCTGCTGCTTCTGTGGTCCCCTGTTCCAGGATTGTGAGCTGTGTATAGTATCATCTCCAGTACATGGCTTCAAGTAGCCAAAAATCCATGCAAATATTTTTATCAAAACCAGGTGTGAATGGAAATGGAGAACCACTATGACTTTTGCAGAAACCATCATTTTGTGGTTTGTTGTGAACTTCAGTGCTGGCTATATTTGATAACTGTGGTATTTATAATGAGGGGCTAGGATGGTGGTTTCCGTGCTCTGAACTGTCAGGCTGTGGTACAATCTCAGGCTGTGGCCTTCACAACTGTGCTAAATAAAATAACAGCTCTGGATTCACAAGGACTCAGCTCACTGTGACCATGTAGTTTCCCTGACTGTCTCACATGCCTGCTGGTCTGTAGGAGATGCTGAACAATCAAAAAAGGAAAATGTGGTTTATCTGTTGGTAGCCTCAAAAATATGAGACAGAATAATGATCCTGATGAATTACAGTTCCATTGGTGTGAAAAAGGAACTTGCTGCACTTTGAGCCTAAATGTCACTTATTTTCTTTCCTTGACTTCTCTTCCTGCCAAGATATGTAGGCCTTGTATTAGCAGTCAGTATGGGGAATCTGGGGAAAGATTTCCACAAAAACACAATGGGATGTTTTAAGTTTGGCACAAAACATACTTCTCTTTTTCCCCAGGCTCCTGCAAAGCTAAACATGTATGAAGACTTATCTTCACTCGTGTAAATATTCATTTGGGGAATTTCATTAACATAAGTAGATCCTTAACCTCTTTCATTCCAGAGATGGTTTTATGTGCTGAAACAGAATCTCCATTTTGCAAGACGTACAGTTCTCTAAACTTCCAGATAACTATTGTGACAGAAAAATTGGAGGTTACTATGGATCTTTTAACAGGGAGGAAACAATATGAGAGAGTCCTATTTTTCTGGGAAGATTTTATTTTGTTGCGATGTCCTCTGAACAAACTTGTCAAGCTCTACTTTTTGAGCTTTTTATTCCTTCCACTTCTGGTGAGAGAAACAGGATAAAAATGTAGTGGCACTAAAATGGCTTGTATGCATAATGGGGGGGAAAAGAATCCCAAAACGATAATGGTGTGAATCTTGCACCTAAGACCTGGGGTGACTCCAATCCTAGAGGCTTTGTCAGAAACAGGGCACAGGAGTTTCCTGGTATAGGTGCCTGCCCCTTAGTTTTTCATCAAGCTCTTGCAAAAATCTTTGAAAAGAAAGAGAAAACTTTAGGGTGTGATTCTTCTGACCTGTCCCAGATGCCTTCTTCATGGCCAAAAAAAAAAAGAAAAAAAAAATCCAGAAATATTTCTTTCTATTGTCTATAAAGAGAGATTATTTCAAAACTAGACAGGTACATTTAGTGACACAGTTGTAGCCACCCAGGGTCCTTCACTGCTACTTTAACACTTAAACAAGTGTTATAATAAAAAAAAATTGGTATTTTATCAAGGCAGAAAACTTTGTCTTGATATGTTAACCACTACCACTGGAAGTAGAGTGTTTACATAAAAAATTTGTTTAGAAATTTCACTCTTCTAGCCAACTGGCATGTTCTCGTTGTTTCCATTCTCCATAAAAATATTAGAAATGTTTAGAATAATCTGGGCAATTTAGTAGTTTAAGTAATTTTAGGTATTGGGGTTTGTTTGCATTATTTTTGGGTTTTTCCCCTTCATTCTTTATCTTATACATATGCAAAGATTGTTACAGATGGAATTTTTTTTTATGCAAATAATAAAAGATTTAACCAAAAGTTTTCCTCATCTAAGAAGCTCTGAAGAAATCACTAGTCAAGGAATACTTCAAATATAAATAGTGTTTAATGTGGGGTTTTTTGTCTTTCTTTCTTTTTTGGAAGTTTATTCAAGATTTTTTTTGCAAAGGACATTGTTGTTCCAACTTCTTAATGACATTTATTGTTTGAATTTCGTCTATGTTTTAGCTACTTTCCTGAAGTGTTCTGCATTTTAGCTGAGTTGTGAATCTCTGTTGCTGTAGTAAGCAAGCATGGAGAGAAAACCCACACAGATTTGGTCCAGGAAGAAAGGGTGAAAAAGGTGTCTATTTAATTATATACAGCCCATTTTATATGTTAGTATTCTTGCATGGTGTAAGGTCATTCGACCTTTGGTCATCCACCTCCTGAAGTGATTGGTCAGTTCTCCCAACACCCATTCCAAAATATTTCTCTAGTCAGTATCACAACAATTCTACAACAATCTGCAGGTGCAAAATAGCAAAGTTAGTTTACAAAACCCATATCATTATTTCTAATAGTTTGCATGGGAAAGACAGAGCTCTAATGAATGCTGCAGCCTCACAAGATGCTGCAGAAAGCTGGAAAGTCTCTCTGCTAAAGCTTTTTAGCATCCATAAATCTCCAGACAGCTTTCTGAATGTGGTATCAGTATTTTGGGTTCATTCCTACCCTGCCTCCACTCAAACTTCAGTGTGGTGTTACAGATTTTTGATACTAAAAAAGAGGTCAGACATTGTCTGTCTTCCTAGGAGACGTCCTTTCACTGCTAATATATGAATGTGATGGGTGATAGAGATTAAAGCTTCACTGTAGGTTTATAGTTTCCTGACCACCTCAGGGAAGTTTCAGTAGGACTTGTTTGAGAGGCTTTTAAGTTTTGTGCCATGTATGCTACCTCTTTCTAGAAGAATCCAGGTTTGTGTCTGGCTTTGCAGAAATGTGATTAATTCCAACACTTTAAGTTGGATGTAAGCAAACATAATTGCAGCTTTTTTGGATCTGAAGCATTTGGCAATAAATTATGCATTACAAAATAAATAGCCAATGCAAACTTATTCACTTAAGTAGCATCTGAAGTCCAGCATTTTTGACTAATTGTGATCTGGTGCATAACACAGGGGCACAAGTAGCAAATAGTATTTGCCAATAAATACTCACTTAACCACAGCCATTAATTTCTTCATTTTATGTCTCACATTATTTTTTTCCATCTGCTGTAGTCTCTGAAGTCAGGTGTTGCACATAAGATTGGCATCACCCTGGTGAGTTGTGTTAATTATTTGCACTGTATTGTCACTATGCTAGAGTTGAGAAGACTTTATAGACATCACAGTTGATTGTCCACTTTTGGGGGGGATAGTTTTGTAGTTATCATTGCCACTTTCATTTAAATAAATAATAATAAAAATGTTCTTAATTTATGCCTATGATGTTAAGGTAAGAGCAATGAGATTAAAATGAAAAGAAGCAAGGCCAGAGCATTCCATGGGTGTTTCTCTTAGTAGATCAGTCTGGCTCCTGCAGGTGAATACATTCCATTTTATCCTAAGCCAGTTAAAGAGGAAGCAGACCTGTTGCAAAAGTACTGCATTTCCTCCTGCCTCAAGAGCTCCAATAATTTTGCAAGTATAATTATTTTTATGCTGCTTTTGACTTTGCATAGGCTGTGTGACATGATGATTGTCTGCCACAGAAGCATTGGTCATCAGCTGGGGAAATCAATGGAAGATGCTTCATGATTTTTGGTTTTTAATTTTTTTTCTCACAGCTGGTATTGTAAAACAGATTAAGAAAGGGGATGTGGTGTAAACATACATTCTGTCAGCCTATTATAATGTAATGATGGAAACATGTACACAAGTGCAAGTATAGCTATTTACTGCTCCTCTCTTTTCTGGTACACAGGAATAGTTATCACTTCACCTGATGCTTCTGAGAGTAGTGGCCCTAAAGCTCTGTTTTAATGTCAGCCTAAATGTCAATACTGATGACTGATTTAAATCTCTGACTCTGATGTATTTCTAAAAGCCTAAGCTGGTCTAGAGGAGCAGTGTTTTTTCATAGCTCATCACCTCAATGGTCTTGTGATGAGTCTGTGGTGAGAGTTCTCTTCTCCCTTGATGCTCTATTCCTCCATATTCATAAACACTCCTGAGGCTGGAATTGGGAAATTTATGAGCTCAAATATAGTGGATTTGATGCAAGTAAGTGCACAGGGTTTAAAAAAAAATTTTTGGGTAAGTGCAATATGCTTTGCACTCTAAACTTCAATTTTTCTCCCCATTTAAAAAAGTAGAATCATTCTCACATAGAACTGAAAATAATTACAAAAAAATTGTTGTAACTTTAGTGACAAATGGCATATATTACCAAAAACCAGAATTTTATTCAACTTGTTAGGAAACCTAACTTGCCATTTTAATACTTCATTATTTACTTATGTCGTTATCCTTTTGATTTTTTTGGGCACTGTAAAATTTCATGAGACTACACGTTATATATCAAAATGTGAAAAAAATGTTAAGCCATGTCCTCCACTCTGAAAAATAATGGAAGAGAGCTGCTGTATTTCTGAATTCTTTACTTCTGGGTTAAATCAATTATTTCAGCACTATAAAGAAAAAGCTCGTGTCTCACACAATAATTGCCACATAGACACACTCTAACACCCAGAACAAACATCTGGATCATGTTGACCGACTTTTCACCATGGCAAAAAGGGTGAATGAAATATAATTCCTGCTTTCTGATATCATTAGGATTTCTTCATTCTCACAACAGCTGGGGCTCTCAATATATTATAAGCATTTATATTTTTTTAAAGTGTTGCAGATGTTATGTGTAAAAAAATTCACACAGCTTATTATGAAGCAACTCTTGTGTCAAATGTAGTAGACAAATGAATTAGTCTTTGCGCGAAGTCTTTGTTAGTCATTAATTTGAGCAAAATATAAAACCCTGATGTGTTTGCAAGATATATTAGTAATATCAGAATAAAGTAATAACAGCTAATTGTTTATGAATAGATTAAGCTGTTATTTTTTCATCTTCTGCATGTGTTTGTGGGGGTTTATTTCTTGGATCTGTATGTATGTTTGAATTTCCTAAGTATTTCTAATGCTCTATTATCTCTAGAATAATATTCTTAATACAGCATAATCTTCTGTGATAAACTGTAGCAGACTGGCTCTGGGACAAAAAAAAAAGCTGTGCTAAATTGTGGTCTGAATTTTAGATCGCTTGTTAGGTTTAAAAGAGAGAACGTGCATTAAAAATAGTTTGACTCTTTTATGTGGTGGATTAGCCTGGGTTTAGCTTCTTTGAAATCTGGTAATCAGATAAAGTTCTGCACAAAGCAACTGCAGCTCTTTGCACTAGTGCTTACGGTGTGGACCAGCTTGAGGTCAGTGATCAAAATGAAGGTACATTTCAAAGAATTTCCCTTGGGAATGTGCCCTGAGAACTGCTGATGGATCAAAAGCACTGGTCTGCGGCAATGAAAAGACACAGAGAAGCACTTACTGTCATGGAAGTACAGACTGTGTTTGCAATAGCACTTGGCATCTTTTGTAAAGTGCATGGCTATCAGGACAACGGGAAGCATGACAGCCTGCCTTACGTACTTAATCTTCTGAGCAGAATTATTTAACCAGCTGTGGCACTTCTCTTTCATGTCTGGACAAGGAGGCCTAGGCACTGGTGTATGTTTTCTGAGAGTGAACCCGGTCCATTTTCTTTGACAGTGGAACTGATTCAGTGTTGCTGAAATGAATGTCTTCATCAGTGGGGCTGTCCCTGGCCATCCTGTTAGTGTGTTCAGGTGGGATTGGGATGGGCACAGTCAGAGGGAGAGAGGGGATTCCTCTAAAACAGAGAAAATAGGGGCTTTGCTGCCACTCTTGAGCATGAGAGGAGATTTTCCTGCTCACTTTATAATTTCCCAAAACTACAGGCATTTCTGTTGGCTGGACTCTGTACCCTGGTAGAGGTGAACATGAATAATACCATCACACTTAATGTCTTAAACTTGTTCTGCCATGGCAACCATGTGTAATAACTGCAGACTTGAGTGATCCAGAAGTAGTCTGGTAATTAGCCTGTAGCTATAATGTTTTAAGAGGGTAAGTGTCCATACAGGATGAGCAAGTACCTGTGCTTAATGATAAATGTAACAAAATAAAGAATGCATTAAATTCAAAGTCACTGGAGTGATTTTAGGAGAAAATTGCTTTAATATGTCTTGCACATGCAGTAGGCCCAGGATGACAATCAAAAACGAAGAACTACCTGGCAAGCCTTATATCAGTGAGCAGGAAGTTGATTATGAACAGCAATTTACATTTTGGGGTTGTTATAACTTGTGGTTATCATGCTTTGTCTGTGACTGCATTGGAAAGGAGAATTCCTGCCATATGGGATATCTGTGTTCACTTTGTTCCTGTCTTTGTTCTGATGATTCTCCTTCCCATATGACTACTGACTACTGCTATGTACTAGGACTTATCTCAGTGAATGTACAGACTGACTTCTCAGAAGCCACTTGGAAAGTTACACCAAGATTGAAGGGAATTCATCTGTAAAATTGCAAAAATCTTTTTGTAGCTCTGATGAGAGCACTGCAAATGAGAACATTAGTATAGTTATTATGTCTCAGATCAATTACAACTGAAATGTTTTCAGCTAATGTATGCAGCTGCTGCTTTGTCAAGTTGATATCCAGAACCAAATGGAGAAAGGGGAGACAGAAACAGCATGGAGGACAAGGAGATATAATGGGATTTAATTTTTTAAGTTAGGCTCATATGGCACTCTCCTTAGGTGGGAAAAAGTAACAGCAAAAAGGAGGCAGAAGGGAGGGGATGTCAAAAAAGGCTAATGTGGTCTGATGGCTGCTGCTCCCCAAGCAGATGTGCTGCTAGTGCAACACACTAAGAGTTGTTTGCAAGCACTTCTTGCATTTCTTTCCCTAGTCTTTTCATCAGAGACTGGAAACACAATCCTGAAAGTAGCCAGTAGGTTTGCCTTAGCTCACACTCCAGTATGAAAGTGCCAGAGGTACTTGGCAAAGGGGCACAGAACAGAAATGGATTAGATTTTAAGTGCTGAAATGTTAATGAGGCCCAGGGAAAATTGTCTTGTGAACATGCTATTTTGTAAGTATCCAGTTTGTACCTTCCTCAGAAATATCCAATTTTAGTCAGCAGTAGATAAAATATTCTGGCTACGAGCCTGATTCATGAAGGCAATATTTGTTAGACATTGTTTAAAGCTATACTGACAGATATTTTCAGACCATGGTTAAGCAGGTACACAGATTGAAATATTACTCAGTACTGCTTTAAAGTACAGGAAAAACATTTCCATTCAATTTTCTTTAAAACATTAACCTTAATGTAAAACGTAAAAGAATAGATGAACTGAAAAGTTCACCTTGTGTTTATGCTTGTCTTTGTCCTCTGTGACATTGGGACAAGTGGGTGAGTGAGAGGCAGCTATCTACTTGCACTCCTTTGTTACCACAGGTAAAAGGATTCCTAAAGGGGCAGTGCTTGTATGCCCAACTTTGTTTGCTGAGATATTTTCATGCATGCCCAGAATATGCCTGCTCCTAGCTCTGCTTCATGGCTGTTTGAACATAAAATGTAAGACCAAGGCAAGAGAACAGAAATGCCAGTGTTTTCTTAGGTACCTAAGCTGTTATTTAGAAGTCCAATTGTTACTTGAAGTCCAATTATTACTTAAAAGTCTAATTTTGTACTCTCTGAATTCTTTCCTTATTTTCTTACACTCATAATGGTCCTGGTGCTGATGGAACATTGGACTGCACTAGCATTTCAAGTCAGGGATGTGCTTTTGAATCAAATCTCTGTATTGTCCCCAGTTTGGATGAAAATGGGGGGGGAGGGGGAGGAGGGGGGAAGAGGTGAGACAGGGGATGGTCTGCAAGCAATGAAATAGATTCCAAACATATTAAATTGAGAGATGTCATCAAGGCATCTAGTATGCCCTTGTTTCAACTTGCAGTATGAGGAGCCATCTCTTTTTTTGATGATTAAGAGCAAATGGTAATCAAAAACAAAGAAGAAAAAAGGAGCCATTATTAATACGTGTTTCTTAAGATGATGCACATAAGTAATGTTCCATAAGAGCTTTGCTTCGGTAAGTAACTTTCAGCTTGTTGATTTTCAGATTTGGGGATGTCCTCCAGTGAAAGTGGGCTTCTTTCTGCATAGGTCTGCCAGTAGTGAGCAGTGTTTCAGACCAATCAGAGCTGTGCTAAGCTTATTCTTCTCTCTTTAATAATGTTACTGTGGAAAAGTATCAGAGCAGAGCATAGTGGTGGTGGAGGTGGAATTTCTCTGAATACTCTTACAGATTATGTAAATACATGTTTCAGCAACCACCCAAAGCAGAGGGAGTGGGTTTGGATTTAACTCATTTTCTTGCACAGATGAATGCAGAAAAAAAAATCCCAACCCCAACAAACAAAAACCCAGAAAGAATCACCAAATAAAAACCAAACAAAGAATAAAGCACAACAAACATACACATGAGTAGTTACACTTTGGTGGCATCAAGCTTAACTGTGTATACACTGTATTGTAAGAAGAAGCCTCATTTAGGTTTGTTTTGTCTACTCTGACCCTAGTCTCATCTTTCTCTAACCCTTATTTTAAAACAGGCTGTTAATTTTTTTCCCCATCATTTTGTCACAGTACAGGGGGTTTTAAGAGCCTCTACCACATTACCCTTCAATTTTGTCCTTGCCAGGATGAAAACAATTGATTTAGTCATTTCTTGTGTGGAAACAAATACTGAAAATCCTTGTTACATTCACTTTATCACTTACTAATTCTACTATTCCCCTCAGATTCTTGTGCTTCCCTTGTACTTGTGCTTCAAAATGAAAATGTAGGCATATTTATACTGACCTGATGTGTTCATAGGGTTATTCACTGTACCTTTAAGATGCTGGCTTGCTTTTCTTCTCCTTCTGCATCTTGCAGAATGTACAGGTTTGAAAAGCAAACCAGTGAGAGACTGCAAGTCAGAAATACAATCTAATAGNATTATGCTATGGACCATTCTCACTGCACTTTAAGTAAGAAGTGCGTCACTTGCCTGTGTTGGAACTGGGATATAGGCCCTTCCCGTGAGCTGATTTTACTTGCTACTACAGGAAACTAAGCTGAAGAAATAGTTATTTTACACAATATCTGACTTAGTGATTCACAGAAGGGAGCAATGGGAACCCAAGCCCTCTGAAGGGAAGGATGAAGTCCTTTGCATTGTCAACTGGGCCAATAAAACTGCGGTCATGATTGTTTTTTGCATGTCTCTTACGTCCAAGTTGGGGGCTGCTAGTGGTCTCTGGCCAGGAGGTTTAAACTGTATCATAGGAGATATGAGGGTGAAATGAGATCACATGGACTAGAAATGACGCTTAATTTGCTTATTTCTTGAAGTTTAGAAATTATTATGAGCTCAGTTATGTTGCTGTGTTTCAAAGCATATGAAAGGTGAAGTTATTTTAGACATAGAGCAGGGAATAACTGAAGTATAGAAACTTGCCTCAAACAAGAGATCATAAGCCTGTGGCATTTTTGCAAATGACTCTAAAACCAATGACTTTGAACTATGCTGTTTAGACCAGTCAGAGACTGTTGATTCAATCAGGTGGATATTTGCTAGTTAGGATGGATTTAGCATGACTGCGTCATATCTGTTTTAAAGAACAGTAATAAAAAGTGCAATGAAACAAGAGACAAGCTAAGTTCAATGTCATAATGACAATTAATTAGATTGGAATTATAAGTATTTGTTTTCTCAAAATAATTAATGGAAAAAGTCCTGAGTATTCCAAGTGGGTATAGGTAGTTCTGAGATTTGCACGTGATGTGTTATGTGTTAAAGACCTTGCTAATTCATGGTAATTTATTATGAATAATTAATGTTGTCCCAAAAGTTGATGTAGATTTGTTTAATATTTCTGTTTCAGTGTAAATAATGTTTGTCACCAAAAGCTGGGACTGCTGTTAACCAATCCTACACGAAGCCTTTTAGAAGTGTCAATTTATTGTGTCCTCTGTGTATTTATAGCGTCAATAGCTCTCTGTTAGAAATTTTATTCTGAACCACTTTGCTAGTGGAACATAAAGCAATCTCTTATGAGGAGTTTCATGGAACTTCATTGTGTTCAAATAAGTTTCAGTCTGCAGTTCTTTCTGTTATCAGGCTGGTTGTGGGGAGTTAGCACCTGCCTGTAATCTCAACAATTTTTGCATAGTTTTGTGAAGAAATTGGAATGGAAGAAGCAGTAGATGATAAAACTGAGAGGAAAAGGTTTGGATTTCAGGTGGCTGCCTGCATAGGTTCAGCCCTTAGCTCTGCTTTGAGAACAAAGTGGGACAGTACACTGAGTGTAAGTGTTGAAGAGGCAAGACATATAGCATTACCCTTCCATACTAATTTGACACCTGATGCAAGTCTTTATATTACACTTGCTTTGAGGTTAGTTGAAAACATTTTAACACTCAGCACACTTGATTTCTTCTTTTTTAAACTGGGGATAGCCTGGGAACCATCAAGTGCCAAATGCTTTCATCAAAGCCATAAACAAAAGGGGATTCTATAGGAAATCCATTTATTCTCTGGAGGTTTCAACAAAACACATTTTCACTTATTCAAAGTGGAAGAATAAATCTGTAGCTCTTTTTAAAGAGACTTACTTCATGGCCCTAGGAGGCAGACACAGTACTGGTTTTAAAACAAAAGCTGTAACAAAAGCATCCTCCCCCAGCTCAGTAAATTGTGGTAATGTTTTATAGGTCTGCAATACATCTGCATGTGAGAGCTATTCAGTTACTGCCCAACCCAGCTACATAGATAGCCTATGAGGGGGAAAATATGTGCTGTGTGGATGCTGATTTTTGATCAAATAAAGTAACATTGAGGGAATTGTCCTCTCAAAAAAAGAGCTGTGCTCTTATAGCTGTGATCATGAGAAAGAAAATTACTTCTACAGCAATGAAAACTTAAGTAAACAACCTGGTGTTTTACCTGTATTCAATCTTTCCTGTCACAGATCATCTTTATACATAAACACACTGGTAATTAACCTTGCCTGACTTATTTGAGGATTCATGGTTGCTGCCACAGCAGAGGCTCCCAGCTCAAATGCTGGGCTGATGTTACTGAATAAATATAGTGAGGGGAAGCTGACTAGCTCTGGAGGTTGGCTCCTGCTCCACATAACAACCCTGGATGACAACCAGCAGGGAATGTACCTATATGTATCCATCCATTGTTTTACATCTTCACTAAATGGATTTTATGTATATATATATATATGTGTGTATATATCTATATCTGTATCTATATCTAACAAAAACAAAATATTTGTTTTTTGGTGGCAAAGACTACTTCTGCGCATATTTCTACCAAGCCCTGGGGTATCAGGAGCTAACCAACTGCTTGTTTATTTAGTACAGAATACAGAAATATCTGCTTGTGTATATTTTCTGGACAGATCTCTGTTTTAGGGTTATTTATGAGCCAGCACTAGCTAGGCCATTCACAAGCATCCCTCTCACCATGGTATATCAGAATACTCCACAGAAATGTACTTAATCAAATCCATACTGCTACAGCCATTTGACCAGTGATGTGTGGACATGCAATGCAGAATGCTGCAGGAGTACAAGCAAGTCTTTCATCTGATGATCAGTGCCCTTCCTCTTCAGTGATAGCATTTGCTATCACAAACAATAGCATTATTTAATAATGGAAATAAAAATATTCTTGCCATCCTGATCTTAGAGTCTAGGAATATAACATACTCTGAAACAATACCAAAAAGGAATATCGGAGCTGTCTCTGTTCATTTCTCCTCTGTTGTTTATAAGTTAAGTGAAAATACCTATTTTTACAAAATCTAGTTTGTAAAGAATCACTAAAAATCATAATTCTTATCATAAGTTAAAGTCCGTTTTAGTTGCAGAAAACGTTTTCTGATGAAAAATTGTTTGAGGTTTTTTTTAGATTGCTTAATAGAGAGATAGTTTAAATCAGTATTATGCATACTATATAAAAAATGGAAATGAACTGCAAAGTTAGCAGTGCAATCCTGATATATAAAACTGCTTAAACATATGTTATGTATGACCAAATAAAATTAGCAGTGGGAATTTCTGGTTGGTTTTGGTGGGGTGACATTTTGTGTGGTTTCTTGTTTGTTTAGTTTTGTTTGGGGTTTGTTGTGTTTTGGTTTTTGTCCTGAAGCTATGGTTTCCAGATGTGTGGGATCAACAGTAGTCTTGCTGGTTTTGATGATGTGTTGTGGCTGAAGGCTTGAGACTTTAAAGATGCATATTATGTGCAGCAAAAAGAACTGCAAGGAACTGCAGACCGGCTGAAAACATTAATGTTTAGAGCTCAAAATTAAAGCATATAAAAAGGAATAGCATAGGAATCATTACATTTGTTATAAGGAATGTTTCAGGCTGGCAACATTTTAGGAGAAGATAGTATATAAAACCTCCATTGCTTCAAATTGTGTTATACTCTGAGTTCAGTTACAGTGCGTAGGCTGAGCTAAGAGGACAGAAACCTTTCCAATGGATATTTCTTCAATGGAATTCAAGGTTTCTATTATTTGCCAATGATCTGCACTTTATATGTAAATGCCTTTGCAGTTTTACCTGCAAATAAAAAACATATGGTTGCAAAAGCACACAAGGCAAAACAAAAACAAAAACAAAAACAAAAACAAAAACAAAAACAAAAACAAAAACAAACCCAATATGATGATAATTGGAAGATTTAGCAAGTGTTGTAGACGTGTCTTACTAGGATTACAATTTGGCAGCTCCACAGAAAATGTTGCAGCCATTTTTGTTATATTATTCCCTTAAAGGTGTGTTTAGACTTTGTTGTTAGACAGATTCTGATAATGCTGATGCAGCTCACTTTAAGAATTAGAATAGACACTGCTTTTAGAGTCAGTTCTTTCCCAGAAACTCCTAATGTGTGTTTCTCACAGAAGTCACAGGAACAGCATAAGAAGCAGTCTTTCAATAACAAATTACTCTGAATCTATACTCAGGAGCTTTGGAGGTTTGATGGGAATGGAAATAAAAAAGAACAGGAATGGATTAATTGCTTGTGTCAGCACTAGACTGAAAAACCCCCCCAGCATCCAAAGTTGGTTGCAAATTAAAATTCAGTTTCTTTGGAATAGTAGCAATGTATTATTAAGGGAGTAAATGGTTTAATTCTTTCTCAAGCAGCAAAAACATTTTTGCATCAACACTGTCATTCAGTCTTGAAAGGGAAAAGTATGACTTAAGTCCAGCAGTGATAAATAACAAGTCAGGACATATGTTTCCTAATCATATTTACAGAACATTTTCATGTACCTATTGGGTTAAAAACTATTTTGAAAGTAGGTAGATTTCCTTTCCTCATCATATGTAATAATGCTGTTTCTTCTCATAAAAAAAATCCAGTAGATAACCAGTACTCAGAACAAATCTTGGATTATTGGACTTAAGCTTCTAAATGTGCTTAAACCTCTGTCCTCATCCACCTATTAAAAAAAAAAAAAAGTTTTTTCCTTGAAAGAATAGGCATAGGGCCAATCTAGCAGGTAATTCTCAGTCCCTAAGAATTTGCTTACCCCTTTCTAAGGAAGTTCTGCCCCCAATGGAATCAGTCCAAGATATCTATGTAACTTCATCATGCTGTCTTGAAAAGCTCATAAATTATGATGAATCTTCTGTCTCTTTCTCAGAGTAGATGAATGATAATTGCCTGTACTCCTGGATTTTGGGCTGTTCAGTGGATGTCACTGAGGCCTTGAAGTTGTGAACCTCGGCTGGGTTGTGTAAAAAGAGCAGCTGGGGCTTGAGCTGTGAAACTCTGCATACACACACACAGAGCAAGGAAAGGAGGCAGTCACTCCTGTGTGGGGAAGGGGGAGCAGGAGTTGCTTCAGTCTCACAAGCCAAATTCATGAGCAAATCATGTGAGATACAGCTAATTCACAGTGGCAACCTCTTAAACATCTTCCCCCTTGCCCCTCCCTCTCCCCCCCAAAAAAGAGGCAGGTTCTGATGGAGTGGTTTGTAAATCCAGTGGTTTGTGGGTAGAAGATATGGAAGACAAGATAGTTCAGAACACTGAGAATAGACCAAATGTTGTCCTATTTGGATTCAAATCTGCTGTTACACTTTTAAGTCTATGTGCCAGCTGTGTAAGAGGGAGGACATATATAAAAAATGCCCATTATTGCCTATAAGTTTGTTCCTATATTAAAATTTGGATACCTTGCTGACTTAACCTAGTTGAGATGCTTTGACATTTTTAAAAATGGACATATACTATTACTTTCTCTAATAGTAATTTCTTTCTCTTTCTTCTTGCCATAAAAATACCTCTGGTTTTCTGTGCTGTTGTCTATACCAATTGATTTTATTTAGCCCCATTAAAAGTTCATGACTTCTGTTTTGAGAAAATAAAGTGATGGGTGAATTTGTTATGAAATATCTGACATGAGAGGATATGGCAATAACAGCAGAAATTTAGGTTTCTTCAAATTCAGCAAGTCTATGCAAAACAGAAAAAAAAAAGGAAATATCTGTACAGATTTGGGGCTTTACTGGAGTATATGCTCAAGTCTAGTGGGAAGACTGCTCAAAACAAAAATGCTGGCAAGCAAACTTGAGTCTGCCAGTAAATAGCCTGAATTATGTTGGCAAAAATAAGCCTGAACTGAGTTCACCACCAGTGTTTACAAAACCTTCCAGCAGATTAGAAGAGAACACCATTGTCCTGCAGCATAAAAAGCCGAAGGTAATGAAGATCCAAACTCTGCTGGTATGAATAAAATAAAAGGCACTGTGGCAAGGTATTTAGTTAGGCTTTTAAGTACTGCTGCAAAGTAGTTGATCATACATGATCAACCAGGGTTCAGCTTTAGTAAAATGTAATGTGACTAAGGCACTTGAATTTGCAGTCCTCCCTTGTCTACCTTGAAATGTAGATATCATAGCAAATAAATATGCTCCCCCATTTTTTTTTTAAGATTTCATAGAATCATAGATTTTCCTGAGTTGAAAGGAATCAACTCCTGACCTTGCACAGGACAGCCCCAAGAATCACATCATGTGCCTAAGAGATTTGCCTGAGTCCATTTGCCAAGGAAATTGCCTTTGTTCTAAAATGGTGAACAAACCTTTGTTTTGTTCCTCCAGAAAATAATTGTTGTTATGATTTTACTGAAATTGACATGGTGACCTTTGTTTTTATAGGGAGTCCTTCTGAATTTGGCAATAAGCAGTGAAGAATGTATATCAGATACCAGCTATAGATTAGTCTTCCATGTGCTAGAAACTTTCATTGTCTCAAACCACTTCACTTTTTTCTTCCATGCAGCATTTTAAAATATAACTTGATTTTAAATGCACTTTTCTCTTACACAGATATTGTTTCATATTTAATAGAGTAAGTGATCAATTAAAAGCAATTAATAGTCTTCGTGAGCTTCTTGCCATAGTAAAATAAAGAAATCTACAACAAAATACAAGATCAGTCTTGTGACTGACAGTTTTATTAATAAGATGATATGAGAGGAATCTTGGAATCCAGAGCAATAGATGGTTAGGGCTCCTGCTCCCTGTGGACAAGAACAAGGTATAAATCTTTAAAATTAAATTCTTTACATTCTTGAGACTAAGTTGAAAACAGTAGTTTATATTCAGGCCTGCTTGGGCTATTCCTGATTAAATTAGTGCTTCTTACAGTATGATGTGAATACATGGCCAGTGAGCTTTTCTCAGTCTGACATGTGCTACTGCCACCAGTCTCCCACGACTTTATCAATACAACTCAATACAACCAGATCAGCTGTGTGTGGCAACATTCAAATATTTCACAACCACCCATAGAAAGATATACTCTAAGCTCTTGGAATATCATGAATGTTGGCACTCTGTATCTTTGTACATTTGCATCCTCTGATAGGTGCAAGATAAAATATACTCTGAAAAGCTAGTGGTAATACAAATAACTGTGGTCAGTTCTAACATTCAGACTGTTTCAGAATAATTTCAGATGTGCTCTATTCTCAGTTGCGAATTCAGCTACAGGTGAAATCTCATAATTCTGTCATTTTGCATTTGCAACTGCAGGATACTTGAATCAGGTTCTTAGTAGGTCACATTGCATATGGAGAAATATCTATATAATATCAGTGAAACTCAGTTCCTGGAAAAAACTACACTGGACTAAAAAAAGCTCCCAAGAAGAAACAAGTGACCTTTGATTTGAAGAAATATTATTGCCAAATATGTCCAAGAAGTAAAATTGTGATGTTCTTAATCACAAAATGCTTAATTCAAAACACTTCTACATCCAAAGGGCATCTTCAGCAAGGATTTGTTAAGGTAGTGTAGTAATAGTTTAAAAAGGACTACAGTCAGTAGAAGCAAAAATGAACCAACCAAACCAACTCCACACACCACACACATACACCAAAAAAAACCCCACAAACCAAAAAAAGCCCCCAAAACCTGGCAAGATATTTAATTTCTATAGGGTTTGTATCCATTTTGGTATCATATCTATCATGATAAACCTATACAATAAGGTATATAGATAGACACACCAATGTTAAAGCACTTTTTATAAACTTAACCTTATAGTTACTTTTCAGTTAAGGTAAGACACCTTTTTTGTTTTTTGAAATGCTTATTTTAGGAAGATTTCTTCCCTGCCTGCATACCACTGCCATGCTGTGCTCACTTCAGAGAGGAGAGAATCAACTTTTGAAGCATATAACTACGAGATCTGTAAATACAGCTTGGAAAAAACTTGTGAATGAGGCTGAAAATTACGGGTCTTAGGGACTGCTATTGTGATCAATGCTTGCACAGCCGGGAAGAAGAGGTTTCTTGTCTTAATCTGCACAATATGCATTATAAATGGGCTGAACAGATAATCAAGAGCAGTCTATGCTTTGGTTCAAGAATAGAGAAGTTTAAAAATACTGTGAGGAATATAATGAGTTCCTTCTCCTACATCCTTGGTAGCTTCCTTGCAGCTATCAAAAGGGCTACGAGCTATCATTTCCTTCCACAAATTGAGCAATTAAGTGCCATTTGAATAATGCAGATTCACAGGATGAATTCCAGTATAGACTTTTCTGAACAATTTTAAATTGGAATAAAAATCACTCATTTGGTTTTTTTCACTGTCTTTTTAACAGGAGTGTGAAAATCACAATAGAAGTCTGCTGTGCATTGCACACCCTATACAATTCCTTGGGGTGAACTTGTGGTACTTACCATCTTACTCTACTCAACATTTCTTCAGTGTTGAACTGCATTATTGTAAACTGAACTGTGTCATCAGTAATTTTGTATTATTTCATAAAGGTAGTGCAATCAGAAACAAATGACATTATTTGAAAGTTGGGCTTAGGTTGGTTGTGTGCTTGTTTGTTTTCACAAATAAAAAAGAGTGCCTAGTGCTTTAAAACAGAAATGAGGAAAAGCTACCTATCATGGTCATCACAGTATCACTAGGAGAGGATTTTGAATGTCTCAACAGTAGCATTGCTACTGGATTATTTTGGTGCAGAAGAGACTCTTGTTCAACCAGAATTCTGCAGTGGGATTCTCCTCTGTGTCTGACCACTCTGCCTGGTGGTAGAGTGGCTAATGCCTTCACAACCCTTTGGTAGGGAGAATAAACACTCAATAATCAGCAGAAAATAGCCCATGGAAAAAGGAAAATATGATAACTTTCTTTACCAACCAGAAGTCTATGAAGAAGTAAGGTATGATTTTATACCTTGCAAATCATGCTTTGCCGCTTCCTGCCTTCACATTTATCCTTGACTTTCCTTATCTTTTGTTTCCTTTTGTTTGTTTCCTTTCCTTGGGTTAATAACATTATTCTTGGTTTTAAAAACACAACTGACCAAACAAAGCTTTATCTGTCACCTAAAGTTCTCATCAAAGTGCTAGATTATGCAGCTGCTGCCATTGTTACTATTCCTTCCTTTGTTGTCATAGTTTAAGGTGAAACACTGTCCTCCACCCACTAATTATTGAGGCAATTATTGCTTAGATGTACACTCTGTTACTTGAGTAAATACATTTGAATTGGAACCCTGTAGGCTTCTGGCCTTGTACATTTTCTCATTGCCCAAATAATGTACATGCACTGGTCTTTTGAAAACTAAAGATGGTTGTGTGCTTTTTTGTAAGCTGTTTGAGCACAATTCATTCCCCATGAATTCATATTTGCTGAACTTTTGAACATGTTTGCAATACTAGGTGCCTATAGTTTCATATAAGCTTGTATGTGTTACATACCTAGTTGGAATTGGGTAAGACTCAAGTCTTGTTTAAAATGCTTGTTTGATTAGGTTTTGTAAATAATCTGAAGTGTGTATCTGTTCTTAAAGCCTATTCTTTAGACAGAGGTCTCTTATGGCTTAGTCATTCATTAAAGAAAGAAAAGATCAAAAAGGCTACAGAGGAGAAAGTGTTGTACTGAATTTTCTCAGGAAATCTGGAGTCTTGGCTGGGCTACAGACTTTCTGTGTGGATCTTGTATCTTGGTTCCTTCTGTAAAATAGAGGTATTTCCCTGTCACAAGCTCCAGGGGAAATATTTTTAATGTTAAGGAAATAGTGAGAAGTTTTAATGGTAAAGAAAAAGGACTCCATGGTAAATAACTGAACATGGAAGTGCATGCAGCTGGTTTGAAATTAGTAGCTTAAGAAAGCATTTGTCTAACTCTGTCATGTAATTTATATGGTCTGCTGCTGTAGCATGTAAAAATAAAGGCAGTGACCCTAATTCGAGTTTTGTATTAACTGTGTGGCATAAAAGGATGAATAAAGACAACTGTTTCGCATCCTTAGTTAATGCTAATAATGAGTTTGCTACAGAACTATAACTCTTTGTACTTTAATCACAGCTAGGGTACTTAAGAAAAATTGGTACTTGGCAACTCTCTTCTTTTCTTTCTGTTCCTGGCTGATATTCCTGAATCAGAGCTAAAAATAATCTTGCCTTTTTTACTTTTTTTCCATTTTGCCTTCTGTTGTAACAGGCATCTTTTTTCTTTAAAACTCAGGTCCTTGGACTAGGCATCATTGTACTTCATCTTCACACTCATAGAAATATTAAAAGGTCTTAAGTAGTGTGAAATCACTGCTACAGTATCTAGAACATGACAGTAATTCAGAGAGGAGAATTTCAAAGTATTGGTGTATATAATTAAATACATTCAAACAAGGAATTTTTTTTCTGGTTCATATCATGTTTTGGGGGCATTCTGTTCAAGTGGAGGAATATGATAATGTAATAATGGGAGTATGGTGAGTATAACTGTTGGTGGTGGTAGCCCATTTTCTTCTTAGAGGTCAAATAAAGTCAGAACTGGATAGCATTTTTTTTTATATGATGCTCTAGAATTACTTTAAAATTACAGGAAAAGAGATGGAATGCTATATCAATGCAAATACAGAAATTACAGATGTGAATTGGCAAAACAAGGTCGTTTTGAGAGACAGTCACTAAAAGCACAGTGAAGCTGAAGTCTAGCAAGGAAGAGAGCTTTCTGGGATGGTTCAGGCCGTTGTTTTAAGTCCAAGGGTACAGACACACTGCAATCAGGAAGCTAACATTAGCTCAGACAGGATGCATGAGTCAAGGATATTGAAAGGAGATGAAAAACGTGGAATTCGGGCATCTGCCATTCACCAATTGCTGGGCACTGTCTGTGGTTCATGCTCCTGATTGGAATGTACCGGAAAGGAAACAAAAATAATTTAAATTGGGTTAACAGCTAACATCTGTCATGTGACTTACTGAAAGAGAGAACTGTTGAGCTGCAAAGACATGACCAGAAAGGATAGTAAGGGAAAAGCTCATAGGCAGAAAGTTTCCTCTTCCCACCAGTCCCCCTGATCCTGTTTATCTCAGCTGATAAGGTTTACCAGTTTGAAATACTGAGTATAACCTGGCAATCAAAGCATGTACAGTCCAAAAGCTGCGTGTTTTACTATCTTCTTATATAATGGGTTATATTCTAAATAAACATCTAGAATCTGTAGGTATTTGAAACGGACATCATAGTATGGTCCACTTCTGTGGTTTAATTTAGGTTGGATTCAAAACAAAAGATCCCAGTGGCCTTGCTCAGATCTGGTAACAGTAATTCCTTTTTCAGGGCATGCTTTGCTTTTGTTAACAACACTTGCAGGTATTTGGGTGGAGGGATGTAGTTGGTTCAATGTATAGAGCAGAAACTTATCATTTAACATATGCTGGCTGCTGTGCATTTCCTGTGAGCTTCAGACTGGAGTTATATTAGTAGCTGGAAATATCTACTCAGATGTGAATCCCCTTTGTGTGTTAGGTCAGATAAACACATGGTATGTCTAACCCTCACTGTTTTCCTGACCCTCAAATCTCTGTCTGAACTCTAGAACCAACTCTGACACGCATTTTAATTGATTTTTAAATATAATTTAATGATCTGTATTCAAATACCTTTTTTTCCCCCTGTATTTCTGGAATCCAGCAGTCAAGAAATTTGTCTCTTTCTTTGTTACAGTGTCTGTATCAAGAAAAAATTCACTGAATTTTTCTTCTGACCTGTGTAAGCTGTTTTGGCATCTCTGGCATTTTCCAGAAGCAAGGAGTTCTCAAACTTTGAGCAATTGTTTAGTTCTGTGATATTTTTAACCCACATAAATTCTCTTGGATAATTCCATTGGATAATTGTAGACAATGATAAGCTAGTACTCTGAATACGTTGCAGCTTGTCTCTTTTTATTAAAAGACCTATGCTATGGTGGAATAAGTTTTTTCTTGCAACTGAAATTTATTCCCTACAGAAAAGACAGATTTCAAGTTTCCAAAATAGCTTGGAAAAACAGTGAAGTAGAACTACAAAGTAAAACTGTCAGTTATTTTAAGACTTTCTGCAAGCATTTGTCTAAAATGAGCCCTTGTGTTTGTAATCCAGAAATGCTCAGTTCCCTGGCTCATATTTTCTAAAACCTAAAGCTATTTATACTTTATACTGTGACTTGTAGCATTTCCTCATGCTTTACCTTTTTCTTCCTTACAATAGAGTAAATAGAATTGTTGTTTGCATTTATTTGGCCAACAAAACTTGTATCTGGAGAGTAAGATTGATTGGCTGGATGGTACCTGGAGACAATCTGAATCCATTTTTATACATTGGCTCAGGGTTATAGGCTCTCAGAGTCTCAGAGCACTTTTGCCTACTGTTTATATAAAAAAGGGCTTATCTGACCTTCGTGTTAACATAGTTTGATGGACTTGACTTTCCAACACTGATCAGAGATGGAGGTTATCTTTGTCTCCCTAACGGTCTCGTTATTTTTATCTTGTGAATGAATACACCAGTTTTAATGATAAATTCCCTGGCTGGCAAGATCACATTAACATAGTTCAGGAATTGTTCTACCTGTTCATATCATTAAGACAAGGAAAATGTCACAAATATTTTTTAAAAAACCAACAAACCGACAGCTGTGGAACTTTTACCAGATTCATATTTTGTATGTTTTATCTCCAAAGCAAAACCTAGTAGTGTGTGTTTGTTGCTTATTGCACGTCTCAAATTGAAGTATTTTCTTTGCCATATAAGGTGGATTTTACCCACTGTCTGACACTTTATTTAAATGTGTTGGTGCAGCCAAAATGTGTTGCCAAGTTACTATTAGGATATCTACTGTCCATAATATTTATTGTAGTACAGCTCAGTTACATGAAAAACAATTTTTAAATTATGTGACTGTGACTCTTTTATAGTGCTGGTTTATGTTTAGTAGTAGCTGTGTTTCTTTGAAGACTTCTAAGGTTTCCTTTTCATTGCTTCTAAAGTTTTTGTTTGTATGTTTGTTTTTTAAACCACCCAAACATCCAACCCTTCACATGAATAAACATGGAAAATGCGTAAAACATTAACCTTTACAGTTCCTTCAATAATTTGGGAGACACTTTGAGATTCTGGAAAGCTTTCTGTCTGATTTCTAGGTATTGACAGTTGTTGCTATCAACTGTAATAAATCTGATGAATCCAAATATGTTTCAGAGGGACCCAGTCTCTGTCTGTGTCAGGGTGGTGTCTGGTGCACATGAGGAATGAAGGCAAAAGCAATATATTCAGCTTAGCTGTACATCCTTCCAGTCACTAAGAGGAGTCTGTTAGGCTGTCTCCAAGAGTGTAATGGGCTGTGTACACCAGCTGGCAATCCATAGGCAGCAGCATTGCCTCCCTGTGCTTTTTTCATTCTATTTTCCACCCCTTATTTTAAATAATCCTATCTAGTGACTGAACAGAAATCTGTAGTCTCTTAAATCCACACCTGACAGTTGGGTCATTCTGGCTTTTGTTTCAAAAAGTGAGAACAGTCATAAGTAGGAGAGAAGATCTGAAAGGAGGGTGAAATTCAGGACTCTGCTCTTGTGGAAGTGTAAACTAGTGCAACGCAGCACAGTAAGTGCATAGAGACATTAAATACCCTCGTCTTCAGTCAGCTCATGGCTGAAAAGAGGAACTATGACTGCCTCACGTTATTTCAGTGCAGACAGTGGCCCCTTGGTTGACAAGCCTGCATACCTTCAGAATAGATTGTCCTTGGCTGGGCCTTGAGACAACCCTATCTCAACTCTACATGCAGAGTAGTAGTCCATAAGGCTGTGCTAGAATTTGGACCTAAGACTTTTATGCCTAAAACTTTCAAGTGTGGATTTTTTTTGCATTATTAGTTTCTTTTTTGCTCACTGTTTACATGGGGTACTTGTAAAAATTCTCCTGTGTTATATCCATGAGCAGCTGTACCTCAAAATTTGCTTTTGACGTGATAATGCTCTTGAAGTCCTTGGCATAACTACTGAGTTGTTTTGTTTTGTTTCTTTTATTTGGTTGGTTTGGTTTGTTTTCCTCCAGAGCTAAGAAAAGTATATTGCTGCTAGAGCTGTTATCGCTCCTACTAAATATATTATTTAAATCAAAATGCCTAAGGTTTATAAATTTAATAAGCATAATCTAAAGAAAGAAAATAAATTTGAGACATGTTTCATTGGACCTTTTCAGTTTTGTTGAGACCACTGTGTATCATCTATTTCATTTATTATTGGTTTTATTTATTGTTATGGAGACTTTTTGAGTTCCCTCTCAGCCTCTGATTAAGAAATGCAATATCTGTGTTTGTGTATTTTTGCTGTGAAAAGTCTGAAGCTCATGGTTCTGTCAAACAGCCTAGACAAAATATGAGAGCAAATGCTTACAAAGAAAAAAAAAGAAAAAGATACTTGGATTCCAAAATGCCACCACAGTGATTAAAAAATAAAACATAAAACGCAAGCCATTCATTTGATCTGAAACATGAATACAAGTTCATTTTGAGTTTACAAAGCTGAGAACACTGGCATCCTTCAAACCTCTTTGGAAAAGCAGCCAATTCAAACTTCCTGAGAGTGAAGTTTGTGGGAAGTGGCTTAACATCTTAGAATAGTGTTTTGAACTCCACACAGAATAAGGTATTATGCTTAGCAAAGGAAACTACAATTTGTGAAGCATTTAGTGAATGGTTTGACTTATGCCACTGTTACAGTAATGTTTGCAACTCTTCAAAATATTCTCATCATGGGGAATATCTCATTAAAAGATTTTTTTTTTTCTTCTACTGTGCAAATAAGGAAATGGTTAAGAGCTTTCAGACATTGTGATCAAACATTCATCCTTACAGACACTTTGGAACAAAGTAAACTTTAAAGATTAACGTGACCAAAATAAATTTAAGAAGGAAAGAAAAAAAATCTTATAACCATGTCCTTGGAAGCTGACACAAAACTACATAAAGGCCCGCTGTATAAAATATGGTCTACAGGGACATTTGAGTTATGTGAACCAGAGTAGGCAGGCCTGAAAAGTGACTTTTACCTCAGACAAGCATCAAGTTAGCAGTCAGGGTGCCATCAATCAGGTGAAATTCTGTGTCGGAAGTGGAACTTGGGATTCTGTCTGTGTTTCTGGTACATTGCAATCCCACATGGTGGTTGAGCTGAGAAAATTCAAAAATTCAAATGGTTTTATTTTTTGTTTGCTGTGTTAAGAACCATTTCCCTTTTACTGTGTCATTTATGAATATTGCAATCCAGTTAAGTAACCCCAGGCAGCCAGAGAAGCTGGAGGAATTATTTTCTTTTGAAATTTTTTTTTCAAGGCTTTTCCTGGATGACCAGTGGTATAAATTATATGAGCAATAGGTTGCAAACACATCATGGAGGTGCTACTGTTGGGCTGTAGGTGACATGCTCAGCTGTAGGTGTGATACATTGACATAAATATTTCTGTATAAAGGCAGACTGGCGCTCTGCACAAGATAATCATTAAGTATCTCCCTAAATTTCCCAGAGTGAATGTATGGTTAGATGTCAGAAAACTTTCTGTCCTCTTATGAAAAGATTTAAGTGGCTACTATTTAAATTATGGAAACAGACTTCTGAATGTTTATTAAAAATTGCTAGAAGTGCTAGACTTCATTTTGTCACTTGCACCTGTGGATGAGCACAAATGTATCAAGTATAGGTAAGGTCTGTAATGTTAGGAAGATACTTATTTTTGTAGTGAACTTTGATTTATGGAGTTTATTTATTAGCAAAAGCTGATGCATATTGTCAGGCATTAATTTCTTTGTGAATGAAAGCTTTCAATTTTTCTGAAGTGTAGGGGTGATATACTAGCAAGCCCCCAAGTCTGGGAGTCTGTCCAGAAAAGAAAGCAGTGAATGATGTAGAGAAAACAAAAATTTCTATTCATGACTTCTTGAAGATCCTTCTGCTATCAATTCTCTTTTATATCTATTTCTCTTGTGTCCTGGTTCAGAAGGTAAATCTACCTCCCTAGTAGTTTGTTTGATATTTAAAGCTTAAAAATACACTTTCTGAATTGCTTTTCATCTCGTGCATCTAGCTATAAAAGCCTTTAAAAGCGATGGTTAGAAAAAAGCATATTATAGGAATATTAATATTAAAAACCTATTATAGATACCATTAAATAGCTTGTGTATTGGCTGTATTAAAAGACATACTAGTAAAATTACATAAGGAAGTTCACATGCTTCTGGGTTTGTGAAGCTTTTTGGCTTCTTTGTTTGTTGTTTTTCAAATGTTACTTTAAGTAGTGGGGTTCACTTTTCTTTAAGGTTTTCTATATCCCAAAAGATGTATCCGTTTTTTCAGTAAATACAAAAGACAGTGGAAAACAAACTCGTAATATACTTCCTGTTATCCACAGGCTGTCAGGTAGCAGCAGAGGGATACCAAGTTCCCAGTTGAGTAAATGAAAAAAGGGCTCAGGTACAGGGAATGAGAATCCTTTGCTAAAGTGGGGAGCAGGATGTGAGCAGCATTCTAAACAGCTTCCCATACTGTTTTTAGTTCAGAATCAGCCTGGTAAAAAGGAGGCTCAGGAGAGACCTTATCATGCTCTACAGCTGGCTGAAAGGACCTTGTAGACAGGTGGGGGTCAGTCTCTCCTCCCAGGCAACCAGCAACAGGACAAGAGGAAATTGCCTCAAGTTGTGCTGGAGGAGGTTCAGGTGGGACATCGGGAAGAATTTCTTCCCTGGGTAGCCTGTTCCAATGCTTAACTACCCTTTCAGTGAAGTGGGGGAGTCACCATCCCAAGAAGTGTTCAAGAAGTGACTGGATGTGGCACTTAGCACTGTGGTTTGGTTGGCATGGTGGTAGTTCTGTCAAAGGTTGAACTTGACAACCTTGGATGTCTTCTACAAACTTAATGATTCTATGATTCTGTAAAACCTCAATTCTTCCATGTTTCTGCATTCAGGGTTGTTCAGGAGAGTGGTATTTTTTTTTTCCTACTACCTTGTTGATTTCACCATCTTCAATGGAAACTCAATAGTATTGCATGGACAGAAATCAGTGGTTTTAACAGTGGTTTGTACTCTGGTGTTTAATGAATGTACGGAAGATTTACCATTGTTTTTATAACTCCTTCTACAGAGGTTCTTGAAACAAGAAAGCCCTTTCCAGCAGCTCCTCTACTGAAAGCAGTACGAGTATGTTCTGTTGCTTTTCAAGTAACAGAATTTATGAGACTTTGAATGTGGTGAGGTTTTATTGGAATGACATCAAAGGGTTCTATGAACTTGTTTTTCATTCATGGTGTAAAGGCCCTTCGTGGCTATGGAGCAAGGGACTGTAGCACTCCCATACTGCAGCAGTAGATCAGAGAGTCTCATCAACACACAGTAGATTTACTTAATTTTCTGTTGGTCGACTGATTCTTACTAGGAAAGAAGTTATAGCAAAATCAAGACTTTTGCAAAACTAGAGGTTCTTTTTGGCTGGAGCCACAACAGAGTGCAGAAGCTCAACTGTGAGCTAACAAAGCATTTCAGCAGCATCAACATAAAAGCCAAATGGATTTTCCAACTTGCCATTCTAGGTTTTAGAAAATGCATCTGGCAACAAGTCTTATGTGCATTGAATGGGAAGCTTGTTCTGCGTCCTCTGCTTACACCAAGGGGCACAATGTTAAAGGTAAGATGTGGCAGCTTCACTCCTCTCAAGACCTTTCACATCAGGGAAACAATGTCATCTTTGTCATACTTGTGGAGTGACAGACTAAACCCTTTGCATTATCTTGTTGGGACTTTTTTTCAGTATTTACCTTTTTTTTTCCCCCTTTGGTATTTTTTCAGTGATGAGGGAAATGGATCTTGGGATTTGTACGTGCATGCAGAATATTCTTAGTGCCTCAGGAGCAATGAACTGGTCTGTTCTAGCCTATGCCTATACCTTCGGGAGGAATGACTTCCCGTGGAACTAATTCAGTCTTTTGGAAAATTGAGTGTGAATTCAAAGACTGAGTAAGAATCCAGTAATTCAAAATCATTAGGATCTGAGCAAAAGCTGGTTGTGTGGGTGAGGTATGAAGCTTCATTTGATGTGTTTCCATTTTTCCTGCCTGGATGTGTCTGGCATTAAATACACTCACTGTGCCACACTTCAATCTCTTTCCAGCCCTGACAGTCACTGTTACTTGCCTGCTCACACCTGCCTGACCAGTGGTTGCTCTATAAGAGGAAGCCCCTAAGGCTGCTGGTAACAAATCTTCTTTTCTGCCATCAAGGAGGGCTGGGAAGGAAGACACTGAGTTGACATCCTTCCGTGGGTGTTGTGGGACTACCCAGCTCTAAAACAAAGAACTAATAGTTTCATGCCAAATGTAGTTTATAATTTCATTCTGGGCACTCAGACGGCTTCTGTCACCAAAATCTGTCCTGTTGTATGTGGTGAAGTAAAAGTTCAGGGTTTGCATTAGTTGCCAAAACCAACAAGTGAGGTAGGAAATGGCCAAGGAAAGAAGAACAGGAGAAAGGGAACATTGTTAAAAGCTAACGTTTTTTTAATGCAATATTTTACTATGAGAATAATAATGGAACATTTATAATCCTATCTGACACATGTTCACATAGTGGGAAGGCATTTTTCTGTCTATGAAGATGAAAGAGGTGATTAACACTTGTAAAAAGTGTATCAGTGAGTAGGTATATTTTTTTCAGTCTATCTGTGAGCATGTGAAACAGCTCTGTGTATGTGTATTCTAATGACAGGAGCATTATCCATGTGTATAACAATATTAGACAAAAAAAGTGTCATGAAATCTTGTTCTTACACCTCGCATCTTAACATAATTTTGTGTTGCGTTGCTAAAAGGTAAATCAAAACCAACTGTAAATGTAGTCTATGCGTAAATTATTATGTTATTGATTTCTGCCAGGTTATAGACATTTCTACTATTTTCACATACTTTCTCAGGAAGGTCATTCTTTTCCCATAGTCTAATTATTTTCCTATGTGCAAGGTCTCCTGATCTTCACTTGTCACGGGGCATACTAATGCAATGTAGGAGGTTCTCAGTGTGACAAGGAGCAGCCCTTTCTCATTGTTTGGCTTGCTGACTGAACTCAGAAGGAACAGTAACTCTTTTCAACCA
Organism: Aleadryas rufinucha; assembly: GCA_013397815.1. Classification (NCBI taxonomy): domain Eukaryota; kingdom Metazoa; phylum Chordata; class Aves; order Passeriformes; genus Aleadryas; species Aleadryas rufinucha. Next base: position 1,067,251 of record VZTH01005174.1, read on the forward strand.
TTTTTAATGAAGTTTGGGATGGGGGAAGCTACAGATTGAGAGCACTTCATTGCAAGTTACCAATGCTGAGATGCTCATCTTACGTGATATGCTTTGATATGGCAGATCCTCAATACCACCATTTCATTTTTAATTCCCTATAAATGCAGTTTTAAACGATACAATACTTCAAAAATGAAACCATTATTATTTACTCTGCAACATTACAACAAAAGAACTCGTAGGTCACCAGAACAGGAGTTATTTGAATGGTTAGACGTTTTAGAGCAAGGTCTGAGGTCTCTAGCTGAGAAACATTCCCCATCAGTTTGCAGAAGAAAACTTTGTGTTTTACATGTATATTAAAGCTTCAGCACAAGCTTTCCTTTCAGATTTTTGTTATTTTTACTGTGGCATATGCAATACCAATGAAGACATTTAATATTTTAGATTGTAAACCAGAAGACAACTAAGCAGGTGTAGTAACACAGTAACAGATGGTCTTATAATTTGTTCTCCATGCTTGCAAAGAACATCATGAAAATAATTCCGTTGAGGATGACAGAGTAGTAGTGATATCACTGGCAGTTTTTTGATGGATAACCTTTTCCATATTAATTTTTTTTCCTTTTCAGGCAGAATAAAAGCTTGATTTGAAAAAAGATCTAATGCTGAAAGCAATAAGTAGAAGATGTTTCCCTGTGAAGGAAAACATTTATTTAGTGATTCCCATGGGGACAGGGTATTCTTTAGTCTAATATTCTCCTGTCTGTGTAACATGTATTGTCAAAATGATCTTTCTTAACTTCTGTTTATACTTTCCCTCTGATGGTTGAGCACCTAGTGTTGAGAAAGGTGCACCAGAATGGATTTCTACACTTTTTTCACAGTCTCATAATAGAGGGTTGTTCCACTTGACCTGCTCAAATCCACAAAACCTCTCAAATGGAAAAGTGGCTCACTTACCACAGCCAGTGTGAGTACACAGGCTGAGGCTACCCTCCTTCCTTTCCTAACTATATTAGTTTTCTTGGCTTGGCCTTCCCCTATGTTATGAGCTTTGTTACACAGGAAGATATTTAAAGAAAAAAATCCTCCCAAATAGCATCAGTTCCCAAAAACCCTAGTGAGGCTGTGTGGGAACAGACAGTGAAGTGCCAACACAAATACTGTTTGAAAGGATGGCGCACGCAAAGGACTGAAATATCAGTCTGTAGCAAGACTTATAAACCAAACCTTTATGTGATAATTTCTTTTGGTACTTCATTTTAACTACCACCCCTAAAGGGTCAGCATTGTCTACATTTAGTCCCTTTACTCTCATTTGAATATGCTGAACTTTGTATTTCAATACCAGCATGTACATTAAAAAAAAAAAAAGGCAATTGCTGTTAGTTACAATGATTACACCTTCTTGAAACTGCTCCTATTTTATTCTTTCAATCAACTATGACCCATCTTCATTTTCACATTGTTCAGTATGATATTGGGAAAGGAGTTAACATGAAATAATACATATATTCATCGTATAATTATGTATCATTAGTATTAGAGATGGCATAATCTTATCTACTCTATATATGGCCATAAAAGCACAGGACAAAATTCTTTTCCTGAGTAAGACTTAGGATCTGCTCTGGGCAAGTTCTGCTCAATTCCTACTTGTTATCTTTAAGTCTGTGCCACATCTCCTGTGTGCCCATTTATCATTCCAAGTAGTCATGCCACTGATGCTAGTATGACCTTCTTGAGGTGGGGCAGCTGTTTGATGCTGCTCTATCACTAAGCCCTGGGTAACCATTGCCCCACCAGAGACTTGCCAAATGTATTTAAGCCCAAGTGTAGCCCTTAGAGTACTGTGTCCTACCTATAGGACACAGTACTCTAAGACAGCTATCAACTGAACAGGATTGTATTTCTTGCTCTTGCTTTTCATATCATAGAATCATTAAGGTTGCAAAAAACCTCCAAGATCATCAAGTCCAACCTTTGACCGAGCACTAACTAAACCAGAGCACTAAGTGCCACAGCCAGTCATTTCTTGAATACTTCCAGGGATGGTGACTTCACCCCCTCCCTGGGCAGCCTGTCCCAGTGCTTGACAACCCTTTCCATGAAGAAATTCTTCCTGGTATGGTACAAGTCTTCCTTGTTAACTATCAGAAATTAGAGGGTTTACTCAACATACACTTTGTTCCTATCTCTATAGCTAGTACAGGAAAAAATGCTGGCACACCTCTGAATATTTTGTGTCGTGTAAATATTCATATTTTCACACTTCTCAGCTAGTCCATGGCTGAAAAAAACTATCTAAGTGAAGATCAGCAACAAAGGTAAGACAGAAGGGAGGTTAAATCTGTGGGGGAAAAAAATGAAAAAAAAAAACCCTGTAGAAGAAGAAGTGTTCATCGCAAAACTTCAAGTATTGGCAGCCTCTATATCATCTCATAATAAAGCTAATAAAATTCAGAAGGCTAGTTTCTCAGTATTGCATCTAGACCCTTCTTTCCTGCCCTGCCCCCACCCAAACTCCTGTTTCTCTAGGCTATATGTCACTGTTTGCATCTAGATAATTTCTGCAGACAGTAGGTTATCCCTTGTTGTTCTGGTCAGAGACTAAAAATAATAACAATAATAATAAAAGGTGAAATAGTATAAAGTTGAAAAAGCTGCCATAAACCATACTGCTCAAGCACAAGCAAATCTGAGCAATTATTGCACCAAAAATAATGCTTTGTTTTTCTAAAAGGGCTAGTCTAGCTTCTACTGCACAGTAATTACTGGGATTATTATTCTTTTGTGGCCCATTACTGAGTCTGGATATGATAAGGAAGCCAGTAATAAGTTTCCCAAGTACAGGAGAGGATACACGTAGGCTTTTGTCCCACAGTATCTTATAGCACTTAAGCATCCTGAACCATACGCTACAGTACCCTTAGGCCCTGACATTACACTGCACAGAGAGTAGGTCCCCTCTCTTTAAAAGAGATTCTCTGGGAATGGAAAAAATGGAGAAATCCAGCAATATTTCTTTAGGGAAAGGACTTGCATGTAAGAAGATTGGCCAAACAGAAGAAATTTCTTTCTGGCTCCTGTTTTTCATTCCAACTCACTCTCATTACTGTGCTTTGGTGGGAAAGGGTCATTTATTTTTGCCTTCTTAATAAAACTATTTATTTTCCTTATTTGCTTTTCCAAATACAAAAAGGAACAAACAGACCCTTTATCCTGCTACCCTTGTGACGCAGCATTTGAGCCTGTCAGTCTGCAGTTCAGAAGCGTGACTTGAGAGCATGAGGAAGGAAAAGAGCAGTCCATGCTGCCAGCCCCCGGAAGGGATTGCACAATCGAGGCTGACTGAAACCATCCTCAGGCTACAAGGTGTTGCAGGAGAAAGCCAGTAGCACTTTTGTACAAAGCACTAATCTTTGCAAGTTTTAAAGTAAACAACCCATTAATACTCTAGTATTATTTTCCTCTGTATAATTTACTTTGGAATGGGGAGCAGAGATTAAAGTGCAAGGCTGGAAGTAGAAGCAAGTGCTTTTGAGACCCAAAGGTAACTCTAAGTTTGGATAAAGTAGTCACCCAGTCACTCACAACTGTTAACAGGCTGGGGATCAGAATAAATTTTCTGGAGTTTCTTGAAAGGCAAACACTCTTCAATGGTGCCACAAAACACTGACCTGTAAGCGGATGTTGTGGTTTAGCCCAGTCAGCAATCAGGCACCACCCAGCCATTCACTCACTCCCCAGCCAGCAGGACCGGGGAAGGAATAGGAAGGGTAAAAGCCAGAGAACTAGTGGGTTAAGATGAAGAGAGTTTAACAGGGAAAGCAAAAGCAGAACACACAAGCAAAGCAAAAGAAGGAATTAATCCACTGCTTCCAACAGGCTGGCAGGTGTTCAGCCATCTCCATGAGAGCAGGGCCCCATCACGTGTAGTGGTTACCTGGGAAGACAAATGCCATCACTCCAAATGTCCCCCCTTCCTCCTTCTTCCTTTCACTTTGCACACTGAACATGATGTTATATGCTCTAGAATACCTCTTCTGTGTGTTGGGGTCCTGTGTCCTGGCTGTGTCCCCTCCCAGCCTCTGATGCACCCCCAGTGTCTTTGCCAGCGTGGCAGTACAGAAAGCAAAAAAGGCCTTGGCTCTGTGCAAGCCCTGCTCAGCAATAACAAAAACATCTCTATATTATCAACCCTGTGCTCAGCACAAATCCAAAACATAGCCCTGTGCTAGCCACTGTGAAGAAATTTAACTCTACCCCAGCCAAAACCAGCATGGTAGAAGAAGGATTAAGCTCAGAAAGTTGGAAAGCATGCCATTTTCATGGTAAGGTTTTCTACCCTCTCCCATAGATACATCTGCAAGACAGAATTCATTCTAAACTAGCACAGCCTTTTCCCTCCGTCCCTAAAGCACCATGTTAGTTGTCTAAGCTCCAAAATCCTTATTTAATGGAAAATAAAGTTGTTTCCATTTGCCTAAGTAGGTTTATCACTAAAAGTTTTGTTGTACTTTTTCATGGATTTAAATAATAGGATTCAGCATACTTGCTGAGGCAAAAAGGGACAGGCTGTGGGTAAGTGGCACAGGCAGGCACACACAATTGTCCCCTCACAGTTGTGCAATTTGCATCTTGTATGCGTCTCTGCTGTTCTAACACAGAGATTATCTTCGGTGACCAAAATGTACAACTGTTTGCACAGCAACAATATACACAGATTATTTTTAGTTCAAACATGTGGCACTACTCATTGTGCAGCTGCTTTCATGCATTAATGCATTGGGATACAAAACCCTAATTGCAAGAGCCCAAATTAATTGCAAGCAATGAGACATTTTGGACTGAAAACCCCTTTTGGCTACACTGGAATTGAGTTGTTGACTTTTCAAGCTAAAACAGATATGAATCATGGAAAATATTTCATTCTTAACCCCTCAAAGTACCCAATATTCCTAAACTAATGCAAAATATAGTTATGTGTTGGCTTAGAAATTACAACTTCTCTGCCAAAGGTTAATTCAGACTATTCATCCAAGATTAGTTGCAAGTTTTTGAAACTGTAAATAAATTCTTGTTCTTAAACAGCACAGGTTTTCAAAGCAGGGAGTATAACCCACAGCCTATAAAAGGAAAAGATTTAAAGCAGAAATGGGACATCTGACTTCAGCATATTTGGAACATTTAATCACCCTCTTGGTTATATGGAATAAGTTAGACTAGTGGCTTTTTCTTCAGCTCCTTAGCAAAAGTACATTTATATAATAGATCCTTAATGTTTTGTTGGATGATTTAGAATTGAGTCCTGCACCTTTTACAGGCAACTGTGGAACTCCACTTCAGGAGGGAAGAAGTGCAAAGATTGTAAGCACTTGAAGGTAGAGAGTCTAAATTTTTCTCCTGTTTGAGCAATGGTGGGCATCTTTCACATTCATAATATAAGGTATTAATGAATGCATAATAGGAGAATTTTAGTCCCATTCTGTTGGAGAGAGCTCTGCAAAACTTAAGCTGTTTTTAGCTGCAAACTCAGGGAAAAGAAGTCTAAGGTATAAAAATACTATCTCAGGACTTACACAAAGTAATATTTTTGAGACCTAGGTCTCACACAGAAGTAGTTTTGGCAGATCTGGCTGCAACACTTCAAAACACTGGTTGAAGCACCTCATACTGTCCCTTTGCTGCAGACAACTACCCACATAAAAACAAACTGCTGTCTTAAATAGTTTAATCTTAGCACACATTTACGTTCACTGTCAGTTTAAGTCTATTATTTACATTACGAATTACCATATTAAAATAAGCATGTGCAGTGTTGATCTGAAGGGAAAAAAAAAAGGATAATTCAAATCACTAAACTCTTACAAAAAGCCACACACACATCTACCAGAGAACCTTGTGTAATTTCATATCTAATTTTCGCATTTCCCTCCCAACTCTGAAATTTCTGTGGAGATTCATGAGGGAGCACAAAATTTTAATCCTAGTTAGACTGTAAGCAAATGTGGTTTTGATAGGTTTACCTCTGACTCAAGTAGTCAGAAGCGTATTATTTACAATCTGATGCAAGTTTAAAATTAAGGACAACGTAATAGTTAAGATAATTCTTTATGTCACTAGAGGAAAATTTCTCAAAGCTGAGGATGGCAGCATTTTGAAGCATAGGTGAATCAAGTGTTGGTGAGCACAGGCATTAAATAGCCTATGCTGCCATTCAGTCTGTGGCCAAGGCGCTCCTGCTGCTGGGGGCATCCTTTGACTTGAATGATTTTCCAAAGAGTTTGGATAGACCTGTGTGTTCCCTCAAAAAGTCAGGCTCCTTGCAGCATTACACGTGGCTGGGATCTTGAAGAGTCTCGTGCTGTGTTGCAAGCAGTCAGAACACGTTCACAGCTTCAGAAGCCCCTCAGGCAGTAACTTTGCTTCCTGCTGACTCATTCCATCTCACTGCACAGGAACTGAGCACTTGCATTTAGTCCAAATGGACAATTTCTGCGGTTTGTCACAGCTGGACTTTAGTCAGTGACACCTTGGCTAACATGAAGCCTGAACATGGCCACTGATCACCTCATCACAGCGTCCTCCAGAGAGGGGAAAGCTGATGTTTCCATAGGAGAACTCCAGTCCACAGATTTGTCTTCTGTCCAGCTCCCAGTTATCTTGCATGACAAAAGAAGCTCAAAACTTTAATACGCCTTGCAGAGAGCCTGATGCCAGACTACTATTTTCTTGAAAGTGCCTGTCAGTAATACCTTTTTTTCTGGGTCCATTTCTGAGTAGGCATTCATTATTACTCAGCAAATGCCAAAAACCAAGCAGCTTTCAGACAAGGAGTTCAGTTTAGAGGGTCAACAGACACTCTTTTTTGTTGTTCCCTCTAGCAGCCCTAATTTTTCATCTGACAGCCAAATTAAAAGTTGTCTGGAGAAGAATAAATTTCTGTTCCAGCACTTGTAAATCAGAAATTGAAGTGGATAACCTATGTGTGGCTATAATCAAGAATTTTTAACTTGTCCATTTAGCTTTTTTAGACTATTTGGAGGAATAAGTGACACTCAAGAATTTCAAAAATCCAAATGCTCATTTGAAGGTCACGGTGATCATATACCTCACTGTACTGAACAGCATGAACAAGAGCAGTTATAAGATGGACTCTTTGAGTTATCCTATGGAAAGTATCAGTCTGTTAAACTTCATTTGGTACTCATATGAAGCAGTTCTGAAGTCTACTGCAAATTATTTAAACAGATAAGGATTTTCTGTGAGGCTGCAAAGACCACAGCAACTTACCACATCCAATGCTTTTGTCAGATCAATGAAAGCAGAAGAGGAAAATACTGAATTTCCAGCACTGACTCCTTACAAACTTGCTTATCCTAGGAAAATGTTCCTTTTTCTAGTGTTGTTTCTATCTCTGTATTCTATAAGCTTTTATTAACATTAGCGAAATTTAGTTTTGAGCTGCCCTCAATATACACTTATTCACATTTAATAGCACACACTGAAATTGTATTCTGTTAGTTATTTGGTACTGACTGTATAAGCTTTTGGCACAAAACACAGCTAACAAGAGACCTGCTGGTACTCTAATCTGTAAAAATGCTTTAAAATGGAAAACTATAAAAATCCTCTTTTCTCTCTTTTTGTTACAGATGTGATGGGGCTATTTTACTTGGACAGTATCCTCCTTTCTCCTCTTACCTGAAAGGGGTTGGAGCAGGGAAGGGAGAAAAAAAAAAAGTTGTTGGACTTCTTCAAATATTTCTTTACTTTAAAAATCTTTGATGCATTTAAGAACAATTAAGTAGCTGTCCTCACAGTTACCTTGTGAGGTCTACCTTAACCCATGCCTACCTGCTATTTATGTAGAAACAATTAACAGTTGTGGTGGTGTGCCTTAGATCTTGCTTTATCCCATGCTAAGTTTCCTTGCCTGCTTTCCTTGGGCTATGTAATTGAAGCAATATTTCTTACTCCCCTCTATAAAAATGTGAGAGCTTGAATTAGAAGTACTGTGATAATGTAAGCCATAAGGGAGAAGCAGCGATCACAAGGAGAACTTTACAGCTGAATGATCTGATTTGTCAGCATTTCTTTGATGCATCCAGGATGTCCTAAAGCACAAGGCATATCAATATACAGACACAGCTACATCAAGTGACATAAAATGCATTTGCAAAAGGAATTTTCATGACCAATTATTGTGTAAATGTTACCTAAATGTGCAGTAAATAATCAATTCCATGGTTAAATTTGTGGTTTATGAGTCAGCTAAGGCAGCTAGAATGGGACTCATACAGACCATGTTTAGTCACATCTTTTGTAGCAATTTTTTTGCCATTTTCTAACTTACTTGCACGACGTTACATAAAAATAGGTTATTCTGCTATTTGTTTTCTCTCCATTTTTAAGTAGATAAAAGTAGTACCATCTCCAACATTTCTGGATAAAAAGCCTTTTATCTGATGATCGCCCAAATATTAAGAATAGAATAAAGTACTTTTCTAAACCTGTGTTATCTACATTTTTCATTTTGCTAAACAGCTGTTCCTCTACAGATCTACAATGTGCTTCATGACATAGAAACACCAAGTATTAGGTCTCCATGATTGAACCGTGTCAAGCAGAATTCAGGTTTGACTGAATTGTGCAGTGTAAGTGGAGAGCTCTGGAGCATTTTTTGTACTCTACACAAAATTACTCTTATTTCTGTGAGTGGCTAAAGGTATAAAGCTTCTCAAATGAGCTCTTCTTCCACAGCTTCTCCTTCAGTGCTATGTTCATGCTATATCACTTGACATTTCCTATACATTTACAAGTGTCAACAATCAGTTACCTTCCTGTATTCTTCATTATCCATTCATTCTCTTCAAGTAACAGATTCCAGGTACAATTACTAACAAATTCCTTTTCTTTAGGCTATACATCCAGCAGCCAACTACTATGGCTTTTTTGTCTCACTCCAGATTCCCTACAGAATGGAAAGCAGTGGGATTTGAGAAAAACCCACTCCCTGCTATGTCCAAATTCATCTGAAGTGGTTGAAGTTGCAAATCCAGCAGAGAAACGTGTCCCAAGCAAGACTGGGACAGGTAGCTACGCTCCAGGGAGGGAAGCAGGGGCATGAGCAAACTGACTTCAGATATTGCAGAGCTTAGATTTAACAAGCTGAGCAAGAATTGGTTACTGTTAATAAACATATCTGCTATATATATATGTTATGCAATTGTAAATTTAAATGCAGATTTAGACATTTTCTTCTACTACCTTCTTTTCAGACAAATGTAATTTTGCATGTTGTGGGGAATGGAGCGGCATATTCAATAATATGCAGAGAAGAGCCTACCTCTTAGGCCTCTACCTTGCCTGAGGATCCTCATCCTCAACTACACGCACCGGTGCCGGTACATCATGCTACTGAACTGACAAAAACAGACACTGGGATAGTATATGATGTAACCATAATGCACTCAGATTATGAACAAGGCAGACTTTCCAAATGAAGATGCTGAATCAGGCTTGGAAAGACTGACTTTGCCAGCTCCTGTTCTGACACAAAGCCTAAAGGTATAAGATTAAAAACTGTGGTTCTGTGTATTGGCTTGAGGAAATTGCAGCATATGTCCAGAGCTAAATATGCAGAAGTACTGCAGCTCATCAGTTTTAATCTTCCTTTAAATCTTTTAACATTAGGGACACCAAAGAAATGCTCTGCATTTGGGTTTATGAAAAATGCATAACTTACACTGTAGCATCCTGCAGAAGTCTGCATCACCCGCCATCATTTTCTTCTCCTTTCAAAATGCCTGGTAAATTAACTTTCCTTCCTCATATTCACAATCTGTAGCACTACTATGGTTATCTTTGCTGATAAAAGAATGGAATCTTGCAGTACATTACAAAGATACGTCAAAAATATTAGTTCTCCTATAGCGGCCATATTTCATTTAGAACTTGTCATGCTGCAAATCTGAAGATACGACATGGCACACTCAAATCCATCCATAACACCCTCTCCTAATGATAACCTGATCAGAAATGTCTACACAGCCACCCCTACAACCACTGCCCTACAATACTGCAACAATTGGCAGCTGCTGCTGCATGGAGCCTGCATTTCTCACCCTTAGAGAACCTTAATGACTCTTTCTTTCATTTTTAGTACTGCATCTGCTACTTAATAACATGGGGCTTGGCAAGATGGGGCGATGATTTAGGTAGCCCTCTGCAAGTGCATTCAGTAACACAGAACACAGTCTGTGATCCAAAGTAAGGATTTTGCCAGTTCTCGTTATTACTAACATTCTGTGCTGTGCTTTACATTATTTTATGGGACCCAAAATATTTAAGTCCTTCACCCCACAGGGAAGGTTCCCTGCACTAGGCACATAATTTGTTGGTTGTTTTTTTTTTTTTCTGAAAAGCAAGCATGAGACTTTTGTAATAAAAGAAGACATCTTAAAAAATCATCTGTTGGGTTACACTATGTGGTGACAGAGAGATAGGCCCTGAAGGCCAGAGAGAGAGCCTCTTTCCTGGGCCCGGAGGTGACCCTGGGACTGTATCCAGCTCACCGGGGATGGGCGCAGAGAGGATTGTGGTTTGTGGACAGGGCTGGACCTGCGAGACGTGATGGTTGTAGTTTGTGACCTTATAGGGTATTGTTTACCTGCTACCATAATAGGCAATATCTGTGCACTGCCCCAGGTGATCGGGGGACACTGTAGTGAACATCTTTCCTGTTTACATGATGTTACATCTTGTTGTGTGCTGGTATTTAGGGGAATTGTGTGTGAGTATTTAGGGGGATTCTGGCTGCACAATAAACAACTTTGCACCTCCACCTTGTGTGCGGAGTTCTTGCCCATGCATGACTACTGTAATAATCTTCATTCATTGAAAGTTGCCTTAGAAACATAAACAAAAAACATGATCCCTCCCTTTCCCACCCCTTTCAGTTTCAGCTTTAGCTGGTCAACACACAGGATTCTGGACTACACTTCCCAGGTCTAAAAACAGAGGAAAGAAAATGAGCTTGTATTGCCAATCACTCTTCAGGGATTAAAAGCTTTTTTTGTCTTTACTGAGACGTCAGGTGAGGGGCAACACATTTTTACCATAATTCCAGAAGTCTTTACACAATAGACTCCAAGCTTGTTGTGCAGTGTTGATGTCAGTTGTTCTTTGTTTACTGCTGAGATTTCTTTTACAAGAAGCTGATTTGCCTGCCCTGTTCTTCCATATCTTATCCTCCTTTTCAAAAACAGGCTTCCTACTGCAGTGACTCCAAGAACCATGAAATATGGTCCATCTACTCTAGAGGTGGAACCTTCCACCTTTCAAGCTTGCCCTTTTCCTCTCTCAATTCCAGGGTCTATATAGCTCTTCATAGTCACAGGAAGTGCTTATAGCAGAGACTGTTTAAACAGGTCTTTTTTCTTATGCTCCTTTTTTGAAACAAAGTCTAACTGGTTTTCTATTTTGAAAAACATTTTAACAACTTCAAAACTGTTGTAAAATCACCAGTACAGTTTTCTGGTGAAAGACTCTCTAGTCACAGCAGTTCAAAACCTAACTTACAAAATACCATATCATAAACAGTAATTGAACTCTAGTGCCCTGATATATAGCAACATCTTTACTATATAGATCTCCTTGATCTCCTTCGAGGATCTATAAAGATCCTCGAAGCACTTATTTTCACTCACGCTGCTGATTCTTCTCTGAGTTAGCAATGGAGAATATGGCAGCAGTCCCTCATCAACTTCAACAGAAAGAGTTCTCAATTCAGATCAAGGACTAGATTTGAATTTACTGTCAGTCACTTGCTGAAGAGCTCATGTTTTATATAGATTATGTCTTTCAATATTCATTCAGCCCTGCAGTTTACCTTTTGGGAATTACTTGCTTACAAGGTAACATCAGCGGAAGTCCAGATTGCAATGACATGAATAATTCAAAACATCAAAAGAGGAAGAGAATCTAAGAGATGCATGTCTTGGTGAGATTCATTAACATTTTCCAATAGGATTGAAGCATGCAATAAATCCACCCTAACATGTTTGTCAGAAGCCTTCAGGCAATTTTACCACTTCATCTGTATCAGAATGCACATACAGCTTTCCCTGCCACAGCACTATTCTTAAACAGATGTCAAGGCTTAGGTCCTCAGCAGATGTTGCCTACTTCTGTCTCATGGGATCTGATTCCACCATGCAGGCACCACAGACCTTCAAGGAAGACTAGGGCACTTCCAAGATGCCATCTAAGCACAGAGGAGCTGATCAGGTACCACTAGTATCCCATAGTTCAGGGTACCTTGAACCCCCTTCAGGCCACATCTGTGAAAGTCCTGATGAGACTCGTGAGTGAGGTGTGCTCTGTACGTGTTACTGGGATATTCCTCATACCCAGACACATCAGAGTTGGCTGGAGTCCCCTCAAAGAGAAAGGTAACAAAGAATGTGTACAGCCTGCTACTTAAGACTCTAGCTGGAATATGACAATGTACACTCATTTTCCTATTTCATACAGATTTAGATTCTCACTGCAGAGAACACATTTACCAAGTTAGAAAAATAAAATAAATGCATTTTGACCTGCAAACTGGCTAAATTGACACTGTTATATTCAGAGATACAGAAACAGGAAAGTTATGGGAATATGTAGAGGAAAGTGATCTCTCTTTCACCAGTTGCACAGCCTTACGACTCCCTTTAGAACTGTGTTCTTATATAACAGTAAACAATATCCTTTCATATAAAAACACAGTTGTAAAATCTTGTTCCTCTCTCTTCCCGTCCTGTCTCAATTTTTTTTTTGCTTAATACTGAGTGCCTGATGTCCGAAAGACTTGACATTAGTATCACTTTTTTGTGTATGTGTTTGTCCCTGAAGGGTCCTTTAAGCAGGAAAATCATGCATCCTCATCAAACCTTAGAGAGCAACTCTTTAGACTGCCTACAAAATATGCTCCAGCACCCTCAAGATGAAGGATGAGCTATCAACAGTGGTCCTGTGGGATGTGGTCCTTATTTAATGCTGCAGCAGTATGTCTCTATGGATTTCTGTGCTGTATTTTCCTATACTACAGCAGAGCCGACTCTCTTTTATCAGAGTGATCTGACTAAAGAAATCACAATCACAGACCCTATATTTGGATGTATCCAAGTATTTGCCAAATCCTGTTGATGCAATCCACACACATGAAATTGAGCCGCGGACTTTCACGCCGTCATTTTATATAAATCCTTTTATACAGAGAGAACATAATTGAAGCGAAAGCAGAATGTTTTTAGATGAACATAACGTTGGAACTACTTCTACATCTCTACAAAACTTGAATTCAAAATTTACAAGATTAAAAATTTTTCACCATAGAAATGATCTTCCTTCCCTTCAAGAAATGAGGTCAGTTTTTTAGTTGGGCTGTTTGGAACAGCTTGTCTATAAAGCTTTTTCCAGGTTTCCTAGAAACTTACCCATGTAGTTGGTCAGGTCTCCTCTAGATAAAAGGTCTAACTTTTCTAAGGATGAGTGAAGACAAACAACTCTGGTGCAGTAACTCCCCCAGATAACTGTAGTTTTAAGGCAATTTAAAAAGCAAAAGCATTTACTACAGCCATCACTCCTTGATTCTTTGCCAGCAACAGGTCAACATAGCTACATCATCATCTACCAGAAGATCAGTTTCTTTCTGCTCTTTCTCTTCCATTTAATAAAACAAAATTTAAACAAAGAAACAAACAACCCCCCGGCCCCCAAAACAGAGGGTTTTTTCTGCTCATTTAATAACAAGGGAAGATGCAAAGCTTAGCTATTTGTGTATTTAGTTTTGTTTCAATACAAACATTTGCAAACATTTCTTTCCCACTGGCTTCATGCTGTTTCAAAAAAGATGCAGTTCTAAAGTCATCTTTCTGATCTGACAAAAGGTTTAGGGTCACCCCAATGTGATGATTTTAAAATCCATCTTTACCTCAAACTGTTTGCCATGACTGTTGTCTTTTTTAACAGCTTCACTGAAGAATATAATTGTAGAAGGAATGCTCAAAATAGACCAGAGTTCTTATCCTGAACTGTAACTGATGCCCAAGGCATGCCATGAAGAAGAGAACTGCAAGATAGGAAGAATAAAAGTCAAAATCTAATATAAATGCTAATGTACTTAGGTACTAAAAATCTAGCAAAAGCTGAAATAAAGGATGTGCCTTCATTTCTAGACCAGAAGTCTGAATAGTTGCTTATTGCTTTTACACATGAAATGGCCTTAGAAAATAAAAAACAGGATTTTACTCCCTGTGCCCCATTTCTCTTCATTTGTATAATTAACTTAGATATTAGACTGGGGTGATGCATGCCGAATTTTAAAAACCTAGTATTTGCCAAAATATTAGCTGTGTGTAATTTAACTGTCAAAAAACCAGAATCAGGACATGTTATGTGCATACTTTTGGCAGCTTAGCCATCTAAGATCTAAAAAAAAAAAGAAAAAGAAGCTGGTAAGTACATGAGAGAGAATGGAACCAATTATGACTGTTTGTTCAAGGTAAGAATTTCTAAATCAGATCCATTTAAAAAAATATTTAAATATTATTTAAATATGCAATATCCAATCTGGAAGGCAAAAAGTTCTCAAAAAGGAACAGAAGTAGACAACTGTTTAGGAACAGTCAGGAAATCTATTTTAGTTAAACCAAAGCAAACCTTTTAGTCTGTTTTCTCCATTAAAAGCCATCAGACCACCATTTTCTCTCTTTTTTATTTCCATTTAAATTATCTTTATTTTGCTTTCCTTCAGTTCAAATAAAAGATTGCCAAAGAAAATTTATGATTTTCTGTAGGTTTTATAGACTGTGAAAAAATTCTAAGGTATTCTCCTGAGGAGGAATCTTTTCAAAACTAAGCAGTAGATAATCCTTTCCGGGTTCATATTTTGCTAATCCTTGATAAAACCAGATAAAATTAGTAATGGTAAGAAGAAAGGAGGAGAGAAATTTTGTTTTCTTTTAATACATCATATATAAAATCATGTATTACACAAATGTGTGCAGCGAGAGCTCCTTTGATGCAATTGGGTCTATAAAGTTCAAGAGCACTGCATTCTTCTCTGTCAGGGCACAGTGGGCTGGCAGCTGCAGTAACCACTAGCCTGGATAATTTCTTCAGTGCTAAAACTAAACAAAACTGAAAAATCCATTACAAATTAAAAAAAAAAAGGAAAAATCACAGTTACTGTACTGCATGGGCCTACAAAATATTCACTAGGGAGTACTAACCTTATTATGCAAATACTTTCCAAAATATGTACGCTGCTCTTGGGTTCAGCATTTATCTTAAAAGCAGAAAAATATACAGTAAATTGTGGTAGAGCTACAATTTGGCTACAGAGAAGCCTAAATACTGACTTTTCCTGCTTGGATGCACCTGAAAGAAAGAACCAACAGCAGCCGCCACCTTAGTGTGTGTGCATTTAAGGTATCATTACGCAGCTGCTTGAGCTTCCTGACTACAGAGGAAAATCAAATTGTGCTGCTGGCAGAAACTCCTGTGTCAGGTGCAGGTCCTCTGCATCCAGAGCCAGGGCTCAGCTTTTTATTGGCTTGACTCTTATACGTAGCACTGTTATGAATACTTCTTTTTAACTAATATAGCAGCTCCTGCTGCTCTGCCCTCTCACGGAAACATACCTTCTTCCCTCTCAGAGTGATATAAATCTTGGGGCCCCATATCCTAGTGGATGCACAGACTCATATCCTTCCCTCATTACTGTGGGAGTGCTGTAGTAATTCATCTAAAGGGAGAAATTAATACATTGCTCATAGTGACAACAGAAATTTCTCTGGCAGTCAAGGGAAAATTGGAATATAATGCACACACGGCAAAGGCAGAGGGTGGATGTTCAAAATGTCTCATACATAGATGTATTTATGAATACCCATACCTGTATGTCCAGCCTCACAAAGGAACCTGTTCTGAGTAACCACAAGAATTTTCTTAGCTCTCTCTTAAAGTTATCCAACTATCCATTATTTCCCTTTTCCTTGTTCTGTTTTCTTCGGTTTTGGTTGTTTGGGGTTTTTTTTATCATCTCATTCAGTAAAATGAAGTTGTGTGTACTGCTCTTACTCTGAAGAAACCTTACATAAAGGGATTGGGAAAAGAATAAACTATTCGTTAGCAATCCCAAACATACACAAGGTATTACAAAGGCAGGTAAACCAAGGGTATTAAATAAAAAACTCCAGCTAGGTTTTTTGGATCATATCTCATGATCTCTCACTTTGTGTACTGAACTGCAAAGCTGCTCTGATGTTTTTCAGACATGTAACTCAATCCCATGTATTGCAAAATCTTTGTCTTCAATTTTGCTATCAGCAAGCAGAATCACAGTTTGTGCACAAACACTTCTTCCTCTCAACCTCCCCACTTCTTTTGTTTTTTCTCCATTCCAAAAGCTCAAGTTCTTCCCAGAGCTACTTTAGGAAAGAGGGATACCTACCTAAAACTGGTACCAGTTATTTGTCCACAGAACAGTTTGAAGTCTTTTTGGAATATAAACTGCTTCCACCTCTTTAGAAATGCTAATGTCCCATGGCTGGATGAGCCATGGTCATCTGCTGTTCTCAAACAGATTTTTCACTAAGTTCTAAATAAATTATTAGCCCACAGAGAGATAAAATGTTTTTTCCTGCATCACACAGCAGTGTTCAAATTTCAGGTTGAAGACTTTCCACACAATTAATCATGTCTTTCATGGGAGCATGCACAATGAATCATATTTTATACCAGTTTATGAACTGGATCAATGCACACAGCTTACTTACTACAGGATCTTGAGTGACCTTTTGAATTCAGTCACTGAGGGGCAGATTGGTCTTTGAAGGAAAAGTCACAAATGACTTTTTGGAATAATGGTCTAAGCATGAAACCCCACAATAAAGGCATAGCTTAACCTTTTCCTTTTCCTGCCCATTGAAAAAATCAGAAAATAGCTGAGCAAGATAAGGCTTATCCATATTTCTAAGCAAGAAGGAAACTCAGATTAGCAGGAAATATTGGGAGTTAATTGGGAGTATAGTAGAAACTTGATAGTCATAATTCTGCTTATCACACTAACTACAGTTATGCTCCTAGACTTTTATCTGTTCATTGAAAAAGCACTAAATTATGAAATAGGCTTGGTTCTTAATAAATATTCATAACCTCAGGGCACTGAACAGTACAGGCAGAATCCTGTGCTGATCATCCCTTCAGGTCCTGGGATATAAGTACTTCAGAATACAGAGTGAGCAGGGAGAGTTTATTTTAATTTCTCTGCAGTACCAAATTTTGCTTTTGAAACAATATAAAGAGTTACAAGTATCAAAAATCACTACTGCTTTTATGTAAAAAACTGTGGAATCTGATTTTAAGCAGCAGAGTTTATTGGGTGTGGCCCTGTCTGGCAGTGCTGAATAAGGCAGCTGTTTGCCCTCTTCTGAAAATTGTCGTGATAGGTCTGTGGCAACTATGCAATATTCCAGACATCATCAATAATTTTTCATGTTCATTTACTGAATTTTTTCCCACTCTGCCAGGCCACAAATAGCTTATCCCATTTTCTGACCTGATCAGAAACAAGTAGAATGAAGGAAATCTGCTTTTTAATTTTCTCATACTCTTATCTCTCACAGGGTTCAATGTTTACATTCTTACTAGAAAATAAAGAGAGGCCAATAATTTGTTCCATCTTTGTGAACATTCAAGGATTTCCGTTTCCAGTTTTAGCTGTTTTCTACCAAAGAAAACACCATCCTTTCCACCATCTGAAAAGATATACTGGCTTCTGGTTTAAATGAACTGAAAAAATACTATTAAAGAACAGAAGTCATGAATAAGATCATACCAAGATATGCTTTTAAGGCAAGTTAGAGAAAGAACAAGAGTTTCAACGCGTTCCTACAAATATTTTGGCCTATGTAAGTAATTAATATATTCTAATTGAAAAGTAAATTGCTTAATGTTCCCCTTCCTCACAAAACTTTGGTGTCAAACCACAGCAGGATTCACCTAAAGATCTTTCATAAACTGAGGCATATTGGGTTGAGCTAATCCTTGCATATGTGCCCTGCTTCCTATACTATTGAGGAAAAAAATCAAAATCTCTCACTTCATACCAATATTGGATCACTGCCCATTAATCTTGTCCTTGTAAAAGGACCCATTCCCTCAACTTACATAAATAAAGAATTTAAAAGAAAAAGGTTAATTAGTGTTCCACTACATTGCATGAGTTTAACCTTTATATCTCTCTCGACTCAAAAACATTGCTGGTTAGGAAGGCAATTGGAAATCTAACATCCTTCACAGCTATATGTTTATTGCATTCTACAAACCTAGTCCTGTGAACAATTCTGTTCTCCCAAACATTTGAAAAAAAAATAAAAAAAAAAAAAAAGATGTTTTATGTTCCTAATGGGAACAGGTAGTAAAAGATTATAGGAAACAAAGTCATTAAGGAAAAAAAAAAAAAGCAATAGTTTTGGCAAGTATATCAGATGAATAATTAAGGGCACTCTTTGTTCAACAGTGCAAAGAGAAGTTAATCCCTGAAAGTTTTTGCTAGGAGGCATTGTGTGGTATCTCCAAACTATGTGGGATAAGGGTGGGGGCTGGGAATGGAAGTGATCCAAAGAGAGCTAGGGATTAGATTCCTGAGAGATTGTAAGAGTCATCTAGGGTTAATAAAATGAACAAAGTGCGGGAAAACATTGTCTGTAATGAAGTCTATTGATTATGAAACTGCCTCCAAAGGGAGCAGTGTTTGCCTTTTAAGAACACAACCAATGAAAGTACTAAAGACAGCTTGTAAAAGGACACAGCTGAACTAACAGAGAATGGTACTTGACCTGGGGAGAGTTTTAGCTTTTTAAATTTTTTATGTGTGTATGGTATTTGTGTATGAGTGCAAAATGTAATCAGTGTAATTACCCGTCCCTACACAAGTGTCAGTGCCACTCTCTGCAGGTGCCAGCTGGTCCTGTGGTCTGTAGGAACAAGCTACCCATCCCACCAATTAAATGTTTGCAATAACTATAGATAAATTCAGTGTTCAATGTCTGGTTTAGTGCATTGAAATAAGGAGTATTGTATAAAGCTGTATTTTACTTTGAGAATCATAAGTCACTGAACTCCAGGTTCCCTATAACAGAAATTGTCATATCATAGTCATACAAATCAACCAGTCATACAAATTCCATCACCTGTAGAAAAATATCAAATCCCCACTGATTAGGGGAAATGCATGTTTTCACTTCCTGCTAAACCAAACCAGTTTTTATTCCAATATACTCATAGAAATTTAATCTGCAGAATTATCTATTTAGCTCCTGACAAAGAAACATAATAAGTTTTTGACCTCACTGGGAAGTTACAAAAATTAATTGTTAAAGAAAACTATGAGGGTTTCTATTCTATATAACTAAAACACATCCATAGGAAGTCAAAGCATGCATTATGCTGTTTGAAAATTTAATCGCTTTCTAGAGATAAAGGGTAATAGTTCTGTTCCCTCCCTGCATCTACCCTCTCCCCGAACAAGAATCTTTAAGTCTACCCACTCCTTGACCTTCATTTTCCCAAAACATTGATTTGGGGATTTCCTCAGCAAAGACAGAATTTTAGCAGCCCTATGATCTACTTCACCAGAAAAAGCATGTTATACACAGATGCAAATTAGATGGACGAAAGCAATACCTAGTTTAAAATTGTTTTAATAAAAAAGTCAGTGATGTTGAAGAACATATTTTGTCTCTGTCACAAGTGATCAGAGCAAGGAAAACAAACAAACACAACAAAACCAAACAAAAACTAAACAAATCAGATGTGTGTGGTTCCAACTCAAGTCTCAGAGAACTTCCCAAAATGGCAGTGCATACTAAAACCTACATGCCCAAATTCTTTCCTAATATTCCAGAGGTGATTTTAATTGAAAAAACCCAGTCAGGTTCAATAAATAAATCTTGATCAACTCAATTTAATTGTGTATTTGGTTTGCAATTTTCAATGTCATAAACTGCAGCTACCTTTCTACTTAAGGTTTTGATCAAGTTCTCCTTCTCACCCTCATTCTCATATATATATTACCTTACTACTTTGTACCTCAAATTTAAAAATCAGCAGTCTGCTAAAACAATCTGGAGAAAACATCTGGTTCTGGAATCAGATTTAGATCCTCCACTCCTCAGACATGTAAATTGTGATGATTTGCAACTACAGCCTCTAAAATCAAGTCTTATCTAATTAAAACATTTGGTAAGAAATATGTCTTCTTACATGATATTTTTTTTCTAGACTTCTAGAATGCAATTTAAACAAATGTTCCAGGCCTCATTTCCAGAGCATTATAGCTGACCTTGTGGATGTGCCATGATTGCTGCAAAAACTGCCAAAGCTGAGAGAATTTGTGCGATTTTTTACAGATATTTGAAGAAAGTCAGTCAGTGAAACTAATATGAAACCCTATGCTTGTAAGTATGGTGAACTAGAGTAATTATTCCAATAGAGACAGAAAAAGGTGGTGGTGCAAAATGATTAGGAATTTGTAACCTTCTAAAAGAAAAAATAAAATGAGTGCCGCTCAGAATTTCTATGTTGCTAGACAATTAACCCTCAGAGGGGATCTGTCCTACCCTTAATAAAGCTTCACTTAATATCTCCAGGGAACTAAATCAATGACAAAATGGAGCTACATGTAACTGAACTTATTGCCTTCCAGTCACTCAGTAACTCTCTACAAATATTGCAGAGCACTTAGCGGGATTAGGGTAAAATCAACCATAAAAGGCATGGATTGCACAACCATGAAACACACAGTTCTCTTATTATTGCTATAATCATATCAGACCAGCAGTACATTTCTGTGTTGGAAGTGCAGATCCAACGCTATTAGGGTGCATATTGATTCTGGTTGTTTGCTGGAGATAGAAGTCAAAGCCTTGGAGAGAGCTGGAGCAAACTAAGACCATACAAAGTAATATTTAAACTAAAGAGATTTTCATATCTTAGTTAATTGTTGGGAATATTTACACAGTATTAATTATTACTAAATGCAGCTATTTTATATACTATCTGAATAGAACTTTATTGTATAGGTTCGTTAGCTAACTTTTAGTTAATTTATACCTGAAGGGAGAGAAAGACTTTCACCAAACACTGTTTTCCCAACAAGCACAAACCTCCATGCTTTTGTTGTCAGTTACATGACTTGAGTATTGTCTTATGTGCTAGAGGAAGGAGAAATAATTCTGTTTTAGCTTCTCTCAAATACCAGCTCTTACAATAAGAATTATCAGTTTCTCATTTGTGCCTGACACTAAAAAACAGGGCGGAAGGACAGAGCTAATCTTATGGTATTTATTATTCTTATTTTTCCACATAGATACAGGTGATCACCATTGGATTCAGGCATTTTCATGCTTCAAGTTACATGTGAATACACACTCTCTTTTTCAACTATGTTTGAGCAGAGTTAAAGATGGTCAGTATTCAAAACACTGCACCACACTGGATTACCAGGAACATCCCATCCTATGCAACAATTAACAACTGCAAATAGAGTTTTCTCCTGTTGAGGGAACAAAAAAACCTTCTGTCTTTTAAGAAGAGATCGGGACATAAATGCACAGATGCAGGGTCTCAATTTAGACTCGTATTACCAGAATAAAAACAAGAAAGCTTTTTTGAGCTAGAAGGTAAGCCTCACTTTCCAGTGCTGCTGAGTGAAAAACAGTGCCTAAACATGGCAATTAAGTCTTAACAGGGCCTGACTCAACTCCCTCCCTTATTCTGTGGTCCTTGTGGTCCATAACTATTTAAGAAAAGGATGATATCACTGTGGAAGCAGTAGATGTTTCTTTCTGTGCCTCTATATAGGCAGACATTTGTGGACAATATTCTCTTCTGGTAAAACTAAGATTCCCTCCCCCCCCGCCATCTTCTAAAGATGTTGCACATTGAAAAAGGAGGATAGAGGAGTGAAATTCAGGGGTAGAGGTGAGATAGAGGTGAAATTCAGCTTCAGCAGTACCCAGCTCAAGATAACACATTCAAACCCTGTAGTTCTTAGATTTTCAACAATATTATTCCTTTAAAAAGAAGATAAAAACAAACAAAACCAAGATTTAAAATAAACCTAAAAAACATTGTGGCATTTTTTCTCCATTTTGTTTGTTCAACACCATAAGCAAGACAACTACTAGTTTAGTCAGACTTGGTAACTAGATGTATTGTGTATGAATATATACCCAACCTAACATTAAAAGCAAACTCTGCAGCATCTACAATATTTTAAGCAGTTACCAGTGGACCTTTTTTCAAATATGTCTTCTAAGTTTTCCAGTAATTACTACTTGTATGCAACATAACATTTTTCTGTCTTGTTAAGAACACAATAGTATAATTAGATCTGCTGCTACCCCCCAAACTGTTTAGCATAACTTGTTATAAAAGATATAAAAATAAAAACAAACCCTTTTTCTCCAGTACAGGATTAAGGAGACGCACTGGGAACACACGTGAAAACAAGACCAGATCTGATAGATACTAGATACGTAGATCTCTATATATGGCTGCATCAGTTATCTGTGTCAATAAGATCATATGTACTCACAAGACAAATTTGGTATTCGTTTAGAAACCACAGAGTTCATAGAATATGTGTTGTGTGTGTGGTGACACAATATAAATGAAACTACTGAGTCAAAGGGAACGGCTGCTGTGCAATCCTTTGAACTGGCTAAAACATGAGTAGCTCTTTAGTCAAAGTGCTTCACTTAAGTCCCAGTAAATTGCATATCAGTTGAGGTAGCTGAAATCCCTGTGAAGTATCCAGCTTTTCTCTTTCTAGCTGTCATTTTTTTCATGGCAATTCATCCCTTTCCTAAAATTTACCACTAAAGCAGAAAGAGGCACTGGAAGAAAATTCAGAAGCAACTGCAACCACTGTGAAATAAGGTGTCACAGCACACTGAATTCCTAGCACTGATGCTGGGGTAGAAAGTAGATTAAGCAAGCTAGGCAGCTACGAATCTATCAAACAAAATTCTAGTTTAAAGCTTTTCACAAATATCTTTGTTTTCAATCCATAACCTAAAATCCTGTTTGTAAACATTTGATACATAGATCCTTTTGTTTTACTGCTGAGCCTGTCTGGAGCTAGGGTGGGAAGGAGGAGGAAGATGAGAGATGAATCAGAAGAAAACTGAAGTTCTTAACAGCATCCAGGGGCTAAAGAGTGTTTCCTGTCAAGGATCAGCCTGCAAAGAGTCCAGGTGGGAATTGTATTGCCCGTGACAGCTTCTGGGAAGAAGCTCCCTCAGGCAGGTGCAAGTCAATAAATACTCTGTTGCAAAGGAAAGGTGGTTGAGAGACACACCAACAGTTCTGGGTGAATTGCGTATTATTATAACCCCTGGCAAAACGAAGCTGACAAATGCTTTCACTCCCAAGCAGGTGGCATGCATCCAGCAGGACACGGCAAAATGTTAAGAACCCTGGAAGGAACAGGAACACCAACATGTATTTTAAAATCTGAAATCCACCTCCAATCTCTTATCTGTAGCCATTGAAAGGATGTAGCTTGTATTTTCTTGATGGTATTATTCCAGTAAGCAACTTTATTGGCAATAGAAGCGACAATCTTTAAAGCAGTGATTAGAAATGACACAAAGTGATTTTTAATAGAGTGCTAAAACTCGGAAAATAGCAGCAGTAAGATCATTCACAATCACTGATCATATTGCTTTTGCCAAAGAAATACTCAAATGGCTTCATACCTTAATTAAAACGAGGTAGTTGAAGCAGAGGAATATGTTATCATGCACAAGAAAGGTTCTGGAGCAGCTGGTAGCACAGCGCTGTGCCATTGAGTTTTAAACAGCTCAGCCACACCTGGCTGATTCACCCTCTTGTCCCTCAGGTTTCACTGACATTATGCTCCTGCCTGTCGCGTGTTTATCAGTTTTGCTACTTTCAGCTGCTGAGAGATGACAGTTGTTTCAGCTGCCATCCAGCTGGTTTGGAGTCCCCTGACTTTTTCCTTCAAACCGTCAAAAGCCTGACACAAAAGGTGTCCAAAATCCCTAGAAAGCAGATTCTGGCCTGAATTAAAGTCAGCATTTCCTCACATCAGCAACTATTGCAAGGAATGTCTCTTCTGAATTAAACTCACATACCATTTTGGCTTTGCCATCTCTAACACCTGCACAGTAGCCTGTGTATGTAAGACCTTTCAAACATACATACAGAACATAATACACACCATTCTTTTCCTGAAGAAAAATTTGGGAGGGAAGAGGGAAGACAAAGAAAAGCACCACAGAGAGTAGTCATCTTGATTAACCCAATATGAGCAGCAGACAGCATGGTACAGACAATAATGGTGCAAAGCACAAAGAATAGGGCCACAAATCTTTTTTGAAATGTGGGTTTTAGAAAGGACTAATTTTCTAATGTAAAACCAGCTCAAATGAAACAAAGTTCTCTGAGAGCCTTACTCTATATTCTTTGTGGAAGTACCTTCACAAGAAAGGTTAGTGGCTGTACATGTGACAGCCTTTAAAACATCTATTGGTTCAAAAGGAGGCAAGTTTTCAAGATCTGACGCTACTAGAAATGCAACCATATTGAAATGACAAAAAATTAAATGTTCCTTTGTCTAATCAAACCAAAAGCCAAAGCTTGTATTTCACTTAACTCACAAGTTGTTGGACAATCAGAAATTGTCCAACTGCTTCAGAAAAAAACTCTTTAAATCAACCCAGTTGCATTTGGGAATTCTAAGTATGAGAACTATTTCAGCTCCAAGACAACAGGAGGAGCATCAGCCTCCACAGGGAAGACAAATGTGTCTGCTCTTCTCCACCCAACACCCCCAAACCTCCTGTATCATATAAACTCACCATAAAACTTGCTCTCAGTTTATCAAGAAGACCAAAAATATCTGCTCCCTGACAGCCTCTGGGCATTCATAGAATCATAGAACAGCTTGGGTTGGACAAGACCTTTAAAGATCACCTAATTCCAGCCCACCCCCATCCCTGCCATGAGCAGGGATGCCCATTTGCTAGTTCAGGTTGCTCAGGGCCCCATCCAACCCAGCCTGAAACATTTCCAGGGATGAGGCAGCCACAGCTTCCCTGGGCAACCTGTTCCAGAGTCTCACTACCCTCATAGTAAAGATTTTCTTCCTAATATCTCGTCTAAACTTGTCCTCTTTCAGTTTAAAACCATTGCCACAATTTGGCCTTCCAGTACCTAAAAGGATTTTATGAAAAGGAGAGGGACATTTTATATGGGCAGATAGTGACTGGGCAAGGGGCAATGGTTTTAATTCTGTAGGTCAAGGTGAGTTGACAGGTCTCTGTGTGCCACCTAGGAAAAACAGCACTTAAGTATGTGACTTTTTATATATTTATATATAAATATACTTAAAATTCAAACAGCAAGTGTCTTTGTTGAGGGATAAATGCCAAATGGAAAAAGTGGGAACTAACATCTCATAAGGAGTGTGCCGCGGCCGCCCAGGCCGCCCGGTGAGCCTGGGNATCACCTAATTCCAGCCCACCCCCATCCCTGCCATGAGCAGGGATGCCCATTTGCTAGTTCAGGTTGCTCAGGGCCCCATCCAACCCAGCCTGAAACATTTCCAGGGATGAGGCAGCCACAGCTTCCCTGGGCAACCTGTTCCAGAGTCTCACTACCCTCATAGTAAAGATTTTCTTCCTAATATCTCGTCTAAACTTGTCCTCTTTCAGTTTAAAACCATTGCCACAATTTGGCCTTCCAGTACCTAAAAGGATTTTATGAAAAGGAGAGGGACATTTTATATGGGCAGATAGTGACTGGGCAAGGGGCAATGGTTTTAATTCTGTAGGTCAAGGTGAGTTGACAGGTCTCTGTGTGCCACCTAGGAAAAACAGCACTTAAGTATGTGACTTTTTATATATTTATATATAAATATACTTAAAATTCAAACAGCAAGTGTCTTTGTTGAGGGATAAATGCCAAATGGAAAAAGTGGGAACTAACATCTCATAAGGAGTGTGCCGCGGCCGCCCAGGCCGCCCGGTGAGCCTGGGATGCGACATAGCTTCTNGAGGGAAAAACCCATGTCTCCTCCTCGGATCCACCCTCGGAGGCAGAACCCAAGGCGGGGAAATCCACCCACTAGATGTCCTCTCTGATGTACAGCCCAAAATGGGCTGACGCACCGCAGCAGGAGTGGGTTTGTTGTTTTTTTTTTAAAGATCCTATGCAACATGAAACAGTAATTCCAGCACTACCTTAGATTCTGGTACATGTCACTTGAAAAGCCTCACTATGAGTCCATTCCTAGTTTTCCTGAAAAATGTCTCAGCAATTTAGTAGCATTCTACATGGGTGTCCAGATTTATTTATTAGGATTGACACCAACGCTTTCAACTTCATGTATTTTATCACTTAAAGAAGCAAATATGCTAAGCTGAAGATAAACGGAGACATACAGGACAAAACAAAACAATCCTTTTTTTTTTTCCTCGTTACAGTACATTGAAAGGGCTCTGTAATATGCTAACTTCTACTCCTGTTTGCAAGCCAGTTTTCTTCCAGTGTACTTTTGCTTTAAGTTCAGGTTTCACATTTTCACTTTTAATGCTCCATAAATCTCTGCCCTACCAAAATCTGTCCTTATTGCCTCATGGACCTTACTCCACCTCATTAAACCTTTCATCTCCTTTTCTTCACATGCTCTTTTCATGCTACTATTCCTGTTCTTGAAGAAGTGCACCCACTTGCTCATTCTTCCAGATGAGCCCCTCCTAAAAATTATTTAGAACAAGGCCAGCAATATGTTAAACACTGAATTCAGAACGCTTTCTTCAGTGTAACGCCCACCTATGCCCATACTGGTGCCTTACATGGTGCTATGGAACTTTTCTAGGATTTCCCTCTCTATTGGACATGACTTGGAAAAAAAAAATAAACTGGAAAGAAATTTTTTTTTTCTGTCTAAAAGTCATTCTGCCTCCTCATTCTTCCTGCACTTTAATTGTAAAATGTCAATTATGTACAGATTCAAAACAACTGCCCACGAAGTAGGCATTAAAAATATATATTAACATCCTCACAAATGCTGTATTAAAGCTCATGCAAATTTGATGTGTAGATGCAGAATTTTCCCTAGCTGCATGTGTAGCATTTACAGAACATCTTAACACAAATGCCTTGGTATTTTTTGTTACATCCCAGTGTTTCACATTCTGAATGCAGAGATGGAAGTTAACAACACTGTTTATACTTTAGAATAATTATTATATATATATATATATGCAGAAGGTAAATAAACATTGCTTTAGAAGCTGATTTGGTGCAAAGCAACTTACTGTGCAAAGCCTTCGACGCTGCTGCCACAGTCGTGCTCCGGGGCTGGCCAAAGCCTGCTCCTAGAATGACACCCGGTGGCCACCAAAGTGAACAGCACGGTGTGATGCCTGCCCTCCAGCCTCCCTGCAGTGCTCAGGGCCACGAACCATCACTGTGACAGCCAGGCATCAGCTGGAAATTCTCCACAGGCTATGCAAACTGCAGGGAAACCCTGTGTGGATTTCAAATTTATACGCATACAAATTTTGAGCAACACATAGTGTTTTGGTTAATTACACACCATTTGGTTTTTCTTTTTTATACAGCTGCATGAGACTAGTGGCTTAATGGTTTCAGAAATCTCAGAATGAAATTTCTTGTTTCATTCTGGAAAGAGCTAGCAGTAGGTGAGTGGCATTTCCAAAGTGTGACAGTGCATGCTCAGGATTAAAAGGGAAGATTAGTTTATCTATTCGGAAAAGTTAGAGGACTGAAATGCATTTATTTAGTATTAAGTTGTAGGATGAAGTAATCCAAATTAGAGGGAGATATTGTCAGGCTTAAAATAACTATGAACAAAATAAAACCATAACAATGTTTCAGGAAGTAATCAGGTTTTAAGCAAGGAATCATGCTCTAGAAAAACAATCGGCAACATCAGTAAGAGTTAAGAGCTTCTTGACACATTTCATTCTGCTTAAGTACCATATGAGTCAGAGCAGACCTTTTCTTAAGTAACAGCCTAGTCAAAAATTATTTGATAATATTCAGTACAGTACATTCTTAGAACTTCTGGAAAGTGAAATGGAAACAGAATATTTATTGCTTGTCAATTCTTATATATCTTATTTTATTTCTTAGGTCATAGTCAAAATTCCTGGTGATGCTCTACACCTCTCTTTATAGCAGCTAGGGATATCACAGAAGATATTTTCCCTTTTTTCCTTTGGACAAATACCCGCTTTTTCTCTAATAAGTACAAAGTCAAGTAAATAAAACTACACCGAAACCCTTGCACAATTGAAATTTTTAAGGCAGTGTCAACTCTGAGCTTCCTTAGGTGACTCTTGTACCATTACCCTCATTGGGCATGGGTGTGAGAGAGGTGGTGGGCACACATCCAGCCTTTACAACCCTGAGCCCTGAAAACTGGTTTACCACTTTCTCACCTCAGCTGTGCCTTGACATCTCAAAAAGACAAGAGTTAAAACAACAAAGATAATTGTTTATATAAGCATAATGAAATTATTCAGGTACTTTGTCTGAAGCAGTAGTTTATTAAGACACGTTAGCATGCAACAGCTGAAAGAGATTACCACTGAAGACAAAGCGGCAGGCGCAACGAACTGCACCAGTCTGGAAACAATGACAAAAATGTGTCACTTATCAGTAAGTTATACACGTGCTCTCACTGGCCAGCCAAGCCTGCAAGAATTTAAAGCTTGTGGCAGATCCAGTGACTGCATGAAATCTAAACAAATAAGAAGCATAGCAATGGGAAGAATGACCTCCTACTGTATTAAGTTTAAAGCCGGATATTGCCAAAAGACATGCAAAGCTGTTGGAGTATGCACACAGCTAATCCTTGAGATACCATGGAACCAGACCAAAGATAGCATTGGGAAGGCAGATGGAGGGTTAAAACACAGCCTTATAAACTGCTTCCAGCTGCCAGAACTGAGCTGGGATTCAAAGCTCTGTGTTCCACAAGCAAGGCTGTGACTGAGCAGCCTTCAGAGAGAGACTAGTCCAAGCATCTCCTTTGATCTTATTCTTTAGTGGATGCAGCCATGTTTTTCAACAGTTGAAAAGTTTTTAATTTTTAAGTTCACTTGCTTTCTGTTCACTGAAGAATGAAAACTCATTATTAGATGAGAAGTATAAATAATAATCGCCAATGTGCTTCGACATTTTGTACTCCGTCTTCCACCTGCTCCCTCATGCTAGATTTCTGTGTTAAGCCAAATTACGGTTTAAATGTACTAGAATCAGGTGTGGGAAAACAACAGATTTACAATATCACTGTAAATCAGCTATAAGGTACTAAAAGGCACAGAACAGTGTTTTAGACTGTTGTATTTACACCCAGCACATGTTGTCTTCTTTATACAGCTTCACATATATACTGTATTAGGGTCAAAAGAGGTATGATTGTGGACTAAAAACTTGATTTGAGGAGGCTGAGCAATCCAATAAAGAATCAAAACAATCTCAGTAACAGTAATTTGCAATGATTGTTTCTTTCATATATTACACTAAATCCACTGTGCAGTAAAATATGTTCCATGTGACAGAAATTCTACCTGCATGTTATTTCAAGTTCTAACTTTCCAAATTCTCTGCCCTTCTCCTGTCTGAATTTTAAAAGTCATGTCTGTCTTTTAGAGGAGAAAAATCAAACACAGCCTACCACAACCATCCTGCCCTCCTCCCTAAATCCTAAAATAGTCATCCAGGTCTCAGAAGGGAAAGTATAAAAGCAGAGAAGCAGAGGCAAGCACCGTCCCCAAGCCCACCAGAGGCAGACAAATGCAAAACGCATATCAGTCACATCCCTGATGTCTCCCAAGCCCATTCTTAACTCCTAGATATCTGGGAAATGAACCGTGAAAAGTTGCTTCCTGTCAAATATTCAAGGTAAAATCTTCAGTGATGTTTGGTTGCTTGCTCATTAGATTGCCTTTAGTGAAAGACTTCTCTTCAGATGATCATATTTCTCCAACAGTTTGAACAGTTACAACTCTCACATTTTCTAAATTCTCACCATTAATTACTCTGGTGAGATTTTGGAAAGTGTCTGAATGAACTCCTGTATAGTCCTGGCAACAGTGAAATTTCTTACTTCTTTGTGAATGTTTCTTTCATTTTTGGCATGACATTTATATTCCCAAACTCGACAGACACATCAATAGTTAGTCTTGTCACTCACTGTTGTGCAACTCTGGCTCAAATGTTCATTCGTGTACTCAGGTTTAAAGAATTCCCTCTGGCTGTTCCCTTTCAGCACAATTTTGCTTTTAATTATTGGTCCGTGACAAAATACTAAATATTTTGTTACAGAGGCTCAAGATCAATGAATTTTGATACCTTACAGGATAATTTAGAATAATTTGCTGATGATACAAACTGGGTGGGAGAAACTGATACACTCGAAGGCTGTGCTGCCATTCAGCAGGACCTTGGTAGGCTGAAGGGGTGGATGGAGAGAAACCTAATGCGGTTCAATAAGGGCAAGTGTAGGGTCCCACACCTGGGGAGGAATAACCCCAAGTACCAATACAGGCTGGGGGCTAACCTACTAGAGAGCAGCTCTGCAGAGAAGGACCTGGGGGTCTTGGTGGATGACAAGCTCTCCATGAGCCAGCAGGGCCCTTGGGGCCAGGAGGGCCAATGGGATCCTTGGGTATACCGGGAAGAGTGCAGCCAGCAGGTGGAGAGAATTGATCCTGCCACTCTACTTGGCCCTAGTGAAGCCACATCTGGACTGCTGTGTCCAGTTCTAGTCCCTGCAATTCAAAGAAGGCTGGACAAGATCCAGCAAAGGGTCACAAAGATGATTTGGGGTCTGGAGCATCCCTCTTAGGAGGAGAGACTGCAGGAGCTGGAGAGGGGACTCATTAATTCACTTAAATAACTCAAAGGTGGGTGTCAAGAGAGTTGCACCAGACTCTTTTCAGCGGTGCCCAGAGACTGGACAAAGAGTAATGACCGTAAACTAAAACAAAAAAAATTCCAGCTCAACATGAGGAAGAACTTTTTTACCTTGAGGGTGGCAGAACACTGGAACATGCTGCCCAGGAGGTCGTGGAGTCTTCTCTCTGGAGGTGTTTAAAACCCAACTGGAAGAGTTCCTGTGTCACCTGCTCGAGGAGACCCAGCCTTGGCAGGGGATTTGGACTAGATGAGCTCCAGAGGTCCCTTCTAATCCTAACTATCATGTGATGCAGCATCAGTTCTTTATAAAAAACCATTTTCTTTACTTAGTTTTCCTGTTATCCTCTCATATTTACTTCCATCTTTTCTTACAGGATCACCGTTGGCTAGGAACCCTTTTTTTTTTAAATTTGTACATTATCTCCTGCTCTTTAAAATACTTTAATGTATTAAACAGATGCATAAACTCATTTGTAATTCCAAGCCATATATCACTGATAATGCGCATTATTAGAGATCTGCCTCTGTTTTGCCCACCAGGATATGCTTTTCTTTTTATTCTAAGCTGAGCTGATGATAGTGCACTTATAATATTTTATTAAAATAAACAAACAAAAAAAAGGGGAGAGAAGACAAGACAAATGAGTCAAGTAGGGATGACAAAGTTCTCAAGGACTGAGAAGCAGTTGTATTAAATCCACAGCAGAGACCCCACCCTTACTCCACATGGATGTGGCTGCCATACAAAGTTTCTGTAAACATTGCAGGAAGCTATTTATACACACATACGTGAAGAGTCCAAGGACAAGAGACATCTAAGCTGTGCAATGAAGACACTCAAGTAAATAGATACCAGGAATTAAAATCCCTCCAGCATGGCACCTGATACAATTTGAAAACCTCACATTCATTTGGGGAGATGACAAGAATATTAATTCTGGATCCTACATTCTTGCTCTACATAATTTTCCAGCATCACCCATTCCTAAAAGTAAACTAGAAATGAATATGATACCTTTTGTTAATTGAACAAAAGTCAACTAATTTTTTAAATAAAGTTTACAATTAAAATATTTAATAGCTAAAATTTTACTACTGAGTAAATGTGATGTTGTCACTGCACTGCAAGCAAGTTCTTTAAAGTTATACACACTTATAAATGCACATATAAAAGAAAAGGTGAAAGAGACACTGCCTCTTGTGTGGCAGAAACAGAAGAGACCCTTCTTACAGTCATTTAAACTGCTGGTGCTCTGGAAACAAGGATGCATAAGTTGAAAAAACAGGATTTTAACCAATTAGTAGGATAAATCAAACAAAAAATTACAAAAGCCAAGGAATGTTAGTTATATAGGAGATTGGGTTTTATTGAGCATCTGGATTGTGCAAATCAGGTTTTATTTAGTGAAGGCACTTATTTCCCCTCTACTAGCAGGTCAATGACTGTATAAATAGCTACTATTAGTAAATGCAACCATCACTTTTAAAAAGACAAGTGTTACCATGGTGACTCTACAGGGAAAAAATCATGTAAAGTCATGATTAAAAAGGTCAGGAAAGCCAGCCTTACGTTATGCTCATTGTTCCACAGTAGAAGAAAGTGGGTACTGTGACATTGGCAGACCGGCAAGCAATGCGACAAGGGAGAGGAAAATTGTAATCATGGGATGCTCGATTGTCAAATACTATGTATAATCCAAACTAGTTAGTGGAGACAAAATCTTTCGTCTGCTATTGCTGGCATAAATCCTAAGAACCAATGAGAAAAGCAAGAGAGGACAAATTAGGCGTGGTACTCTAGGACAAGGACTGTTCAAACCGCAGTCCATGATCTAGGTTGGGCTGTGAGTGAACTTTGCTGTGCCAGTGCCTAACATCTCCCACATTCCTTTGTGAAACCTGAAAAGTCAATTTTCAGGACAGATACAGTATACCAGCATAGCTCCTGGCTGGCAGCTGGAATCTGAGCAGGTCTGTAACAGGTACACACAGTCCTACTGAACAGAAAAAAAAAAATAATCGGGCGCTTCAGGAAAGCTGAGGGGGAAGGTGTTTTGCCTTGTTCTGAGCACTTCAAAAAGATGGATAACAAACTTTCAACTCAGCTTTCTCAAAAGCCCTAGAGAAACCAAAGGCTTCTTCCCTGAGTTGCAATCACAATTCTCAGGCAAAACCCTCTCTCCTACCACAAGGGCAACACTATTACAGGTGTGACACTGATCTTTTCAGTCTTCATTTACCTTAATATATTAGAGAGAGGAATTAGCCATGATATCTAGAAAGGATCACTCTGGGGAGGAAGGAAAGCAAAAAGAAATGAAAAACATGCTGGATTTTTTTTCCCCCAGGTAGTTTTGGTGACAAAGGTCTAAGGCACATGTGACAAGTCTACAAGCTTTGCTGCAGCAATGTCATTATATGTCATGGCATGCTACATCTGACATTTATTGAAGTTGTCTTCCTGGAAACGGAGCAAATAGATTGCAGCAGCTCACAAGAAATTGCAACCCTTCAATGGAAAATACAATTAACTTTATTTTTACTTTTAAAATTAGGTATGGTGGCCTTTCAAATAAATTAAGAGAAAACAAAATGCTCAGTAAATTGAAATACACATAATTCACTGATTAAAAGAGACTATGGGCTTAAGAAGCCTACAGCTTTGGTGATATTTTAATGTAAGCTACCAAAAAAATCCACTAACATCCCAAGCATGATTTAAAAATATATTATACTAAGCAAGTACATAGGTAGACACAAGGAGAATGAATTTCATGCATTCTCACTGCATGACAGAACTGACAGATTAATGGTATTTCTCCTTAAATAAATGACCAATTGGTCACAGCTTCACTTTAAGGAAATGAGTCATGAAGAAATGATATAATGATAATGGCTGCCTATCATCCAGGTTATTTAGGATACAAAATGCTAAAACACATATGGGAACATTACACTTAAGTACTTTGTAATAAAATAAAATTAGGGAACATTCCAGAGGACAGTCTTTCGTAGCCCTCCAATCCCCTAATTGAAAAACAGACAATGCCTGTAAAGCTGCAGGTGAAAAATATGGTGATGATCAAGTAAATCAGGTGTATGCAAGGAAACACACAGGAAAAGAGGTAATATTTGTTAAGAATACTGCACTCCATCACTAAAATCAGTGCCTGACACTTGTGATCTACGTTCCAGATTTTGAATTATCAAATAAGTGTTTTGTTACTGCTTACAAATTTGATGTTCAATCAAAATCTTTAGAGGAAAAAAGAATCTATTGTGCATTCATCTTTGGGTGAAACATTTAGCTATAACAGCACAATACATTATTCAAAGCTACTGTTATATATGCATGCTAAATATATCTCTCTATATGTAGCATTAAAAGTACTGCACTGTAAACTCATGGCCAAGACAAGAATTACCACTTCTTTGGCTATGGCCACACAAGAGTTTTGTAGGATGTGTTCGGCCAAATTGTTTCTCAAAAGAATTTGTTCAGCCTTATAATTTTTTTTCAAGATATCAATTCATTCTGCTTTCCAGGACTTCATCAGTCTTCCATATCCCTTTTTATACCAGTGCCACTGCCCTCAGTTCAGTTATTCTCCGTTCACTGCTAAACATCAAGCCTCAAGTCACTGTAAGTCAGATCAATGACTCAACCATGTAAATCACTCTACGTTACACTGCAGATCATGTAGGAGATCTGTCTTCCACACTTCAGTGGAGCTATGAAAACAATCTGAAGGAGAGAAGCACAGTTACAATAGGACACCTATGACTTTCACCAAAGCCAATCACGATACTGACTCTACTGTGAGATGATACACAACATGATGCAAACTGGGGTGTTCTGATACCTTAGCTAGGGCAAACTTGCACAGCTTCACTGGCTCCCAGCTCAGGTTTGGTCAGTTCTAACTCACATCTGAAGCAAAGGTAGCTTGGTTTGATATAAAGGGATTTGATCACCATGTAAGATCTTTTAACCAAGGAGTTAACTTAGCATTTCTTTTTCTACCCCAACATTATATTCAGCCAGGTATGAAGCCTCTGCCAACTGCATTCATGGGAAGTAGCCAACCAGTATTGATTTCTGTACAATTTTCATCAAAATAGAAAAAATATATTAGAAATAGCTCCCAATATCCACTGTTGTTCGTATAAGTACACACATAAAAAACCCATTCCCTTCCAACTGTTTAGGACACATCTTAGGAAAGACTCACAGAGGAATCTTCACCAAGAGCAATTGTAGAAATATTATGTTCTTGCTTGCCTTTATCCTGGAAAATAAATCTTAAAAGTTCGGCTTTCTTGCCTACTGAGCTCTTGACCTCTTTTTCAAGTTGACAAAAGAGCACCCAGGCAGACACAAAAGGGCAGAATAGGATCTTACTAATTTCTTAGTCTTCGACACAAAAATGCACTCATGAGTAACACGCAGGCTCAAGATTTCTTGTACGCCCAGATCCATTTTTGTCATGTAAACAGCCACATATACACACAGCCTTGACAACAATCACATGGGGATCTATGAAGCAACAAAGTCATCCCTTACAGACAAGTGCAGGACCACACTTAAAATTTCTTAATGGTGTTGTAGATGGTCAAAGATTATGATTAAATAAAATAACACTGGACCACGGCATGGTGCACAGGTAGCAGCAGCCTTTCATATTTTGACTGTAGAAAATTGTTTACATTATGTTCACATTTCTTATAGCATATCTGAAAACCATCTGTTTGTAGCTGTTCCATTCATTTTTCAGTTAGGGAAATTGTTTCTAGTGTAATATTATTAATGCATAAATATTCGTATATTACCTGGTCCTGAGATACCAAAAACATCTCTTCAGTTTCCAAAAGGAAGTGACATCAGAAAGGCATCTGCAGTAAGTCTTTCAGATGTGCTGGAAATAAACGATTTGCCACAGAGAGCATGGAAAATTCCACCACCTTCCTTTGAATACTGGTAATATTACTTAATAGGAAGCACTGAGTCACTGAAACTTATTTCATATCCAGGAATGAGTCTGGTAAACAGGTAGGTCATCTGTTTATGTAGCAAGGCACTTTGGGGAGAAAAAATCCTTTAGAACTTGTGTAGTGAGGGCAAGGAGGTCAGTGTGTTCCCAGTATCCAACCTGCTTTTTCCAAAATTCATTATGAAAGAGAAAAACAGAGTATTCCACTTCTGAATGGCCTCACAAAAAAAACCTCTACCTAAAAAAAAGAGCCAAAGTTCAGGCTAATTTTTTTTTTCTGAAAGAACTGTATTCACAGCTCTACAATGGCCCTTAGACTTACTAAGAATGAATGGAATAAAAGTGATGCAGCCTAAACTGAAAATGAAAGAGGATGAGACATGAATATTTCTGTCTTATGTATAGCCTCTTTCGATAGCAAAGCAAATTAAAGAACATTCAAACCCAAGAATGCTCACAGATCTATTCAGGATAGTGTCAGGTTCTGAAAACCAATTATAAATTAAAGGATAAATACAACCATAAAGAATCGATCCTGACAAACAGATAAATAAGATGCAGCACATATATCCTAACTGCATAATCAACCATCTATGTGTGTGCACGAGAATCCAATAGGTACAATCAAGACTGATAGAGCAGCATGCTTCACTCACAAAAAAAAAAAAGAGTAATATTTTAGCTTTGCTATACAGTTATCTTCAGGCAAGTGTAACAGCTACAAAACATTTATAGGTCACTAATGAAATTGCTGTACAACATCTCACGCTGCTGCATCTCATGTGGTCCCTCAGTTCAACATGGTAATTTGAAGGAAGGGGAATGTTTTGTACTCATTGAGACAAGAACCAGTGAGATGGGTACACAATGTGAATAGTTGCTTTGCAAAAATGTGTTAGCCCATAAAGTTACTTTTTTTTGGTAAATTTTGC
The DNA here is from genome assembly GCA_013397815.1 of Aleadryas rufinucha. Lineage (NCBI taxonomy): Eukaryota > Metazoa > Chordata > Aves > Passeriformes > Aleadryas > Aleadryas rufinucha. Next base: position 1,104,203 of record VZTH01005174.1, read on the forward strand.
TGTAATTTAGATGGGAAGGGACACACTGACCCCTTCCTGTCTCCTTCCTCTCATTTTTTTCTACGCACCAGATCTGTCACATTTACCAGTGACATGGGAGAATGCCCTGGGGACAGCTTTAAGAGCTTTGACAACTGTGGACAGGCCTTCATTTCCACAGAGAAATGGTAAAATGTCTGAGTCACAGGCAGAGGAGTAAAGAGAAATTTAGTACAGGGAAAGGTTCAATCAAATAATTCCTCACATCATGATGTAGAACTGTCAGAAAACATTACCACAGATAAGTCAAGGTTTCTTGACACTGCTCCAGAAGGGAGTCCTGATTAATGTTCAAACAATCCAGGAAAAAAAAAATAATAACTGGGGCCACTTTAGCAAGGTAAGACACAAATATTTTATTTTCACTTGTTGACAATGGCAGGAGGCTAACTCTTTGAAGAAGAAAAACAAGACAAGCCCTTTCATCTTTGAAAGAATATCCATTTTTCTTCTCCTAGTTACATAACAACAGAAAATTCTAGAGAACTGCATCCTGCCTTCCTTCCTTTTTTTGGGTCAAATTCAAGCTCTTCTTTGAATTAAGTCTTCTGACATAGAGGTACAGAACAAAGCAAAACCAGAACAACAACAAAGAAATTAAAAACAAAACAACAAAACCTCAAGCAGAAACTAAACCATCCTCCAAACAAGGCTATCAAAAGCTTTCCCTTTCTGGTACAGACTGAAAATGATGTCTTATGAACCTGCTGTCCCCACCCTTCGGAACAGTCAAAAGCAGTTTGCAATGATACCTGCAACTAACTTTTCTGAATTAAGTACTGGTGCAAAAAAGCATCAGTAATCAGTATTTTTTCAAAGCTTTGTTTGATTACCCTCTACAACAATAAAACCAAAATTTTTGATTGTTGCAAGGGAGTTCATTGGCACTGTCATTTCTCTTTCATTTTCCTGTTCTCTAATTAAGGCTTGAAGAGTCTCATATTCCTTACAATATGCTCCATATTCCTTACAAAATGTTTCCACAGTAGCTATTCTTCCTCATCAAGAGAAAGGAATCTTGATTTGCAGATCATACAAGCAGCACACTCAGAGCTTTGTGAGTTGGCCCTGTCAAAAGATAGGATGTACAAGAATAATTAAACCAGCATCCCCTTCTACTTACAAGCACATTCATTTCCCAGTTGGCATCAATAATTTTGTTTCAAATTCTGAACTCTCCCTCTCCATGTTCGGAAAGTGATCCTATGTATCCAAGGAAATCATAGAGGATACAGCAAACTTGGTTTCATTTTGGTTTCTCCTCTCCCACTTAAGACTGGTGCATGAAACTTCATAAATCTCACCTCGACAGTGAAGGACCCTCTGTCCCAGTTTGAGACAAATTCGGAGGAACATCCAAAAATGAATGTCCTCTGGTAGAAGGCAGGTTACAGCCACCCCTCCCCCACCAGGTTTGGGAAAAAATTCCTCAGAGGAAAGTGAAAGGGAAAAAACTATTTATTTAACAAGTAAAGTGCATTCAGCCACAGGAAAAACAAAACAAAACAAAACAAAACAAAACAAAAAAAAAACCACAACAGAAAAAAGGCTAAATAATAAATCCTCTTGCTGTGGAGAGAACCTGGTAAATTTTAGAGTCCTTTCTGTGGGTGTGGTCTCTCTGTCTCTCCTCTTCAGAGATGGGGTTCAGCTTGGGCCCCTCTGGGCCTCCCGGATGATGTTTTGGTGTTGTTGAACAGTTCCAGAAGAAAAGAAGAAGAAGCCAAAGTCCCAGGGAAAAGAAAGTTTAACTCTCCATCCCTCTCTTCTGAGAAAAGGAGCCAAGAGCTGTGAAAAGCAGGAAGGTGCTTCCCTCCGCTCCCCAGCAGCAGCAGCTATCTTTGTGTCCTTGAACACAAAACCACTCAGGGCTTTTTTCCCCTTTCTCTCAGACCCAGTTTTAAAGGCACAGAAAAGCACAGAGCAGGTGATAAGGGATACACATCATAAAGTCACCCCAAGACACCCTCGTGCTTCCCTGTCTTTTTCTGCCCCTCTGAATACAGGTGAGCTCCTTCAAATTTACTTCTAAGTTTTTCATGATACTTGATCAAAGTTCAGATTTAGCCACCTAAAAAATGAGATGCCATTTATATTCTTAAGTCGTTTCCTGAGGTTTACAATAGTTGCCAAGTGAGTTTGACTAACATAATAAATTCAGATCAAATACACCTGGCCATAACATAACTATTAATTAGCATTCACAGTATTACAGAAAACATGAGTTGGATCTCATTTAATCAAGGTAAACCTGCTAATGAATAAGTCAGAATAATTCTACGGAACAAACCTGGAGAACAAAGAAATTCATAAAATCCAGTGAGAATTTTCCTTGCAGCCAAGAGGACTGCTCCTATTAATCTATGAGCACCCCTGCTAAACAGATACTAAAGACTACACAGCCAGATCCTGTGGTCACACAGATTCTTTCCCATGGGAATTTTTCTCTTCTTCTCCCTGTGTTCTATAAATAAAGATAAGGTTTGGATGTTATTGAAACTGTCTCTGGAAAGATGGGCAGTTCAGCCTGGCCTATGGGCCTAGGGGGAGGTTTTGAATTGACCCAATCCGGAGAAACTTTTAAAAGTCTATAAAGGTTTTAGAATTAAATAATAAAATCAGAATTCCGCCTCACCCGATCCAGTCTGGTTCTTGCACTCGGCTAGCGCTCAACAGCGACAAGATCCTGCTCACCTTCCCACATATTTCCCTTCTATTTAGACTACAAATAGGATTTTAGATATTTATCTCACAGGGATTAATACATTTCCACTATAAATCTAGCTCCTGTACTGCTATGTAAGCTACTGAAGTGCTCCGTAATCAAAACAGAAGTATAAATTGCAACTGATTAATTCAAGGTGCAGAACTGGAGAATGGACTGCAAAATCTTTCCACAGATTTCAAAGTTATAGCTTTTCAGATACACCCTGCTGTACAGTCAGTCACATTGCAGAGTTCAGATCCAGATTTATTACGTGCTTATGTGCAATCAAAAGTCTTAATCATCAGCTTTTCCTCATAAAAGCCTCACAGTCCCAACTTCATTTAGATGCAGAGAAGACAGATTTTTCAGCAAGACATTTGCCTTTTTCCTGATCCATCCATTCAAGGTTCTGTCTGTCAGGAAAGGCTCCCTATTCCAAAAACCACTTAAAACATCCCATAGTTTCCTCAGTTATCATATCTGCATGTCAGATGGTGAAAGCCATACTAGAGCACAGACAGGAAGATTTTGTGCTCATCATCTTTATTCAGAATTTCTCCATTCCATGCCATGGATTATGCTCTTCCCCTTTTCTCAAATTACAGAGCAATTTATTAAAACTTTGTACAGAAGTGAAAAAAGAGATCACTCATGTATATGAAATTAATTCTGCAGCTTTTGTTCGTTTTGGGTTTTTTTGTTTTGTTTTGTTTTTAATAACAAGAATGTTGGTTTCTAAATCTTTGTTTTTCAAAGCCATTAAGAATTCTAATATTGGTTTTTGGGGTTTTTTTCAGCAGAAATTCCACAAATTTTAACCAGTATAGGCTCAAGCCCAGAATTTGGGACTACTCAGTTGCCTCTTTGCAGGAGCAGTGAATTGCAGGATTCAGCCCAAAATCTGTCTGCCTAGACCTCATCCTTCATCAAAGTTTACCTCTGGACGTTGCAGGAAACTGTTCCTTAAGACAGAAGCAGCAGTCCTGATGCACCAGCACCCACCTGATCCATTAGCCCATGATGTCACACCCTGGCACTGAGCCTTTGCTGAGGGAGAACACGCCAGACGCCAGCAGCTCATCTATCTGCTCTGCAGCTCAACGGCACTGCGGGCAATGCTTTCTGCAAATGTTTCTCCTTCCCTTCCCAGAAATATTACCAAGTCATCAGTGTCCCTTCTGGAACACCACTGAAGACAGCTATGCTGTCCCAGGGATGTATCCTATGCGTGCAGCACAACCTGCGCTGTGAAAGGAAACCACAGTAGCTGGGACAAGACCGCCTACACCACAAGACTGAGAGATGATGTGAATATTAAATAGTGTCCTATGATAACTGAAAGTGGAAGATTTTGCACTGAATTCAGCAGGGTTGAAGAAACATAGTTTTTCAAGAAAGTAAAAAGAGTAAAAAAACTAGAAAACTTATTTTTTTCTTTCATGAAGGTGATTTTTACACACAAATAGCCAGTTTCCAGACTTGAAAGTTTATAACCATTAGCAAAGTGGCAACTTAAACCCCAAAACAACCCTTCCTACACACCCTCCCCAGCATGAAAATCCTGGTAGTTTGCTATTGCCACATGCCAAATAAACAGTAAATTTAATAAAATAGCTCAGTAAAGTGCTGGCTTTGGGTGGTCACCCTTTAACCTCCCTCCTACAAGCTAAGACTGTGCTATTCTACATTGACACAACATAGATTAGTTTTAAGTCTCAACCTTGGTTTCTCTTACAGAAGATAAATCTGGAAGGAGAGAATATTTCTTATATCTCTCAATGTATTTGTTTCGACATGTGCTTTTAGTTCTCCCTTCCCTGTCACTGTCCACAAAAGCACAAGCTTGCATTGTCCTGCCCAGTCTCTTTTTCGTCTCCTTCGATGTTGCAGAGATTTATTTTCAGCTTATTTTTACATCACCCTGTATGCACTGAAGCCCTTTCATCACTGGATAGTTTTCTGGAGAATGCTGCAGTGTGAACACTAACTGTGATCACATGCAGACACTGTAGTATAAGCAGCATGTGGCAGCCTCAGCTACTGTACACAAGATATTTCAGAAAGTCTCTCTAGCATAGTGCATGCACTTTGTCTGCAGCTACCAGACAACCTATCACATAGCACTCAAGGCAGCCAGGGCTTTTATGGGAAACACATGGTAAGCAAAAGTCACAACCTACTTAGTAACTAGAATTAAAAGAAACTTCGAAAACATGAGTCCAGCTACTTTCCTGTTCCCCTGAGAAGCAGAAGTCATGCCATTGAAGTCAATGGAACTATAGCAGTGAAATCCTAATGCTACCCCCAAATTAAGACTGCTGAATAGCCTCGATATTGATTACTGAATCAGGAAAACTTGTATTTTCATTCACTGATCGTTCATTTGAATAGATACATCAGAGCTGCCCCATCTGCAAGATAGATGATATTTGTTCTTCCTTTAACTGATCCAAACCATTTTTTGTGTGATTTGGGGGGGTTTGGGGTGATTCAGGGAGGTGTTACAGCACTGTAGCTGCCCTAAGGCCGTGTTCTCTAGCCATCAACGTTATCACACCTCCCAGCAATACTGCCCTCTCTTGCATTTCCATGTTACTGCCCTATCCCATGATTGCAGTTCAAGGACCCATAGTGGCACTGGTGGCAATAAAAGAGAGAACTAAAGGCTGATTTACTCGAAGGAACTCACTGGACGGCCAGATCCAGGTTAAGGGAACACAGAAGCAACACTTGAAGTACTTTCTCTCCATCTGCAGAGGCAATCTTGACCTAGCCATTAAGAGTTTTTCCTAAAGCATGTAAATTGTAAGCCTTTCATGGAGAAGGCAGCTTTAAAATCATCAAGGAGACTTTTTTGTCTTTTTTGTTACTCTTTTTGCAAGTAAGAACAATCAGCTTTTAGTTTCAACTTTTGATTAAACATCCACTGAATATAGTTTGGTTCCCAAATTATAGGCTTCTGCACATCCTTGCAGGAAAGGTGCTGAACACTTTGCAGGCTTTTGCAGAAATAACTACTTTGGGAATGCTGGAAGAATGTACTTTGTAATTAGTAGCTTAGCACTGATGACAAGTTGCAGAACAAAATATTTCTGCTAGTCAAAAAAGGAAAGCTAAAGTTAATTCTCTGAAATCCAGTATTAGGCAATGATGAATCCATAAGGTGGGAGCTCTCACAGGCAGAGGAAAAGAAGGGAACAAGGACAATGGTAACTCCCTGAGCCCAGTTAGTAGAGGGCTCTGACAAATTGACACTGGCAGAATTCCTCCCTTCATGCCACATCCTGTGCTTCTATTTACTTGTGGGGGAAAAAAAATCCCTACATAAAACCCAACCAACAAACACAAAAACCCCACAATGTGCATTACTGGAAAAGGTCAAAAACTGCACATGATCATTCTAGGGGAGCAGGAAGCTTTCTACTTCCCCATTGTCGGGGAGAGAAATATGTAGACTCCCACCAAAACCACCAACTTCCTGCATATAGAAAAGAAAAATCCCTCCCAAACATCAGACTGATTTTAGCATAGCAGAGCTTATGCAAAGTAATGCTCTGCAGAAACAAAAAAAAGAAAGGTTAGAAAAGGGCACTAGTAGCACAAGCAATTTGAAAATGCCTGAAGCTTAGTACAGATTTATTCTCCTTCCCATCTTTATTCCCTCTACTAAGGCTGCACACTGAAGATTTGCATTTGAAAAGGACTTGCCCATCCTCTCCAGGGAATCAAAGCAGAAGGAAATCTTACTGCTGACTTTAGAACTTCATTAGTTCTCATAGCAACAGGCCCATCCGAGACACACACCCCTGGGCAGCCCCAGGAACAGCCTTGCAAGAAATCCAGACCTTGTTTGGAGTAGCTGCACATTTCAGAGACCAGTGCACTTCACACAGAGCTGCAGCACGAGAATGATGCCTCTGCACAGCGCAGGGCTTCACCAAACCTCTCATCAGCTGACACAGTCTACCTCACCTCACAGGATGTTGCATTTGGAAATTCACCAGCAGTGCTTTGCAAGCAATAGAGATCCGCGTCTGACAGAATGAGTCTCCCACATACAAAATAAACAAAACAAAACAAAAACAGGGGCTTTGGAATATTCCCTCTAAAACTGCTTCTCAGCAAGTATCATGATCCCATTTTCTCCAGTCTCTGGAACTGTTGGCTCTTGTTTTTTCACCCTATATCCCTATTTTTCACCTATATCCCTCTTGATGCTTTGGCTGATATGCAGGAATCTGGTGAGACTGATGATGACACATGTGAATGTGAATTTATATACGTATTTACCCAAAGACAAATGCTCATTTCTGTAGGCAAAATCAGGATATACCACCTTGACTTTTCGCAGTGTTGCAGAAAACATGATAACTTCTGGCATCTGGTGTCCTTTTGCTTCTTTATTTAATTACTTTTCTGTGAAGAAAAAAAATAAAATATTTACACCAATAAGGCTTTGTAATAATTAATTTAAATGGCCTCAAGTGGGAAACAGTTTTGTTCCAGATGACCCACAAAACTCACATTTTATATGAGAAAGATGTGAACACAAAGGAAAAACAAATTTTCTTTAGCCTTAAATGTATCATTTATACTGATTAATAACATCCTTTAGAGTTTAATATCTTGGGCAATCACATTTACTAAAGACAGCATAAAAATATTTTTAAAGTTTCATAATATTGCCCTGGGAGGCAGTTCAAAAACACAGGAGAGAGAAAGAAGGCATATGTACTCCAGTATAACTTCTCCAAAAGTTATAAAACTTCTCCAAAACACACACATTGGCTTATTTTTGTTCCTAGGAAGTCACTGAATACTTGTTCCTCTGAGCAAAATTGTCTCTGGGGATGTCGCATATGAATGATTTCAAGGAAACGATGATCAAGAAACATTCAATGCCATTTCCTCTCCCACCTCACGCATGGAAAGACTGCCTTTTCCAGCTGGAAACAGACTTCATCATTTTATACTTATGGGTCACGCAAATTTTTCTGAAGTTGCATCAAGAGATACTTACACTGCCACCTTAACCTTATTTGTTCTTTCATTTCAGTTGCTGGATGGTGGAGGCTAGATCAGATCTATTCTGAGACAAAGCAAAAAAATAAGAAAAGCAGAAAAATAAGCAAAGCATATTAGATTTATTATGAATTACAAAAAACCAAAAAAAAAATACACTGTCCTACTTTCTGATCTGTGTCAAGCTGGCTACTACAGAGAAAAAAGGATGACAGGCATTATTTTGCTGAAGGAGCTCAGCCTGTGACACCAACCCTGCCCAAAAGTCCTGTATGGAATAGTATCATAATTCAGGTCAGCTGAAGACAAGCAAATCCAGAAAGTAGTGAGGAGGATGAAGTAAGGGGGAAGACAATGTGCAGGGAGATGGAACATGCTTCAATTTTAATCTTAATGCCAAAGTATTTGTTGAAGTATTTTTACACGCAAAGTTCATTTCTTTCACATGTCCTTCAATAGCTCTTCACTTGTGTCCTGACTGAAAAATAGGAGGAAAAACACGGTGTTTTCCAGCAACTTAGAAAGCAGGGGGGGGTGTAGAAAAAGGTATTTAGCAGGCTCTGTTCTTAGTGTGAAATTGATGTTTAATACCATAGCCACAGTGCACAGCATTGAGATGGGCTATTCTTACTACCAGGCTATCTTGTTATCCACACCAGGCACTCCTGTATCACATTCTAAAATGCTGACACACAGAACACAGAGATGTACATGTTTTTTACAGAAAGACTACTGGGATAGCTTTTATTAACAATAGAAGGAACAAACCTGTGAAATAATGCAAATCTATATTTCTCTCTCTATCTCTTCAGTTCCTCCAAGCTCCTGGATGTAGTAAAATGCACCAAAGCAGCTAATCTGGAAAAAAAAAAACATCTTAATGGGATTTCTTTCTGTATCGGATGAAGGGTCACAGATTTCATAGAGGTGTGTCTTCCAACTGATACTTAGCCCAGAAATCATGAGCATAAATACACTACAGTTGAGGCTATGCCTGGAGTTATTCAAGACACACATTGTCTTACATGGAACATTCCAGACTCAAAAAATTGTGATGTCTGCAAAAGCATCAAATAATTTTAAAGCCTGCAGTTGCTTCCTTTTTTTTTTTTTTTTTTCTTTTTTTTTTGGTGTTATTCTGCACAGACTTTGAGGTCTCTGCAATACTCATTCAAACCCAGGGAGGCACTTGGATTAAATCACAGACCACTTCCTTCCCACCATCCCATGGCTGTCTGAAACACAGACTTTCTTTCTAGCACTTAATCATGGCCTTGCAGAGAGTGGGGAGGAGTAGAAGGGCAAGGGCAACAACTTAGTGTGAGTCAGAGCAAATACAGCTACTGCCTTCAGTACTGGGAGCTCTACAGAAGGATCTGCCAGTATTTTCCATTTTCCTTTCAGAGCACTTTGGCTCAGTTTACTTCATAAAAGGTGATCTAAGTGTACTGGGTGATGGAGCTTGTGTTCTTTGCTGACAAGCTAAGAACTGAAAGGGTTGTTTCTTCAGTACGACCGTAAGCAAGGATTTTTACCTTAAATCACATTAGGTATCTTAAGCTAGAAAGCATCTTGATGGCTAATGGTGCTACTCTGCACTTCCCTCTCTTTTAACTGCTAACAGTAATGTAACAACAGGTCCAGTCTTTTATTCTATGAGGTCACTTTAAAGTGTCTACACACAGTAGCAACACTACTCTCCAAAACTTAGAGTAAACTAGCAAAACCAAATCCAGCACAGCTGAAGCAATTTTAACATTTTTCTCCAATAGACTTTATAGGTCCCAGATCAAGTTATGTGAAATACACCTCCTCTCTGTGAGGAGAGTGGGGTGACAGCAATCAGAGCTCTGTGAGGAACATGCAGAATAGTTTTTGCCAGCCCTTCCCAGGCAAACAGATTCATAAGTAACAAGAATCCTACTTCCTCTACTGTCATTTAATATCCACAAGGAAATTCAGTTGCATTTCAAATGTTCTCTACTGCCTTCCTTTCTTTGGTTTTTTTTTTTTTTTGGTTTTTTTTTTTTTTTGGTTTTTTTTTTTTTTTGGTTTTTTTTTTTTTTTGGTTTTTTTTTTTTTTTGGTTTTTTTTTTTTTTTGGTTTTTTTTTTTTTTTGGTTTTTTTTTTTTTTTGGTTTTTTTTTTTTTTTGGTTTTTTTTTTTTTTTGTTGTTGTTGTTTTTTTTGTTTTGTTTTGTTATGTTTTGTTTCTTTTTCTGGCTTTTTTTTTTGCCAGACTCATTCCCTTAGAAGTTTCATTGTCAGTCACTTTTGCTGGAGAACCCAAGGTATACTTACCACAAGGGGAACCTTCATCCCTTAATACCAGTAATGAAAGTGTCTAAGGTTCTGCCAAAACATTCAGTCTGCCCTTTCTTCTCAAGGAATCATTTTAATTATTTTCTTCCTGTCACAGACCCAAACTTCTGAACAAAGTCTGATTTGCAGCTCAGATGTTTATAGGGCTACATAATTTTGCTGAACCTTTAGGAAAGAATTTATAGGCTCTGTGGAAACTAAAGCATTTCAAATAAGACAGGCCAATGACTAAAGCAGTGTAACACATGTCTTGGTCTTCTTTCAGCAATTTTTGCTTACCTTTCTAATTTCCTCTGCAGACCATGGGCATACCTCATCTAAAAGTAAAAGGCTTCTCATTTTTAATGTCTACCAAATGGAATTTTGCCAGGCCTATATTGGCTTCTTTACATCTTATATAGACTGTAGATGGCCCACAGGAAAATGCATGCTTATATGATTGTTCTATTGGTTTTGCTTGTATCCATCTTTTAAAACTGTATATGACAAATAGTTTTCATTATGTTCCTTTAATTGAAAGTTATTTTTTTCTACCATATTAAATCTTCAGATAAATTTTTATGGCAACTGCAATTGTGTTTGTTGATTGGTTTGCAATCATGAAATTCAAAGTCACTTACCTTTAAAGAACCCTGTCTGAAACATGTCTCAATTTGCAAGTGATTTGCAAGATTGTCAACTTTGAATCTGTGTTGTCAAAAACAGAATAACAGGACTGTCAAAAGCCTTACTGGCCAAGATACTTAAGCTTCTCTGAATATTCAGCTGAAGGCTATTATTTTGCCTTATAGTCAATCGGTTCTTCTACCCGTTTACCTCTGAATTTTGATCAAAATCTAGAGGCCTCTTACAACATCTCAAGGGGCAATAGGAATTTTTCTTGCTCTTGGAGTGGGCTACCAGTGTATCTGTTTGGAAGTCTAGCCTGGTCCTAATAAATTCAAATTGGAAGGCCTGCAACATTAAATCGGCTTTCAATCCTGCACAGAAATTAGTAGGACTCAGATCAATGAAGCCTGTACTCAGAGATATGCTTAATTTTTTCTCTTTTTTTTCCTAATTGATTAGTCTATGTAACTCCTAACAAAACAAAAGGCTACAATGCCCTTGACACTTAGACCACTTAAGCTTAGCTCAGTTTAAAAGCCCTCTGCATTGTTTTGATGGAAATCTCAGTTACCACTGCTATAATAACTAGTAATTCTGAAATGAAGTGATCCAGTTCTCCAAACTTCCCTCTCTCTCTCTGTGCTCAGGTTATTTGTCATAACTGCTTTTTTGAGGCATGAACCGAGACACAGTTTCACCAAAGTTGTTTCCATGTTCAGTGTTATACAGAAAAGTTTTATAATGTAGGGTGATACAAGAGTTAATATTATTTCTGTGTCCTGATTTTACAGCTCTGGAATTTCATTTTCATGATGTTCCATTTTCACTCACTGAGCCTGCTGATATTTACAATGTCCAATGTCGTAATAGTACAAAGGGAAAACTATTGCAAAGTTCAATTCTATAAGAACATCTACCACTGTTGTGACAGTTCAGTTCACGCTCTTGAAATTCTTTTAGAAGCTTGAAAAGAAAATGTGTGACTGGTTGGTTGTTACATGCTGCTGCAATTATTTAAACAGCGTGACAGTTCTTAAGAGTGTTCCATACCAAAGCCTACGTATGCAGCATTTGACCAAAAATTTTCATTTGAGAAAGTTCTTGGAAGTTTCTAAATAAGCCCTATGGTGCACTTGTATTTTGGGTGCTACTTCTGCCACTTATTGGAAGGACCAAAAGAAGTACCACCAACCCTTGACAACCTGAGTAAAATTCATTATGATGTGTACATATACATGTAAGTGTGTAGATACAGATATGCAGATAGACACACACACAACTACACTTTTAGAAGTTTTGTATACTTTATCAAGACAAAGAAAACCAAAAGAATTTACTGTTTTCTCTGTTGAGAGACTACTTTCCCATTAAAAGTTTTTTTTATTCTCTAAATTAAAACAGCTCAAAACAGTCTTGGTGAGCTATTTCGAGTATAATATTCTTCCCCCATCACTATTAAAAAAGCACAGTAATTAAGTCCAACACAATCTCTAAAAATGTTCCCTACCGTCCAAAACTTCATTATTGTTTTCATGACCAGATATTGATTATTTTTTTCCTTCTGTAGCCTAAAGCACCAGCACTAATTAATATTTAATGCCTCATAAAGTGACAACAAATCCCAATTGTCCAGTCTTTCATTATGCGCCCACAGCAAGTAGTCAGGCAGTCTAGAAAAACATACCAACAAAAACTGAAATAAACAGGCATCCAAAGCAAAAAACTACTAATCCATGGCCATTCTCACTCACAAATGACATGGCATCTCCAAGAACAGTGTATATTCACCACAGAACCCTTGGATCACTTTACACAACCAAAAATCACCAAATCATGAAGGATGTCTGAAACTACTTTCAAATGCCATCCCAAATTATTGGGCTACAACATGCTCTCCCCTCAGCCAGCATTAATTACTGGGGCCTCACTCTATTTTCAGTGAGCAGTCTGAAGCCACATCACCTCAACATGGAAAATGAGTGAAATAAACATGTCTGGCCTCCACTGAACAAAACCAGACTGACTGAGAAAGCTCCCTGGCAGAGAACCAAAGAGTAGCTTCGGAAAAAAGAAAAAAAAAAATTATATTACGGAGGGAATTTGTAGCAGGTGCCTTCATTTACCAGCTACTCAGATCCTGCCAGGTCACCATGGCCCACAGAAACCAAGAAGCTACAAGACACCATTCCCTTTGCTTTTTAACTTCACGTTACTTCCCATGAATATGATAATTCCATTTTTAATGCCTCTTAAAAGATATAAAGGCAAATCTATTTATATCAGAAGGCTTAAGAAAACTGTGATTACATCTTGAGGGGAAGTGTTGCCAGTGTTTTTGGCTAGATGTACCAAATGAGAAGTTATATATGTTATAGATTAAAAAAGCCTAATCTAAGGAGAAAACTTCTCACTGATTTCAGAGACTCATGAATTAGGAAGGGTATTTTTCACCTTTGGTTTTTAATATTGGTAAGGGTTTATTTAAAGGTTTACCAGGAAGCAAAATACCCAATGAAGCATAAGATTTACACTTTAGAAGAGAAGAAAAGGAGAGTAAAATAATAATGATTTTCTGCAGCAGAGTTTTCAGTATTAACGTACTTTCTTTAGCTGCAACTTTACCTATTACTTCATCCTTTTAAAATTAGATTTTAAAAGTGAAAATTAAAAAAAAAAAAAAAGAGGAGTAATACCATTCTAAGATCACATGTACAGTTCCATTAGTGAATAAAAGTTCAATATTCACTAAAGCAAAGGAGGGGATCAATATTTATACTGTGTAGACTTATTTGGCTCCAGGATAAAAAAGGCAAAACCTTCACTAATTATATAATTATAGCACACATATTAGTAAGCAGTGACACAGCTTATACGGGAACAAAGAAATTTCTCTGTGTTAAAACAATCAGTCCCTAGTATGGGGGTGGTCCTGCACAGTTTGCATCCTTTACCCTTAATGATATTAACTGAAAGCAATATTTGGATCAGAAAAACTTGGTACATTACAGTTTTTTCAAGTCAGAAGATACACACAAAAGCCAGAATTCCTCTCTCCCAGACAGTTCCATGTTCCACTTTACAGTATTGCCAACACTGGAGCACTAAACACACTAAATAGAAAGTCACCCTTTCTATTATAGTAATAAACATACTATAGGTAAGAAGAAGGGTAGATCTAGGTTATGCTGAGCAGGTATCCAGAACATACCTGTTCAGCATAGCCTAGATCTACCTTTCTTCTTACCTATAGTATGTTTATTACCATGTCTCTCCAACACTTCCTTTTTCCCCATTGCCTCCTAGGAATAACACAGGCTGCCACCACCATCACCAAATACAAATAAATAAATCAAACTTATGACTTTTCAACAGCAAACATTTTGATACTGCAAGTCTTCACTCCTGCTAATCCAAAAAGCAACATTAAAGAGGAGACTGAGAAGAAAGGCCTTTCCCAGATCTAGGTTGGAAAAAACTACCCCAGCCTACAGCCTTAATCATCAGTAATCACCAGTAACCTCTGGCATCGGAGCATAGACAAAATGAGAAATGAAAAATAATGTAACCTTTCACATCTTTTTAAACTGTGGTATGTTTTCTACACCATTTCTGGTTCCTAAACATTCCTAAAAAATGCAGTTAAGCAGGTTCAGGGAGATAAACTTTAAAAACAGCTCTCACATTCCCACTGAGACTTTACACAAAAAAAAAAATCTTAATTTTGCTTTTGTGAGGAATATGATTCGTAAGAAAATGAAAGAGATTGTAGTGAGTGTTTTGTTGGTTTAAAAATAAACATGCAATATGAAACAGCAGATGTTTGGGCAAAGGAAAAAGCCAAGGTAATGCAATAGTTTCAGGTAGTCTAAGGCTATGGTCAGGCTGTGGTGATAACCAAATCATCATAAAAATATATCACTAACGTTCAGGAGTTCTCTTTCATGTGAATTCAATATCATACATTCTAAGAGAAAATTTGACCCACTATTGCTTACTTAGGAGTAAATTACATTACTAGTATTTTATCCATACATTGCCTTACATTATCATCATGCATATATATAAATGCTTTTTCTCTTTATTTTAGAATACATCAAAAAATCCCAGATAATAGTCATATCTACTAAAAGCAAAAAAGAAGCAAGATTGTAATTAAAAGCAACAACAAGAGAAGGAACATATGGCAGAAATTTTTTCATGATATTTAGAAACAAAACTATTCACTGGAAATCTTTAGTACTATGGCTTAACAAGGAATAAATATAGATAGATGACAAAAGTGATTACAATGTACTCCCTTCAACAGAAAAATTACTTTCCAGAGAACCAAGTTAGAATATTTATTATTTGGAAATCTCAGAAAAAGACACAACAGTTCCTAGAAGAGTTTTAAGCAGTAGCTTAATCTGGTAAACTAATCATAGTTTTCAAATTGTCATCTGCATAGGCATGCAAAGGAGGGTCAGCATGCAAGCAAGAAACCTTCCTTTCTTTCTGCCTCTCAAGAAGAGAAATTGGTGCAGCTGGGCTCCTTCATCTGTAATGGATACAAGTAAAATGACCCCTGCACATCTTATTGTAGAGAGTTCAACTCTTTAGCATATGCAAGCTTCTATCACTTACAGCAAAGAATAACTGCATTATCTGGTTAAATATTAATAAAATGTGATTTCCTATGATTATTTATGAACTTTGGTACTCCTCGCTGTTAAAACCAACATACAATCACCTCTTTTATTTGGTTTCTGGTTGTGGAGACACTTGTGTATCCAGGGTCCTTTGCAAGCACCAGCTTGAATAGCAGCTGGGTTACCTAACGAGATACAGACAAAGGCCATCATTTATTGATTAAACTCATTTTTATAAATCCTGAGCTCCTGTTTGCATGCTATTAATGAGTATTAGAAGCTCTGTAGCCCATGCTACTTGATTATGATACATTTCTTTTTGTAATTTGCTCAGTAAGCAAGGTCTCTCCTTATCACATCATTAGACCTGTAAGATTCTATAGAGGATGTCTGTACTGTGCCTGTAGAGCTGAGCCCTCTAGACCCTTTATAGCAGCTTTGCCTCAGTATGGCCTGTAAGGTACAGGAGTGCTGCTGAGCCAAGCCAAAGTGCGACAGAAACCAAGCAATATATTCAGGAATGTATTGGAAGTATTCGGTAGCACAGCAATTTCAGTTTGTGTCTTAAATCCTTGACAGAGTCCTACCCATGGAATTTGCTTTTTCTTCTCTGATTTTTCTGGCTAGTAAAATACTGTGTAATCCTTTTAATTCTCTCTTTAGCAAAAAAAAGAAAAAAAGAAAAAAAATTCCATCCCTGTGCTTGCAATGTGTAGAATGCAATAAATGCTACATTTTAATCAGTTTCTAAAATAATAGCAGTTATGTTTTCTCTTCTAGGAAACATACAAAATGAAGGCCAGAAAAATGTACTATTTCACAAAAATATTTCTCCCCATTTTCACAGCTTTTAAATTTCCTATAAATTTGGCTCCTACTGCTGTTTAAAACTCGCTGTGTTATATACTGACTCGCTTCTGTTAAGAAAATAACTGAATTTCACATCTTATACACCATCGTATCACAGTTAACCAAACTAGAATTTAAAAAAAATAAAAAATAAATTCCCATACTAAGTGTTTAGGAGTCTCTGTCTTTCCAATTTTCTTTAATGAAATGGCAGGGATCAGATCAGACATAAACCCATTATTTCTTTTAAGTAGCAGAACAACAACCTACCTCAAACCTTCCACTTTAGCACAGGCTCAACAGTGTTTTTTTGATATGGCGAACATACCTGAAATATGAAAGCTGAAGTGTGAAGAGTGAATATGAAGACAAATGTGGCTCTCTATGAGAGAACTATTCAAGGAGGGAAAATAAACTTTGTCTTTTCCATAGGACTCCTTTGTTTTATCCAGCCTGTGAGTGGCTCTGCTGAGGGAAGACTCATCTTCGGGCCATTGCTGATGGCTCCTATCCAGTGATCATAGTAACACTGGGAGAGAGCACCTCAGTAGGCTTGATGGAAGGAATTAACATTAGTGTGTTTTTATTCAGCTGCGAAGGTCAGGATTAGAAAAACAGGCTCACAACCATAAAAATGTCACTCATGTTGCTGCTTGGCAGCTGCACTCATTTGCTTGATCTCATTGCTTTTTTGGCAATACATTTCTCATGCTACAGCTTTCCTTTTTCCTTTTGGGACTTTCATAGCAGGCCAGTATTTTCCCCTGGCATCGACATTTTACTACAAATCCATTATCCATTACCTTCCTGGCACGTGCAGACTTCAGAAAAACCTTGTCTGGTATTTGGCACTCTACCCAGTGCCTGATAAATGCTATAAGCTTTATTTCTTCTCTTGTGGTGCAAATTGGAAAAATATGGCATGCAGTTATGCAAGCATGACACTGTCCTCAGCAAAGGCTGCTTTTCACCACAAAATCCTCCAGAAAGAACTGAAATAATTTAGTGTCTCTAAAAGCACCACAAAGAGAAAGGGGAAAAAAGAAGTGGCAGTTTTCCTGGAGATGTTTGATTCTCTGAACACACTGAAAAGGTTTTATTTTGAAAATAAAGCTTCTCATTATAAAAACTTTGAAATGCTGCCTTTAAATCAGTAATGCGTCATCCATTTCTGAGTGGACTGAACTTCAAAACTGAAGAAGTTTCTTTGAAGAAAAAAACTTCGCTGCAACTTTGTCATAAGTACAGAAAAGTAAAAGAAACAAAGGTTAAAAGATAAAAGCACAGAAAATCTGGATTACAGATAGAAGTGTTGCTGTCATCATCTGACTAGATGTGTACGTGCTCATTGTAGAACGCATTTTTCTCCCATTAATTTGCACATTGGGTTGTTCTGGATACCAAGTAACAACCTTATTTATGCATGAATAACAGGAGAGCAAAAACTGAAATTAATTGCAATAATAAGACCTCTTCTTAAAGAAAAAAAATCCTAATGAATAGGCTGAAAAATCTCCTTGATTTCAATAAAAAGTGTGAAAATGTTGCTGTTTTAATATTTTGAAAATTGCATCTTGCATTTTAAGTGCTCTTTCCTGTAATACATGTGCCACGTTCTCTTTCCTTACCTATTACCATATTCTATTGCTTTATGCGGATATATTGGAGAAAATAACACAACACGAAATAGTCTGAGGTTAGCCACCTACTGTGGATTAAAACACCTACCAGTAAACTAACAGCAGTGCGTCCGTGAAGAAGGCAGGGAAAAAGCTATCCCTTCTGACTTAAAAATTGCATTTGTGTTAGATGGTTTGAAGCACAGGTACTCTGGAGAATAAATATTTTGGTTCCCTGTGATCCAAAATGGGTGTACTTGCCTAACATAGTATTTGCTCCCTATGTCATCACATAATTGCAATTCTCAAATTCTGATGCTGCTGGTGTGAATCGCCCCAACAGATTTTATACTCATCTGCTCCTTTGAGTCATTAGGATGCCCTGAAAGCACACTCATTAATGAGACCTCCATAAAAAAGCTTGGGATGAAACTAGATTTAGGAGAGGCTTTGCTTCTTATTTTACACAAAAATTCAGTGGTTTAGTGCTCACTCAACACTTTCTGTTGCTCCTCTGCCCAAACTAAAACAGTCATTGAATGATGGCAGGAGACAGACATGTACAGGCAGAAACACCCACACCATCAAATATGAGAAAGTGGTTCTTTAGTTTCATAACCATGACACACTCAATAATGTCATGGAAAAGAGAGGTTTAAAGTACTCCTGAAATTAGCATTTATTTCTACAAAATTTAGCAATTCCAGTCTGAGAGTCTGGGAAATAATGCTCCCAGACTGCCCACTTTACCTGCTATTTCTTAAGACATGACAGAAATAACTTCAAGCCCTTGTTCTAAATCAAACAGAAGGTAATTGAAATGACATCACTTTCATTCTAGTAAATATCTCCACTGCTGAACTTTTGTGAAAAAAAATCTGTTTGCTTAAGTGTATAGTTCCAAAGTGCTGTGATAGATTTGCATTTCCTTCAAAGTCAACAGCTACATGCCAAGCAACCAGGGTGCAGAAATCTCATCTTACTTCCAGTTTAGCTACTAGACTAAATCCATCCAACTTACTGGTTGCTACAAATATCATTCTGAGGCACTTAATTTTACTTAATTCAGGATGCTAGTTTCTATGACAATAACAAAAACATACTCAAATGAATATTTTTATAAAAAATCTTGTACTCTAAGATAAATGCTACACAGGAAGGACCCTGGCAAGTTTCTTAGGGAGATGATGATGCTCCATTCTGAAATATTCTGCTTCGTCCCTTGAACAATGATACACTCACTTTGTATCTCTAACATACTGGACAAGGAATCTTTCCTCTATCTAAACATGGATGTGCATCAAGGCCCTGATCATCAGCAGAGCTCTAACTGCTCTAGAATGCTGTAGCATGTTCTGCGATTTGGAACATGGCACCTCTCTTCCTAAAACACGGGCTTATGCCCATTTGATTAAATACTAACTCACTGATGTTTAACTTTCTGCTGAGCAGATATGTTTTGAAAACTGAGTTATTTATAAATATTGTCAACATATAATAGGATTGTACCATATGTAGCTTTTTTTTTTTTCTTTCTGTTCATCCTGTAAACATAGAACACGTAAATTTCCCTAGGCCAGGCTAATGTGAGTTCTTTGGTCACCCTATGGATATCTCATACTCTATGACAGTTATAGTGACAGAGTATGACTGGTTTTGCATATTATTTGAACAAAACTATTTGATTGCAAAGCTAAAAGAAATACACAACATTAGCAGACTTTAGGAAAAAAAATCACCATAACACACAAACCAGTACACCAATCCTATTTCTGATACTTATTAGGGAAACTAACAGCAAAGTGAATATCAGGCAGGTGGATCATTTGACTGGGATTAAAAGGAATATAGGAAATTCATAACTAAGTAAATCATCTCAGTAGCTGCCAAATGTTCTGGCATAAGACAGGAATTTCTAAGTAAATCTAAAAAGAGGCATTCCATTAAAAAAACAAGAAGAAATCAGGAAAGGGTTATCCTAACACAGCAAGCTTAGACTCTCTGGCACCACAGGTTCAAATGTTCTGATTCAGCTACACTAAATACTCATCAGTGGAATCAATTCAATGTTGTGAATGCAATTGTGACTAAATCTTGCAGAATGACAACATCATTTAAAAAAGTAACAAAAAAATTCTTTTATAAATTTTTGCTTGAATATTAACAACCCAGGGACACCTTTTTTTAACAATAATGGTTTGTTCTTTGCTACTGTCTAGCATTCTTATCATTATACTGCCACCTGTTCTCTTTCCCAGAAGTGTCTGCTTTTGAAAAGTGTCTTATTTCTATAAAGTGAAGTATTCTGGATGAAACTGGAATTGAGAGTAAAATATTGTCATTGTTACAAAACTTACCAGTCTGAACAAGATTTTCATATGAAATTTTTACAGGGAAGATTGCAGAAGTGAGAAAATCAGAAATAACTGAAAATGAAAAAAGCAAGAAAGAAGTCCTATGTATGTAGGAGAGAAGAACAAGAGAAATTCACAAGTAATATCAGGCATGGAAGTAAATATATTAGATTTTTGTTACAGGATGTTCCTGTTATCCCAGATCTACTTGCAGTTATAATTCGCAACATTCAATTTATTCCCTTTTATCACAGGATTAATGGTACAGCCATAGTAAACCAATAAGATAATACAGTAAATTTAACTTTTAATTTTCCTTTCAGTCTCAAACAAGTTGCAGGTCTAACTCTTTCAGTCTTTCCTTTACAAATTATCAGGTAAACTGTTAGGGATAAAACTGTGGAAGACTCTAAACTCATGCCTCAAAATAGGACATCAAAGTGGACCAGGAAATGTAAGCTTGTAATAGAGGGACTCACTAAGGAAAGAAGATAAATATACTGAAAACACTATTCTAATACCTGTTTTCAAGAGCAACATGTCACATTCAGGATGTCAGCAGAAGAGCTGCATGCAGAATTTAGGACAGCAGAAGGCAAAAGTTTTGTTGAAGCAGTCATCTCCTCCATAATTGCATAGGGATATAAATTTAACCATTTGTTCCTTTGAATATAAAGCCATCCATATTGCAAGTCACATAACTTCACATATTAGATATGTCAACTATATCCTGGAAAATGTCGCAGTCTGGAATTAACTGTTTTTTTTTTTTTTTAATTGTTCTTCTATGAGTTGTGTCTTTATTGAAGTTTTTGAATGATACATAAGCGCACAATTAGGGTACAAAAAAGTGTATGCTGTTTTTACTTTTCCCATGCTCACAAGTCTGTTAAGCTGGCCTGTTCTGTGTTTTCTGATTAGACTCAAATATAATTGCAAATCAAATCTTCATCTTGACATCATAGAAACAAAAGCAAGTGTCATTTTTTTTTTTCTGTGGTATGCCATAGTGAGCCAGAGTTACTTTCCAGAGGTGAATAACTCTTTTCAACTACTTTTTAAGTGCCTCATTGATGACTCAGTGGCCTTCCTGGTGCAGACTTTCTTGGTGTGCATTTAGGATGACCATGTGTTGTGGTTTAACCCACGTGACTCGCTTGCGGTTTTGCCTATTGTGAGCAATGTAAGGTCATCCTAAATGAATGCTAATAGAACCTAACAACACCTCACATTCACATGAATTCTTTATACAACACACAGCATATTGGAGAAGTAATTTCTCAATGTTTAAGTAATTTTTGGAAGAAATTATGCAGCTCTCTGTGTCAGCTGAGATCTATTTTATGGAAGACAGGACTAGGAGAGGTGGTAAAATGGTTGTGTCATACATGTTTGTGTCTCTCTAGTCTTGGGACCAGTGGGTTTAACCCTGGCTTGTGCCAGCTGCTAATATTTGTGCCAAACAAGATCTGCTTTTATGCCAATGGATGGGAAATTGCTGTCAAAGGAACTTTTATAGTATTCTATTTGCATAACGGGATCTCATAAACATCGAGGAATACCTTGGAGCTTTAATAAACATGGTGAAATCTTGTCTCCATTGGGATTTTTGCCACAGATATCAGAGGAGGCAGGATTTGAAATTGCTGTGTTTAAGACTGCTTTGCTTCAGAGGCTGTAATGCCTGTCTTGAGATTGTGAAGGTATAGCAGGAATGTCAGGTGGAAAAAACACACTCCTCGTAGTGTCATGAGGGATCTTTTTGATTCAAAGAGGTTTGTCATTCTGAGAGCTTTTATTCACTGCCTGAAGCTAACACTGCTTAGCTAAATGGCAGCCAACCTCCGCAGCACTCTGGAATGCATCTCATTGGATCCCATAGACTCGTGTACATTCAGGCTTCTCAGGTGGTCACGAACCTGATCTTCTCTTACAGTGGGAGGGACTTTGCTCCCCCATCCTGCCATCTCTCCACTCAAGAGATGTGGGAAGAGAAGCTGCCATTGAAAACTCAGTCAAAAGAGTTGTTGAGCACATCAGCCTTCTCCATTTTTACCAGTTTGCCAGTATCATTTATCAGGATAGCATACCTTCTTTGACCTTCTTCTTCTGGTTTACATACCTGTAGAAGCCCTTCCTGCTATTCTTTGCCAAGTACACAACCATACGTCAACTCTATGCCCTTCCCAGGTCACCTGTCCTTGTATCCACTGCCTGTGCATTTGTTTCTTTCCCTTTAGTTTGACCACCAGTTCCCTACTCAGCCATTCTGGTCTCTTGGCTTCCTTGCCCAATTTCTTGGTCCTGGAGATTGCGAGTTCTTGCCCTCTGTGGAACATTTCCTTAAATATTTGCCAGCTCCATTTCACTCCCTTGCCCCTGAAGGGAGTCTCCCAGGGGATCCTATTGACTATTTCCTTAAAGAGATGGAAGTTTACTTTCCTAAAGTTCAGGCACCAAACTTTAATCCTTACCTGACTCATATCCTTCAGGACTGTAAACTCCCCCAACTCCATCTGGCTGCCTCCAATCTTGATGTCCTTAATTTGCTCCCTGATGTTGGTCACCATCAGATCCAGCATTGCATCCTCTCTGGTAGAAGTCTCCTGGATTGCATGGAATTATTTTTCAATAACTTTCTTCTGCCTCAGAGAACTGTAAAAGATTAAATAAATGTGAGAATTCAAGAAAGAACATTTAAAAGCCCAGATACAAGGTGTGAAACTCTGGGAAATATATTTTGTTCTGAAGCATGAGTATTTCTCTAAGATAATATAAAAAGACGTGCCAAATTTTGCTTGAATTCAACTAAGTATAAATCAAGAATATTTAAAAGTATCAGTACACTTCCTAATTTATACTCATTCCTCCATGAGGAAAAAATAGCCCATATATTTAACATAGGTTTTCATATCATTATGGAAGAAATATTCAAATGTC
The DNA here is from genome assembly GCA_013397815.1 of Aleadryas rufinucha. Taxonomy (NCBI): domain Eukaryota; kingdom Metazoa; phylum Chordata; class Aves; order Passeriformes; genus Aleadryas; species Aleadryas rufinucha. The sequence goes on from VZTH01005174.1 coordinate 1,127,290, forward strand.
TCCTTGCCAGATAAGCACTTTAATAGGAATATGCTCTACAATTAGACATCGGTATTGTAATTTAAGTCTCAAGAAGAAACTACACTCATCAGTTATCATAGATATATAGGATATTACTGGAAGCAGTGGCATGTCCTGAGAGTCCTTGCTAAAGAATTAAATTTACATACTCTGACAGGCCACACTTGACGACATGTCACTTAACTGTTAAAAACAGTCAGCAAGACATAACTAAAATTAATTATCTCTTAATTAGTCAGCCTGGTGAGAGAATCTTTACATCTATTTTCTTTAGCAGGATTATTTTTAAAAGGTGATCATGGGTTGACAAAGACTTATGGTAGTAAAACAATGCAGCATATTCTAGAAGAACAGTGAAGATGAACAAGAGAAATGGCAATTCATTTCTATTCTGTTATGAGAGACATTAAGGTCATGCATGCACGCTTCTATTGATCCTTGAAACAACTCATCTAATCCCCTGTCTGCAATATTGAATCATTCAAATAATGTACTGATCTATCAGAAGTTTCAATGGACCATGTCATCTGAAACCTTGATTTAGTTGATGAAATTACCAGGGGGAAAAGAGGAGATGCACATATCAGTGGCATGTAACAGTCTAGGGAAAGAACAGCTTTTCTGAGTCACAGCAAATGTCCATCTAGTCTGATATCTTCAACCACCAGCTAAGGCATAAGGGAGGTGTGAGTATGCAGAAACACTTTATCGGCACATCCATCCAGTTTCTCAGGAATTTCCCTAAGCCAGAAGACTACTTCATTACAGAATAATCTTACAGAAATATTTTTAGGCTTCAGTTTAAATTGTCAATCATACTGCTGATGCATATATTTTGGTTTGCTTTCCGCTAACTTTTCAATATTTATTTTCAAATTATTTGCACAGTTATAAAAACCACCACATTAACTGGAGAGCTGATTATACAGAGGATACCAGCATGTCATGATCTGGCTGAAGGATCTGGGATTACTAAAATAACAATATTAAAACATGAATAGAGGTGATGGTATTATGGATGTATACACAGTGGAGGCCAAATGTCCTAGCTTATTTTCGGTTCAGTAAACTTGCAAAAGATCACATACTTACATGAACATTGATCTTGTGTTTGAGCTTACTCTTTAATTCCACTCCCATTGCTTTCATGGAAGTTCATTTTTATTTCCTTAAATTGATTACTAAATTCCCTATGGTTTTACTTTAGAAACAGAAAATAATGCAGTATATGTTATTAGTCATGTTATTGTTATTTTTCCAGGGCAGCACCAAGAAGTGGCAAAGGTCAACGCCCCATTATGCTGGGCATAGTGAAAAAACATGCACAGTCCCTGAGCTTACAGGCTTCACTACTGTAATGGAATACAATTCAAGTGACAGAAAAAAGGCAGAAAGCACTTATAAGAACATGAGTCACATCAAAGTCTGCCTAGTTCATATTTTGCTCCTGACAGTGATCAAAAGTGGAGGTCCAGGAAGAGCAGAAGAGCAGAGCAAGTACATACAACACTTCCCCTGAGTTTTCTTCCACCCCTAAATCACGGATGTCACAGTTCCTGTGTTTCTAAATACTCTGATTACTGTACAAAGAGAACAAAGATAAATTCGAAATCCCAATGTTTTTAAATCGCCAAGTTAAAATTTAGTCTTACAAACATTTATATTGATTCTTAAAAGCATTTCCACATACTTCATCAAAGCCTTTAGAAAACATTGATTGAAAGTACCAACTCAGTTTTTTCCGAACAGAAGCACATTGCAGTCATTGTTGACATAGGAATGCAATGTCACATGTCATTCAGACTAAATTTCAGGTGTTGATTAATGAAATTATTCATAGAGTCATAGAATGTTTTGGGTTTGTCATTCACCTTGTAAAGCTCATCTAGTTCAACCCCCCTGCAGTGAGCAGGGACATCTTCAGCTAGATCAGAGCCCAGAGCCATGGACAACCTGACCTTGAATGTTTCCAGGGACCCTCTTTAATTCTGGCATAAGATCACTTCCCCTTGTCCCCTCATTACATGGCCCTGTAAAAAGTCAATCTCAAGCTCTCATAATTATAGGGCCCTTTAGGTACTGCAAGGTGCTCTAAGTTCATCCTGGAGCCTTCTCTTCTCCAGGCTGAACAACCTCAACTCTCTCAACCTGTCTCCATAGGAGAGGTGTTCCAGCCCTCTAATCATCTTCTTTTGGTTTGTTTCTACAGGTCTTTCTCATATGCACCCTTAGGAAATGGAATTTATTTAGATAACTTTTAAAAAGCCATTTAAAGGGCTTTACAATCTAGTAACTAAGATACTTTTGAAAATCTTATTATTCAGAAGAGACAATAACATGCAAATTGAGAGGGTTTCTAGATAAGAGTAGCAGGACCTCGAGATAGCAGAGAAAATGTTATAATGTCAATTATATTTTTGACAGGTGTAAAGGAAATCAGAAAAAGTCACCACTATACAACTTCAGTGTTCAGATAGATTTTATAGGTTTTTATCTGAACATGCTTAAAGAACTTCAAAGGGTCCTTTTGTACCTTGATATAGACTAACAAAGCACCTTGTCTGTGATTATCAGTGTAGCATCATTCATTTCAGATACTCCAGTAAGATCTGAAAATTGCAAGAGAAAAAAAAAGTTACTGATAGAGTTTGTGGATGCATCTGAGACTGCACGGTTTTGTGAAGTTTTCCAGAAGTACCCCTTGGCATAGCAAATTGATTTCCACATGTTCCTCAGTATTCTCTGCTGTTCATCAAGGCCACAAGATAATACTGTCCATAGCTGAAAGTTAGAACAGATGTAGCATACTAATCTGGAAATCAGTAGTTTCTGATTATGAGTTTTAACATGTCTCTTTTACACTCCTGAATTTTAATAGTTATTAGATTGTAAGCCTTGGAATATAGCTTGGTTGAACATTGAAATCAAATCAAAAGTGCAAGGATGTCAGAAATTAAAACAGATGTAACACATGCTGCAAAAGAAAAAAGCCCAGACATAAATAACACTTCTTTCTTCTCAAAAATATCCTCTTTTTTCTATTGGTGCTGGCAACTAGAGTACATATTCCCTTGCTCCCTTCAGAAACTCACACTTCTCTCTTCTATACCTCAGGATTATGGCGAATGGGTTGCAAATATCTCAGTATTAAGTTCAGCTGTAAAAACAGCCATTTAATTCACACATGCAGAGGCTACTCAGTTTAAAATATGATCCTTTTGCTTCTAGGATGCAGCTTCCAAGCTACTGTTCCTCTGTGTATGTGCATGTGTAAGTAAGTACACGTGTAAGTGCCTGTTCACTGTCCAGTGAATGAATATGCACTGAATTGGCAAATGCAAAGAGGGTTCCTAATGAGGTAACTCCCCTGAGAAATAAATATGCTGCCTCATAACTCAGCTCTCTCTTGGTAGATTTCCCCATAAATCTGCAGAAATCACAGGAGCAGCATCACAAGACATCAGCAGGGAGAAAGGGCTGTTGTGTGGTCACATTCTAAAGCAGAGGAAAAGTGAGCTGTGTTAGACATGAGCATCTGTGAACGGGCAGTAAGATGCAGGTGATCAGTGCCACTTCCATGTGCTCATTCTCCAGACCTCTCCATATTTTGCACAGGTCATTGCTAGTCTGATTTTTTCAGCCTTACACAGATGAATGCATGAATTTCTTATGAGAACTTTGCATAAACTGTGGTTCAAATTTCATTGAAATTGATGTCTGCCAAGAATAATATTTTACTGGTGCTAAAGCCTCTGATAACTTACATTTTACAACCCAAAATTTATATGCATCACAGGCACATATTATCTCAGAGAAAAACTAGGTTTTCTGTTTTAATCAGTACTAAATCAATATTATAAACACAATCAGGGATATTTATTACTTTTCAGTAAAAAGTTTCTTCTTGGATCTTTAAAAGTTAGCCAAGGTATCTGGATTTGCTTTGTAAGGTTTAAAAGTCAAGAAAATTATAAAATATTAAGACGTGACTTCCAACTTATTGCTTAAAAGAAGAGACAAGTTTACTGTACAAGAAACACAAAGCATTTGTTATGAACTGCAGGCAACTGGGTTGTAGGTTAGTGCCAAATTGAAGCTTCAAAACCAATCTAAATTTTACAAGTCTATAGCCTTGTAATCTCCTGCTTTATTGTCCATCATCCTATTTCTGTGTCTTGAAGGTTCCAAGACAGCTAGTTAATTTGGCATTATTTCCTAAGGCACAAATCAAGATTTAGTCCAAACTTGTCAAAGCATAAATTTTTAAGACAACAATTTTCCCCTGCAGACATCCAGAATTATGAAAAATATACTCTAACTTTTCACTGAAGACAGTTAAGAAAAATACAGTGCTGTTTCTTCCATAGTTTGCTCTGCTGTCACACATTGACTACACTTCATATATATCCATGTGTGCTTCCTAAATAGCTTTGGAACTCACAGTCTGATTTCAGCGGAAATGAAACAAAAGGACATTTATCTCAAAGATCATCATGTTTCCATGCATTCTGCAGAAATATGAAACTGAGGATTGAGATCAGATTCTGTAAGTTTGTGGCTGAAGGAAAGATTGTAAAAGGAGTGCATGAGAATCTGCATGCCAGCACTTATAAATATTCAGTTGTAAGAAAAGCCACATAATTTTTGTACCTTAACCATCAAGGCCAAACAACTACAAGGCACCAGTCCATAGGAAATGGGGCTTCATTCATGCTGCAGCTCTACATGCCACTTGTTAGTTATAGTACTTTTTCATTAGTCAAACATGGATTTATAGCCAGGGGGGTCTGGAGCCAGTGTGCAAGAAATCCTAGCCTCCATTATTAACATAACAAAGTGCTTTGCATTTGTCTGAGATTTCTGATATCTGAGCTCCAGCCAAAGTGCCATGATGAATGGACATTGTAGCCAGTATCTGCACAATTCAGTCTCAGAATCCCTCATGCTTTGGGTTTACTGTAGAAGTTTTGTGTAATTACCCTGTACAGGAACATACTTCTCCTCATATAGCAGCTAAGATCAGTGGGGATGGAGTTAGTTTAAGCAAATTCAGGTAATGACAACAACCACTCATTTCCAGTGTTCCACATACAGATTCAACAGAAAAGAGAGAACATAATTCTCCCCCCATTTAGTGACTACTTGGAATGGATGGGAAAAAGGGCCATTTCGAATGTATGTTCTATTGGGAGGAGCAGACCTCATAAACAGAGGATGGTGGAGACCACACGTAAAATTACCACGTTCTACATGGTATTGTGAACACAACAAGCTAACAGTGAGTTCTCAGCTGGTCATATTAGGCTGTATGAAAGTGCTGCACTAAGGTAGCTGGAATTTATTTGATCCTGCTTGGGTGTCTCTGCCCAGTCTTTCCCCGGCTTTTGCAGGCTAACACAACCAAAGGGAGCTCAGACCTGCCTCTGTGTGCCAGTGCAGGCATGTTCTCCTTCACATATTTGTAGTGTGATTTTAGGCAAGTTATAATCAGTAGAAAATGGGTGGGTCTGGAAAAAGGTTAGAACTTGCCTGAAATTTTTGGTGAAACATCAAGAAATTCTAATTCTTCAAAACACAGCCTTTTTGTGGAAGTGTACTGATTTTGAAAGGGAAATCACTGGAGGATAATTCAGATTGAGAGGCAAGTGTATGGCCAAGGGTGAAGACCTAAAAAACCTAGATAATCATGAAGCCAATTAACAGCAGTTTACATCTGGGGCTTAGGCAGCCAGGTTCAGAAATCTTTGGGCTGCAATCAGATGGAGCAGAGTTATAAGATTCAAATGACAATCTGATCTCCATCTGAGATTAGGAAAGCAGTAAATGAAATTATGGACTTTCGCAAGGCTTTAGTAGAACATCAAAATATTGTGTGCAATAGCCCTGCTTAGGCTAGCTAGGGTTCGGAAAGTCAGTTTTCAACTACCTGAATTCACACATCAGCTTTGTTACAAAGATACATAAGGCTTTAGCAGTTTTTAAAGCTACTGCAGTTCTGACTTCTGCTGCGAGAAGGTGTTCAAGAACGGAGCCCTTCTCTCAGATGGCATATTCAAATACCTTTGACTTGGCATGAGATGCTGGACTGTAAGAATTTTTTTATATGAGCATGCTCATGCAAAATATACATGTAGCCTATTATCATCAGAATTTTATTCCTCACAATTATTCTATAAAAATAATTAAAACCCCCCAGCCAAAGCAACCAAACAAAAGAAAATTAAAGTAGTTACATGTGAAGGGTAAGAAAAAAACTGTTCTAAATTTATGAATTGCTCTAAATTTACTCGTATCTCCTTCCAAATACATCTTTTAGCAGTAGCTTCCTACCTAATTTATAACATTTCCCTGTTAACTATGCAACTGATATTTCAGTAAGGCTATCAATATTTAACTTGTATCAATGAACAGATCGATTGAGAGCAGATGTCACAGTTATAGCCCTAAATAACTCACAGAATATTTTTCTCCAGGCCAGCTTTGTACTACTCTAGATAATGTCCAGCATTCTAGTATGAGCTATTTAGTTCCTCTGTTGCTAAAGCACTGTGGTATCCCTAGGAACACATGTGCAGACAACTGTGCAGTGCACAAACAGATGGGAACCAGGATTTAAAGGAAACATTAACAAACAGGATTTTAAAACTTACTAAATGAAATAAATAAGAAAGGAACTAATTATATCCTTTGTTTCCTTATCAATCCTGATGTTTTTAATATGCCTTTTCATTTAATATTTTCATTCTGAAGTATTTTTAGATCATCATGTTTCTAGCTCTTGATTTTATTACTTTTTTAAATTAACCTACAATAGTTAATTTCGTATTAGCAAATTGAGTAAAGGTAAAAGGTAAGGTCCAACAGGCTAAAAAGTACATACACATTCATTAGCAAGCTTCAAATTTCTGAGCCCTACTTGTTGTACAACATCAAATAATTTTAAAGAAATTTAGGAAGAGAAATAATGTAGATTCAAATTCAGGATACAAATATGAAGCACAAAATGTCTGGGGGTGGCCTGAACAATGTCAACAAGTATTAGCTTTTAATCAGGAAAAAAAGCCTCAAACACTTTGCATAGAGTTAAAGACTTTACTATAAAAACTGAATACAATATAGAACTCTTTCACATATTTGTCAAAGAAGAGAAAGCTACTGCAGAAAGTTTCTGTCTATAGTTATACTGGAAGGCTACACTTACTGACAAGATTTACCACCCTAAATGCAAAGGTAGAAAACCAGTGTTTTACAGATGTAGTCTAGTCTAAATGCTTTTGCTGAATTGAGTTCTTAGGAGGAAAAAAACAACCTTTGGTGCTTATTTTCAAATTTCTGTCCAAATGACCTAGAACTATAGACTAGAGTATGTGCTGAGAAAAAAAATACATTGAGGCATAACATACCTCTGTTTGTGCACTGAAGTCTGGGTTCTTCCTCAATTTTAGAACTGATCCTACTTGTGGAGAACATTTAATAAATATCCTTGAATTTCTAAGAAAAATAATTTTCTTAAAATATAAGTCCACTCTCCAATAATTCCTTGATTTGGAAACCAAAGTATTAACAATAAGCAATGTAGGATGGTATAATGGCACCGACAGTACAAAAGCATAACAAATATGATATTTTTGTATTTTCTACTCTTTTAGTTTCTGCTGCAGTTTGCTGTTCCACTAAAACCCAGTGTAAATGAGGTTCAGCCTTATAACTCCTTTTAAAAGTACATGGTGGTAATTTTGTAAATGTCCAGTAAAACTGTATACAATCTTAAAGATCCATTATATAAACCACTGGTTTAACAGTATTTTTGCTATCACAGCACACTGAAAATAGATTTTTCATAGACAGACGTCAATTCAAACTTATAGAGGTCAATTCAAAATTTTCTGATAAAATATCTTATTCTATATTGGAATACTGTGCTGCTAATAATTTTCAGATCATTGAAAGCAAATTGGAAAATATTAATAAGGCTTTTCCCTAAAGCTGGAGCCAAAAGTACTTTGGCCAATTTAATTAACTACTGTGTACATTGGTTCTACATCTTCAACTTCAGCTGAACTCTTTAAAAGCCCTTTGCTAGGTGGTTAATGGCAAAAAAGAAGGGCCAGACACAACACATCAAGGGCCCCTCACAATAAATAAATCAATCTAGCTGTTATTCATGCCAAAATATGGTAAATCTAAATGCAGCTTCTTCATATGGCTTTCTCATGCAAAATTGTGAATATGATTATATTTAAGAGGTTTTTTCAGTATATGAATAAAATACACATAGACACACATATAGGCAACTAAACAGTAAAATATACATTAAGTCCTTCTGAGAATTTTGGCAGTGGATCTTTCTTCCAAAACAGCAATGAGATTATCCTACGTGTTTCATGATGACCGCAATTCATTTACCTGCCAATGTCCACTTGCATATTGGAGCAGCACACAAGAGGATTTGTAGTAACTCTTTACAGGTCTGCTTTTCTCCCAAAAGAGCTTCTCGTTAAATCCCAGCTAGAGTCATCACCCTCTACCTACCGAATTAACCTTACTCCAGAGACAGGTAAGAAGGCAAGGTCCATGATAGCACACATGGCTCTTCCAGCAGTGCATAGCTCCCAGCTTTACCTCATGTCATGTTTGCTCGCTTCTTCAAATGACTCCTCAGGTGGAGGGCATTAAGACACCTGGAAGAGTTGAACAGAACCCAGGTTTCATGCTTTAGTTGTTAAATATACATGCCTGCTGCAATTGCCAGCTTTGGAGCAGTGAAAGAGCATGGGGTGTATAGGAAAGGGAAGTATCTCTTTCAGGGGAGTGCAAGGCACATGCACATGCACAGCAGCAGTCAAAAACCAGGCTCCAGCTCCTGCAGCAGCCAGTACTGTAGCATATTCCACTCCCTGCCCTGCTGCTCGCCCAGGAAACCCAGTCTATTTTCAAGATGTCTTAGATGGGAGTAATTCAGTGGCCAGTCACTGCTTAGAATGCATATTTTATTTCCTATTGGGTTTGTGGCAGTTTCTCATTATCACTTTTCACTTGTGCCTTTCTAAATTAGCATCCTTTGTCACCCTTTTTCTCCTCTTTAGAGACACATAACAAACTACACAACCTTAATTTTGGTTTTTACTCAAAAGATCAACAGCCAAAAATAAAGAGGGGAAAACAAGTTGGCAGAAGCTCATATCATGTTGAAGCTGTTCAGAAGAAACATAAGGTGGTGACAGCCCACCTACTCAACAGTGCGTCATGAACCCTTTGTACTTTCTGTCTTTAAAGGGCCCCTAGCAGCACCCAGTGGAACACCTCAAAAAGAAAAATATCACTTTCACATAAATTGTTGAAGAGAGCCTTATTCCTTCAGCGTGCACCACTCAGAGTTTTACCTGATTGTCTGTATGATTAAATGATGGCTCTTGGGATCACGGTGTTCCTGAATAGGTGCTGCAGCACAATGAGTTGGGATGGGTATTTTGTTGAACTGTGGCAGCTGTTTATGCTGACACTTCTGACAAGCACTGAGACTCCTGGGCTGACACCCAGAGCATGGGGAAGGAGGTAAGACATTGGGCTTCTTTTTCAACCAGTGCTCTATTTAGAGATCTCTGCCCATATCTCAGGAGGAGTCCTATAGACACAATGCTCTGCTTCGATTTTGAAAAGAAAAGTAAAATTAGAGCTAGCGTGGTGTGCTCACAGCTCAGATATTCTCACCAGGTAATGCTTCCTCCTGATGTACATTTCAAATTCCAATCCTCATACCAAGTTAAAAACCTAGGATTTAATAAAAAGAATTAATTAACTGTTATGCTTGTGAGATAGAATAAATAGTCCCCCTAACTACTCAGAAGAAACTTCTCTTGTATAGTAACAAACCATAAAAACCTGTATCAAAAGGAAAATGCCTTTATTCATGATTTGCTCAAATTGCTTTCAAGTGCTAGTTTTCTTATTAGATTTTTTTTTTTCTGGACGAAAATATACTATTATATGTAGCTACTTGGATCTTTTCCTAAATGCTTACTTCTTCACAAAAAAGAATACCTTTTATATTTTACACACAGAAGTTTCACAATAGACAATTTCTAAACATTTAGAAACTTCAAGGGATCACTATTTTTATTCCTACTTTGACATTAATTTTGCTTTTTTTCCTAATACTTATTAATGTGTGAAATATGAATACTTCAAAAAGAGAGCTGCTGTTTATTCTTCCAAAGCAGCACAAGCTGTTTTTCTCATTCTTACTGTGAACTGCTTTGAACATCTTTTCCATTGAGTATGCCAACTCTTCATATTTTGTGAGCCAAGGCCTCCTAATTTCATAGCCAGCTTGCATCACCATGCAAGTTCAATTTCTATTTTATACCTTAAGGATTACAATGATGAAATCTGACCCAGTTACCTTAGGGCTAAAAAGACTAAAGTTTTGATCAGTGATCACTGTCAGCTTTAGCACACATTTTCTTTGATCCTTCTTAGTGTGCTGGAGCCATTAGGATTGTTTTTGCTGGGCTTTGGACTGGAAACAATCCTTAATTTAATCATGAACGTTTGTTCACGTCAACCAAATTTTTGGGTCTGTTAAAGTTTCATTAAACATGTTGTGTGTTCAGCCATGCTTAGAGACTTAGGTGACTGACATTCACAGAGAAATTATTCATGACAGCAAATTTTCTGTCAAGGACCTCAAAAAATACACCTTTGAATATATGAAATGCAAGGTATTTCTTTCAAACAGAAATAAGCCAAATGAAAATACTCCAGGAAATAACAAGATGTGGAACTAAATGTAGTGGAAAATAGACAAATCATCTCTAATTTCCAATTTATCCACATCCCCCACTGCATTCCCCATGCTGTCAAATACATGAGTATATACACAAGGAGAAATCTAACGTGATCAGTCTTTGTTTTTAATGAAGCAAAAGAAAAGCAGAATATCATACTTGTAGTTCACGCTGTGCTAGCATCTTTTTTAACAGAGCTGTTTCATCCTGACCTGATATATTGTAAATCAACACTTTCACCAACTTTTGATAAACAATTAAGTGGTTTAGTAATGTAAAGCAAAATATTTTGAGGATCTAAGATCATCCAACTAATTCCTAAAATGGGGATTTTATTTGACTTAAAATGGGAGACCAACTCACACCACAGAGATCTAATTTCATCAAACATAAACTCCATATTCAGCAAGTTGAGAGATTCAATTACTTATTAATCAAGAACCCTGACGGAGGTCTAATTATTCTTTAGTATTTCACAACTTTTTACGGTTTCCACTGTGTTTACAAGGACTGCACTCTTAGTCACTTCAAAATAAGTTTGTTCCCTTAAAGGGACAATGCCCCATCATTATCCTACCAACTACTGTTCATAATTTTTTCTAGGCAGAGTTAACCTTTATTAAGTGAGTCCGTGCAAAATCTCCATACTGCACAAGGCTGGCAGTGGATTGGTCTGACGGACACTGAAGCCAGGTACATTTCTCATGTTTACAGTGCACATACCATAACTTTGGTTCTGCCACAGTAGAAAAGAGTGTTAAAGGAAGGCTTAAAAATAAATAAATAAAGGCAGGTATAAAATGGATCTGTTTCTCCAACGACCCATGAAATTAGCATGGAAGAGAAACAAGTTGCTCTAAAAGGGAGATGCTCAGGATGCTACAGTTGCCTTGGACACGATCCCTAGTTCAGGAACAGCTATCTTCCCTCCAGTGATTGCTACCAACTCACACACCTTAAAAAAAGTTCAGCTCCTGTGTTTTCATTTAGTTGCTTAAGCTTTTTCACACACATAGATTTCTTCCACGTATTATCGTTTATGTATGACCTTACTAAAGCAATGCCATCCCATAAGCTACAGTACAAATGTGCATGCAATTCACTAGTTCTGAATATGACTGGAGATATTGATTTCTTACAAATAATGCTACTTAAGTGGGCATCAATTTGTAAATTATCATGATATTTGGATGCCTAAAACCCTACTGCGATTTTGAAGTTTCTTAGCAGATGAAACATAGGAAAAACTTTAATTTTCATAAACTAAGTATGTGCTTCCTTGCATCTTTTAAAAGCTATCCTGTGTCCTTTTCTTAAGTTGCACGTAATTCTGTATGTTATTTTTAATTACAGATATATTTAGAAGTACTTAGATTACAATGCTACAGAACTTGCATAAATAACAAACTTGCAGCGAGACATTCATATTATTGTCTGAGATTTGCAGAATATTAATTTTTTTTCCCACATTCATCTTTGTAATCATGTGGGTAGTTCCTTAATATCTATCCTTAAGTTATAAAAGCATATAAAAGTAGTTAATATTACTTCTACTCTAGCATTTCTGACTGCTTGCTAATCTGGAAACAGTCGAGGTCATTTAAATCCTTGCCTGATGAGCAACTCTGCTTAAAGATTAGTAGAAGCTCCAGTATTCTACAATTGAAAGAGCTTCATTACCTCCAAAACACCTATATCCCACATTCTTTGGCCCTCTACTTTTTGGGAACCCAATCTTTTTATCCTATTTCATCGTAAGAACAGGTGATATCAACAGGTGTAACTATCAGTGATACAAGATAGTTACAATACATTTCTATTCTTCCTTAAACAGACCAGCATAAGCTTTATTATTAAAATATGGTTGTACACCGCACCAAATTCTGTTTGGTTTTAAGTATGAAATGTCTAAGAAAGGTTTAGGAGATTATGTAGTTCAAGATAACTTCCACATATAGTAGAATTCTGAAAAATTATTACTCCCAGGAAGAACTTTATTCATTTTCCAGTATTCATAGCTGTCTTTTGCTGTTTTACTTACAACCACATCACTTAAACATCCTACCTTACAAGGTTCTTCCTTCTTAACCTGCAGCCATGGTGACACAATTCCACTCCCATTGCAAAGGGGAGAAACAAGTTCATTCTCAATAAAGCAGAAGTTTCTGCAAGAATATTAAACTATACACAAACTCTATGGTCTAGAAGTTGCTTTCAAGTTAAAGACACAGAGAAGAAAAAATGCATACTGAAACAAACCATCTTTTACCCATTAATTTGATGAAACTGAAGTAGCATTAAAAATACTCTTCAACATTAATGGGAGTGAGAAGTCCAATATTACAGCAAGGAGTGTTGCATTCAATTGCACGAGGCAAGTGGATTACTTTTAACTGTTAGTTGTAATAAAAGTAACTTTGTAACAGCCAAATGAGTTTATTGCCTGTGGGTCGATTTATAAGTGTATGTACACATGAACATGTGTGTATGTATTGACTCATGTCTGTGTGTCCTCTCACAACTGAGATATCAGTTACTTATATTGATTAATGAAATTTCTCTTAGCTTGAGTACTCTATGAGACTATGTCACAAACAAGGACCTTCCAAGAGCAGGCAAGAACCAAGACTCAGTGTATTTTTTCCCAGGGCTATACTTCACATGAATTCACAGATGGCTGTTCTGTAGGTTATGGCAGCTCATTTGGTAAATATTATATTCCATAGTTATGAGTGGAAGCAGTGCTGGAACTTCTGCACCTTTTATCTACTGCTGTTCAGAATAACTTGAAATTAACTGCTCTGAACAATAGTCCTTTAAATGGTCAAGGTCTTTGTACTGGAGATACATCTTAGCAAAGACAACCAGGCTATGGGACCATAGTAACAAATAAGAGAGGAGCCGCACATTTGGATCCAGCTCCCGCCTCTGAGGACACAGACAGCCCAGTGTTTTACCTCAGTTTGCAAAGAATAAAATCTAAAAGCTATTTCCCTAAGCTTTTGAAGGAGGAGGACATGAAAAGAGTCAGTAAAAAGAGGGAGAAAATTGTTGGTTTGGTTCAGGTCTTGATTGGCTACTTTCTGATAGGTGAGTGAGAGAAGAGCTGCCCAAATGCATCACAGTAGTTCCTACAATATATCACTGACATGCCCAAAATAAACCACCACAAATATTCATAATAGATAACTTATACCCCCGCACTTCTCATCAGTTACTTTTTGTGATACTCAGATCTTTCAAAGCACAATGAAGAAAGGATTTGGTTTCTTCAATTTCCAGTCTTCCCTGCCAAACACCTATAAAAACTGATTACTCACAATGACCTGACTCACTCATGTTCTTCCTCCAAAAATTTCCCACTTCATAAAGCACAATTTCTCCAAAGCTACTCTTTAGAAATATTTGCCTATATGCATAGGTAGCTTACCCAAGATAGCTGCAGAGAGTAAATTCACATCTGATTGTCTTTTCTTCACCTGTCATCCCTTATTTTTGCCCTTTTTGGTATCTAAATCTCTTTCTGATTTCCTACTCCTTAACAGGCCTTCAACTGCAGGGTACAGCATGTCGTATCACAATAACTGCCTGGTTTTTTTACCCACTTAACTCTTTCTATTGCTCCAAGATTGACTCAAGTGTACAATACAGAATGATAACACATGCTGGGACGTACACCAGCTCTGCATGTTGACCTATTTCATAGTACTCCTATATCAGTATTTATCTTGACGTTGAGGAAAAGATCAAGACAGCCTTACACATACAGATTTAGGAGGACATGCTATCTGTGACTGTATTTAAGTGTCTACACATATGCAGATAGAAAAGTCGCATGGATGTAGATCAAGTGGTCCTGAGCTTGCACAATATTAGCCCACACATTGAAGATAAAAAGGACTTTTTCCTACCATTCTGCTGCTTTCACCAGTAAAAGCCTATCTGCCTTGAAGGTAGTTAGCAACACTAGAATGAATCGTAGCGTGACAGAGTCCTGCAACTAATGCCCTATTTTCCAGTGCAAAGGTTTGTTAGGGAAAATGAATATAACTATGTGGATCAGGAAAGAGGGAGGAGTAAGAGAGAGAATAGAAGGCAAGGTCTGGCAAAATAGAAGGAAGGATGACTGTGTAAGAAATGCAAGAGGAAGGGAGAAAAGGTTTAACAGAAAAGCAAAGGTACAAATGCTATGAGGTGAACTATTCTGGAAAATGACAGCAAGAGGGAAAAGAAGATGGAAAAATGAAAGCCCTGGAAGGAAATGAAACTAGTGCTGAAAGAAAAGCAGGCTACATATATTTCAAAAATCCCCTATTATTTCTTTTCCTAAAAATAATTTGGGATCACAACTGCATACTTCCTACCTGAGGTGTTAAATCCCTGAACATAACAATAAAAATTCAATAAAACAAATACTCTGTTAGAATATTGATTGCGTAAAGCCACAGGTTAATGAGCATCTTTCTAACTGGTGAGTCCTGCATATAAATGAGGAATGTGGATCTCAAGAGCTTACAATTCTGGTCCTGCTAAATACTGAGCATGTTACCAGTACATTGTAAGATACCATAACGGACGAAAAATCATTTTTCTTCTCTAAGAACAGAATTCTAAATAAGAAATACATTTTACTCTAAAATAGCAAAGATATAGGCTACAGAATTAACCCTCTTTAAGAACACAATATTAGCTAGCTGGATTGCTGTGGGTTGAAGCTCCATTCCTACACAGGCATACAATTTTCATTTTCAGAAGCAGTTGCTAGGATCCTCTTCTGTTTCCTAGCAACATATTTTTAACCTACTTTCCTAGTGCATCACTTACCATGAACAAAAAGTCTTTGTAGAAGCAAATCTTCAGCTCTTCTTTCAATACAAGTATATGCATGTAATAGTAAATTGAATATCTATCTGGAGGAGTTATTGCAAATTCACATTTTTCCTGAGATTAAGTGCGATGAATGAAAAAATGATAATGAAGTATCCCTGAAAACCTGCAGATTTTCAATTTCTAGTGTCCTTGTAATTCTGAACTTACTATTATTTCTTGGAGTGAAAAAAAGTGTTCTTAATGTTCCTCATTTATATTGTTTCAGGGGGAAGTTTACTGGAGAATTTGAGAGAACAACCTAAGGAAGGCATAGCTTTTTAAGATAGAGAGTGCTCCCTTTTTGATTGCATTGGGATCCTTGGAGTGCAATACACTGGATATTAAAGAATCTAACACTAGGGCATATTTTGAAATCTTATTTAGAAGCAACAACTGAATAAGGTACTTTTTAAAAAACTTACAGAAACGACACATGTAAAGGGAACAAGGTATACTCCCCATTTCCTGTGCCATTCTCATAACCATTGTTTAGATATCATCTTAGCAAAATTAAAATCCTCTGGGGTTTTTTCCAAAAGCAGAGTGGTTTTGCCCTGCAGCTAATTAAGCAAGAATTACAAAACACTCTAAGTACAACATTATTTGTATGTTCCTGGTATTTCACTTTCACTTCTCATCAAACACACTAAATGATCCAATAACATAACAAAATCATATCCCGCAGCACAATAGGAGCATCAAGGAGTTCTTTTGATATCAGTCTGCAGTGGGAAAACCACAGCATCTTCCGAGAGTTTGCAAACAAACCTTGCATGCTCCATGTAATTGAGAGCAATCAGTCTATGCAATGACATTATGTTTCCTTTCCAGCAGGCATTCTCACAACCTGTCAGCAAGGCACTTTGCATTCCAAATAACTAAGCAGGCTTAATCAATACGGGATTCAAAAGGAACACCAGATCACTTCAAACATGTATCAATACATATCTTTTCAAGCTAATATTCAGATACCAAAGAAGGCACAGGGAAGGTCAAATGAGTGACACAGAAAAGCAATGCTGATGTATCCAAATTCTAAAGCATTTTTCCTACTTCTAAACAAAATAAAACAAAACAATTCATGTGCAAATTAACAAATATGCATGATCTCAGCCCTGTTCCTATTTATCAGTTCTTACTACAGAAATGATTGTTGATTTATTAGTAAAAATATTAAGTTCTATAAAAGTACAAAGATATTTCCCAAAATTGATGTATGCTATGCCATCAGTATTTTTTATTCCTCTTATTTAAACTGTAAAAATGGAAATATTGCCATATGATATGTGACATCCTATACAGAAATAAAAGTGTGCATCAGCAACATAAAAATTGATTTTTTTCATAAATTATTGATTGAAATGTTTATAAAGTTCTAACACTGCTCTGATGCATTGGTAATTTAATTGCAACTAATGATAAATTATTAGTTCTGATATTTATAGATAATTTCTTGATTCATATGAAATTCATTTCAGTTGGAAAAATGTTCTTTGTATAATTATATAGATAAAAGATTACTTTAGTAACTCTTCTAAAGATGTCCATAAGTTTATCATAATGATGGTGCACCTGTGCTGAATAAGAAGCTGGTAAATACTTGCAAATGATACATTATTGCTGACAAATAGAAGAACTCATGATTGTAACCCAGAAATCTGACAATTTATTTCTTTTGTAGGCACCATGTGGTATTTAATACATTACGATCTCTTTCCTGGATATAAACTCTTATTCCTGAGACACTACTGCGATGAGATGTAGCACCATGGTATACAACTAAAGATGTGCAATTCCTACTGAAGTATTTTATCAGAAGCCAATATTGCTATTTCAGCATATTGACTTTCAGACTTACCACTGATTAAGCAATGAGATTTCAGTAGAGGTTTAAAGCATTGCCAATTGCCACAGGGGACGGAACTGTGGCACAGGCAGTTCAGTTATGTTCTTTCAGGAAAAGATATACCAATATTAAGGTCATTTAACAATGGTTAATATAGTAAATAATTCTAATAAACTCTATAAACAACTATCCCACAAGGAAGTAATAAACACCAGTGTAACTGCATACAAAAAAAAAAAAACTAAATTTGAGAAGTGTTTATTATAGCTCTCAGACTTTATTAGGTTAATCATTCACATTTGATAAATCATCACAAATCCACAGGGATGTGAGAAACCACTGCCTTTCAATATTGATCTTTATGTTATGAAACACATTAAAAAAATCAAAAAGGCAAGGAGACAGATGGGGATATTAATGTATGGGAAACTTCAAAAGCATAGAGATGCCTAATTGCCTTCCAAAGCAAACACCTGCAGATTAAATGAAATGCCTCTGTAAGTCATGCCAAGTCTTGTCACAGAATCCAACATATTTTATCCTTAATTTTGTCCACAGGAAAAGAGTAAAGTATCTGAGATATGCATTATGAATGAAACCACAACATTGCTTTCACAGTTGTGTTACAAAGCACCTGAGGAAACATGAAAAGAGGTTGACTTTCAGAAACCACTTGGAGACAGAAAAGCATGGGGAAAGAAGAGATCTGAGGAAGTTGATTTTTCCTTAACCTGATGTTAAACATAAAAACATTTACACTTTGTTGTAGAAAAGGTGATTTGGCTTGCAAGGGAAGAAAAACAGTGGGCAGCCTCAGAAACCTCACTATTTGGAGACTTATGCATGAGATAAAAATCTACTGAGGAAACTGAAAATTTTTCAATATATAACATTTAAAGTAAAAAAAAAATAAATCGGAATGTAAATCAATTTTTTCCTGTGAATATGACATATTTTTTACTGCAGCATAACATTCATCTCATGTAGAGTGATTTCTACACAATACAAAAGACCTCAAATCAAATTTGAGCATATGCAGGTTGACTTGGAGCACTAGGAGTCTTTTAATTATCTTTTGATACAAAATTTAGTTCATAAATTTCAAATGCCAAGTCTAACATTTGGAAACAAGTTTTTGAAACAAGGGGTTGATTTATTAAAAGAAGTTTTATCATTTTGCACAACAGGCTTCTGTCACACTGAAATATCCTGTCACAACGCTAAGGAATCAGATCCATACATGCATAACATCTCTGCAGTGTTACAGACTCCTTGTTATTTAATATCAATGGCTGAATGTTCAAATGGTTTTGTCCAAAGCTTCCTACTTGAGTATATTCATTGTTGTAAGATTTTAATTAATATTAAAACTTATAACTGGCATGGAGGGATCATAAGATTTTGCTAATGTGCTCCTTTCTCTTCTGCTCATTTAACAGCTACATAACTAATTGGGCCTTAACATATTTATTATTAGATTCCTGTAGCGTAAATTGGACAACTGCCACATCCTGTATCTTTCCTGGGACTTGGAATGATGCTTTATTTTATTCTCATAACCAGTCACATTTCACTCTCATGTGAAGTACCTTTGCTAATGGATATCTCCATTTCATATGACTACCATATGATGTCACATTCATTCCGTATTTCAAATTACAAAAAGAAAATTCACTGAGTAAAAGACAGTGATGCTGGAACTGCAGGGGTACCAACCCTACAGTGGGATTTAACAAGATACTATTTTTGATACTCTAAGATCTTGATCGCTATGGTAACACTTGCACCATTTTATTGCTTAAAAATCCTTCACTGAAGAAATGAGATTGCACAAACACAATTTAAGGAAAATACATGCATACACACCCACACAACTGAAAAATAAATGCAGACTGAACAAAGACTCTTTGGGCTTTAATTAAATAGAAAACTTTGAGATATGTCCTCATAAAAGTGCAATTTCAAACGTGTTTTGGAAGAATTTCACTGCCATTTAGCATTGAATAAAATAGGCATAAAGAAAAAGCATGTAAAAAACTGTTTATAAGTGTGAATTATATCGACAAAAACAAACCCATAGTTATTTTTCCTGTTACTAGGCTCAGGGTTTGCAACAACATGACTTGGTTAAGTAGGATGGCACTTAGAGACTGCCACAATTCCCAGATGGCGGAGTAGACACTATGGGCTGTTTGTCCATCAGCAGATTTAGAACTGCTGCTGCCACCCTGCTGTCGAGGTACAACTGCACTGTGGGCAGGAGGTGTAATGTCAGCAGGAACAGCCCAACCTGTTTGAGCCTCACTGTGGGATGGCCAAGAGAAGCGTGTGGAAACAAACATTCCCCTTTTCAGCCTGCACCAGAATTTCTGCTGATGCTCCCATTTACCTATCCCTGCTGGTTTGATTAAAGATGCAACTGTAGCTCCCCACTGCATTGTAGACTTCCCTTGACTTCAGAACCAAAATTAGTTTTTACTTGGCCTAGAAATTAGGGGAAGCATCAGAAGGTGACATACCCCCTGAAATATCTGGAATACAATGTCTGTTGTGTTGTCAATTTTTCAGTTTGGTTCAGAAATAACTAAAAATACCACCAGATAGAAAGGAAGTCCCAGCTCATAGAATACTGGATCTCTTTCACTGGAGATATTCAAGAACCCTCTGGATGCAATCCTGTGCCATGTGCTCTAGGAAGACTCTGACTGAGCAGGGAGGTTGGACCAGATCACCCCGCTGTGATCCCTTCCAGCCTTACCCATTCTATGATTCTCGAATACTGGGATTTCTTGATCAGTGTCTGTTTCTCTTAATTCTTAATAACTGTGATGACAACAGTTTCATAATTTTGCAAATACACTAAAAATATGGCACAGAAAAAAATTAAGAAGATGGAGTTTTTTTTCTTTCCTGTATGCATTATTTTGAGTGTCCTGAAAAACTATTTTGGTTAGCAATAATACCTATTCCCCCTTAATGCCCAGAACTACCATATCACACACATATTTAATTCTTAGTTTTACAAATAATGCATGCTTTGGACTCAAGCAGTCACAAAGTTGCAAATTACTTTTGCACAGCTTTTACCAACCTTAAATTAAAGGCTGTAAATTGACATCTGCACCTTACACTTTAATACAGCAAAAATTCTAGCACAGTGAGGCTCCATCTTTACATGGAATTCTGGTTTATAATAAAATAACAGTAATACCAGTGCAAAAGAAAATTGCTAAAATGTTTGGATGCAAAATGTCAAAAACTGTAATTCAACTTTAAAAATTGATTAAGAATTCCAATTCCTTATCAAAGTTTGTGGATAGACCTTAACAGCTCTTCATTTCTCATACCACAGCTCTGAAGTCATACATTTACTTTGTATACTGATCTTCAAAAAAAACATTTTTTTTTTTTAGGTTTATTAAGGGCACAGTAACTTCTTATGCAACAGGGTTTTTTTCTTAGTGGTAATATTTGTACCTTCCAGAACCTGAAATACTCTATTTACCTGGTGATTTATGAAATACTGCTAATGTACTAAAGATTTCTGCACTGATACTTTTTTCACAGTAACAGCCAAGGTTATAGATTTAAAATAAATAACAGAAATTTCCTCTGAACTGAAACATCTCTTTTTTTTCTTACAGTTACTGATCTGGAGATGGTATAGTTTACATTTTTCAAATGTATCTTGTTATATGTCCTCAAAAGGGACTATTAAACTGGAAATCTACCTTATTCGCTCAGTACATATCTTTTGGCCTTAAAAGACCATACACATAATATATTAGTCATAACAGTCTCCTCATTAAAGTATAAATCTATGTGATGCATTGCACAAACACCTTTCACTAGAACATGTCTATCATGTGTTTGCTATTGAGACACAGATTATTTTAGTCTCAGTGCTGGAAACAGTCACTGCATGTTATTCTGTTTTCCCCAGCTGTGTTTTGTTCAGCTTCTTAATTCCAGGCAAAAAATTTTGTACGTGGATAGTAATTTGATAGGGCAAATTTGGGGCCAAATGTTGGCCCTTCTGTATGGGGAGACTTGAAGAAAGTGGCTGTGTTCCTTGTAGGCTGTGATTTCAGGAAGTATACAAACTACCTTCAATTCGTGTAAGTCAGATATGAAGCTATCTCTTACCACAGACAACTAAGAGGCACAGCTTTCCCTCTGTAACACTTCACTGGGAAAAACACAGCCTGAAGGTTCCCTTTCCCAGCACCACGCAGGTTACATCACACCAGAGCAGATCTGACTTGCTAAGCACCTTCTTTTCAGGATAGTCTCTGCTCTCACAATACTGACCCAGGGCTTGAGGCAAGTGCACTTCACCACTGAGATGCGGGTGCCAACACCTCCTCACCATGGCTTTTTGCAGAGCTCCTCCCTGCGGCACAAGTAGCCAAGAAGCTCTACAAGAGCAGAGCCAAGCTTGGTCCGGCTGTAATTCCATCTGTACCACAGCCTTGCGTATTGGAAGAGAGACAGCTGGAGAAGAAAATGCCCTGTGTCCAGCTGAGTTCTTACAGCAGCTACAACATCACTGTAACTATTCCAAATGTGTTAGGATTAATTGAATTTCCATATTGATAACAGTTGATGATATATTGTGCAACTGGTTATTAAAAATCTACTCCTGAATTCAATGTACATTTAAAAAAGTTGTTATCAAAACTCTCCCAGAACTGGGTTAGGGCTTCTCCATGCTGAGTTAGGTCACCTGTTATCAATTACTTACAGCCTTAACCACAGCTGAAAAAAGCTCCTACAAAGCACAGTGTGTTTCCATCCTTCCTGTTATCCACCTAGCAAAAAAGTTACAGTTCTTAGTATCTATTTTTCATAGGTTTCATTTTGTCTTCAAGCTGAAAATTCAGAGTGCAGCCCAGCATCTGAGATTGAAGCCAATTACAATATTTTAGGATTCCCTCATTTCCAGTTTAATTTACTGCACCTGCTATTATTTTGAAACTGCCATTCCCTATCTTACTCTTTCATCACAGTCCTCTTTTACTGATGACTTCCAAAATTATTTTTTTTTTATGTGATTCATGATGTAACACACTTTTGTCTCTCTTGCACAGTGTGTTCACAGTTTGCTACTAGTGGACTTGCTTTAAAAATGTGTATTCTGTCTTACAATTGCTACTGCCTTGCTGTTTTCTACAAAGGCTTTCAGAGCTGCGGGCAGCACTGAATTCAGCAGCCATGACAGCAGCAGTATTTCTTCCTTTCTCTGAAACACAGCTCAGGAGGGAAATTGTGTTGCTAAGGCAGTTCTATAACCTTGAAGGACCTTAATCTAATTCATAAGACAATCTGCAGTCTATAAATACTACCTGTTACACAAATAAATTAAGTTAAAAAAAAAGAAAAAATGTAAAATAATTGGAAAAATAGTGATCATAAAACCTCAGAATAGTAGAAATTCTGTTATGATAGTCTGACTTTCCCTAGAAACAAATCAGCTCTGAAAGACAGACAGCATTCTGTATTTGAAACATAGATGATGCAGGAAGCATCACCACTTACAGCTTACTCCATGTTTTCCACTCTAAGACTAAAAAACAAAATCAGGATTTCAAAGAGGTTTGCTTTTTTTATTATTTTATCAATGTTATAAAAGTAGAAAACTTAGAGACCTCAATGAAGACTGGACTTGAGCTGACTGACGTGAGACTTGTGACATGATAATTCACATGAACATTTTGTGAGTTTTAATCACTAGATACATACTGCACCAAAAAAAAGAAAAAAAGGAAGAAAATATAATACCTTAAAGAAGAGCATTAAATTAATAAATGGAATAATTCCTATACTTTAAGCACACATACTATTCACTAAAAAAAACTGGTTTTCATTGGATTTGCTTTGAAGTTGAGTCAAACCCCTTTACTTTTGGTTCTTCCATTGTTCCAGCTGACAATACAACTTCTCTGTTCCTAGCTGCCTTTTGTCACCTCTGATTCACTGCTCGAACTATCCCTTTCTTCTGCTTCCCTTTATAACACTGTAATGACTATTGCTACTTTTTTTTTAAAGAGAAAGGTGATAAAATGAGGTAACACTTTCCTAGTCTGCACAACTTGCTTTACTTTCTTCCTTCCAATCCCTTAAAGAATTATAAGCAAATTCTCCCATAAGAAATTTGAAAGCCTGTCTCCTCACCTCCAAATCCTCTCCTCCAATCTTAAGCATTTCCTAATTCTTCCTTCGTTCATTTGTTGTTCCCTCTGTTTTTCTTCTTCATCTTATTCTCTCTATCCCTTTTTAGTCAAATTAAGGATGCAAATAAATCTCTTATGCTTACAAACCTCATTTCTTGCCTATTTCCCTTGCAGTTACCAGCCCATCTTCATGCCCAGACCCAAAACAAAGCAGCTACACTTTGAATATTTTTTGAATAATACCCGGGTGTTAATGGAAGACTTTTTTTTCACTTAGGCCTCTATTATGTCGAGGACCACAGAAAGAACTGGCTGGACAATGATAAAGTAGTGCTCATGTATAAGCCTAAACTTGGCATAAGTACACATAAACTTAGCTATTATATTTGTGAGGCTGTTTATCAGCCCATCTGAAGCCTTCAGTAATTAACTGCACTGATCCTGTTGAACAAACATTGGAGAGAAAGAGAATAGCACTTTACTGAGTTGCTTCTTTCATTGCCATACAGCTTTTTCCCACATGGGTAGGATTTTGCTATAAACTTGTATATAAAAATGCCTTACTTATTGGTTCCACTTTTTCTAAACCAAGGCAAAACAACTTTTATGTCAATAAGCTTCCAACAGAGATAAGCTATTTGTGCTTACAGTTCTGATAAAGTATTTATTCCCATAGATATTGAAAATCTACTATCTTGTTCCAATTATTTTCATCATCAGATCATTTAAACACTCTTTTTCACATGGATATCCTAGCAGTGAGCCTCTGGGGAGTATTCACCGTGCCACTCTGTAAAACAGATTTCAAGATTTGCTACAATGCAATGATGGAGTAGGGCTCCTCATAACTATATATTTATATTGGATGTGGCAATTTCAGCTGTAAAGGAAGAGCCCTCTCTGCCATGAAGAACATTTATTTGTTTCAACTAATGACTAATTAATAGATATATATGTGAGGGTATGAATACATGTGTATACATGGAAGCAGGAGCATCTGCATTCTAAGTGGGTTTATTTGGGAGACAAGTTCTAAATATCTTAACCCAAAGCAACCTGAGAGTTTCACAAAAGCAGCAAGATGTCTAGAGGCTTGCATTGCTAAAAATTATACACTTGAAGTGTTCAGTCACTTCAAAGAAGTAGTGGCAGACAGAGTGTTTGGGGGATTTTTTGAGCTGTGTCTTCAGCATATTCACCTTTACCCAGCCTCAGCTCTGTGAGGTGCTTAAATTATTAAATAAATCTAACATTTACGACTTTTCTCTTCTGCCTGCTGAAATAGAGAACAGTGAGGAATGAATGACAGTATCAGTAGGACTTCTAGTCTTCTGTTCAATGTGTCTAATTCTACACACTTGAAACTTCAGCTGACATAAAATACATGATGAAAAAAAATTAAAATATAGCCTGACTAGTTCATGAGTAATGGCAAAAAAAATTTGCTAAACAAAGGGAAATGAAATTACTTCATCTAATGCTGCTTCCAATTCACACTTCCAAAGGGCATTGTTCACCATTACTATGCAACGAGGGATTGTTTCAGCTCACACAGAGTGGCATGTTGCAGCATTATAATTTATACTGGTGGTTAGGTTGTTACAGCTGCAAAAATCAAAATACAGTCAGCTCTGAAATATTCCTGAGTAGTTTATCCAACCTGCATGTGTTAAGACTTCCAACTTGGCTCTGTACTGTGGCACCTTCTGTCCAGCTTGTTTTATAAGCCCTTAAGGTTGCTGCTGTAGTTTCCAGAAGATTTATTAGTGAGGCTGTAGTGCAATGCAAAATCACTTAGCCAGCCCAGGTTTCCTTCTTTCTACAGGAAAATCATTTGCATCATTGATAGAGAAGGAAGGAAGAAAAAGAGATGGAAGATTTTGAGTCACTCTAACTACTAAAATATGCCAAACACAGATGAGATTAATATGGCTAAGGAGAAATTCAGCACATAACTTACGAAAGACACAGACAGAGGAGCTTCCATCTATGTAGCAGAGATAATAGCAATGAAGACAGGGTGGCAACAGTGCTCCAGAGACCCTACATTTGCTAGCTTGCACAAGCAATAATCCTCAGCTATCTCCACTTCTATTTCCACCCAAGTAATACACAAGCCATGAAAAACCATGCTGATATGTGCTGGCAAAGTAATGATCAGCACCTCTTCCCTCTTCCGAAATATGCATATGGAAAGGGAAGAATTAAAAGGCTGCTAAGGGTAAAGGCACAGAACAATACTCGGTTCATCGGGGTCCAGTTCCAGCACCTCACACTCCTGTGGGATCTTCATGTGTAGATTTTCTGTCCATGGAAACCAATCTGTGATGATGGCAGCAATCATTCCCACGTATCCAAATATGGAGGCAGGAAATAATTGGGGCACATGTTCTGTGGGTCATCTGGGCCCTCTGGCTTCTATATAATGCAACAAAAATAAAAGAACAAAGAAGAAAGTGACTCAGGCAATAGGGCAATTAAAGCTGACCTGACCTAGAACTAAATAGAAATTTTCTGAAAAAAATATTGCTTTTCCTGGGGAATTTTTATTTCAGCAAAATACCACTGGCAGGAAAATGTTTCATATGCAAACTGTATAATCAGCCTATGTGAAAAAAGCAATTTTACAGAGGCATAGGAACACTTAAGAAACAGATTCATTTGACACACCACATTCTCGTCTGCCTTTGTTCATGTTATATCTTTTCGGCACTGCAGCAAGAGAGACTCATAAGATTTGTAAGACTTTTCTCTTGAAACAAAACCTGTTGAAGAAATTAAATGAACTGCCTTTAGGGTTTGCTGTACATGACAAATCTAAGGGCTTTAACTGAATACAAACAAAATAGCTGAGAAAAAAAGCTTTTCATTCTTTTTAACTGGCCACCATCAGTTCCTTTTTTTTATTAATAGCTTGATGTTTTTGAATAAAAAAGAATCCATTTCTATTCCCTGTTTCAAAAATATATTAAAAAATCATGCTTTTTTGTTCAATCTCCTGGTTTTTCATTCCATATTTATAGGAGTATCTTTGAAATTAATTAAATTGGCTTAGCCTCATACACTGTCTTGTGTCAGCATCTTTAGTCAGTGTTCTCTAACGCAGAGACTAGATGACTGGAGATTTCATTGGTGATGGATGTTTTAATTATTTGGTTTTCTTCCAGAAGTTTTTAGTAGTGATAGCAATAATGAGCATGACTCCTGAGATTCCTTCACAAGGCAGAATGTATTTATATTTATATAAAAATATACAGTAACTATCAGATTAGTGGTCTCTCTGCAGTACTGTTTCTTCCTATATGTAGGAAAGGATTCTCTTACTTGAGAAGAATAATTTTCTCATCCACTGCAACCTTGTTATCCAAGGACTACAATCGCAGGAATGCAAAAGCTACATACTGCCAGGCATAAAAATAAAATAGAAGAAAAGAAGACACAGTGTAGTTATCACACAACAAGAGCAGCATCAGTAAGCTGATGGAGACCACACTGATGAACTCCAGAGAGAAAAGCAGGCTAATTATTAGCCACAGAGTATAAATTAGGGTTTGCACTTTAAAAAAAAAAGCTGATTTACTTCAATAAACCCTGACATTCACTCCAGGTTTCATTGAAGAACTGGTATATTTCACATTTTACTTTTTAGTATATCTACATTACTGCCATTTATCCCCTGACAGAACTATAAAAAGATATAAAATTATGCCATCTAAAATCACATGTAAATTAAATTATCCAGATTTGTGATGTGGATAACTACCACCCAGAGGGTATCTAAATG
This sequence comes from Aleadryas rufinucha, assembly GCA_013397815.1. Lineage (NCBI taxonomy): Eukaryota > Metazoa > Chordata > Aves > Passeriformes > Aleadryas > Aleadryas rufinucha. The sequence goes on from VZTH01005174.1 coordinate 1,154,770, forward strand.
TCTAATTGATTAACCTTAAAACCTAAACAAAATTACTAAGGTGGGACGCTTATCTCTACATAATGGAGAAAGTTAAGATCCTAGATGAGCTGAAGCCTATTTTAAGTACTTTGGTTTTGCCACAGAAATCAGATGACTGAAATGGAGTTTGAATCTAATGATGATGCACACCAGAGTCAGATACGTGATGAGCTCCCAGGTTCTAAACTACAATTACAAACAATTTTTTTTTTCATTCATAACACAGGAAGATAAGATTCTGTGTGAGGCATTTTTGTTGGATGTATAAAACCAAGTAGTGTGAATGTCTCCTCAGAAAAAGTATTCTTTATGACTCAACAGCTACTTCAGGGTTTTTTTATAAACTTGTGAAGTTCAGTGTTGAATGTTTTCCACTCGAGCTAGAAAGCTACAAGTGGGCATGTGACAAACACTTAAAGACAAATATGCACAAGTACATACTGTCCCTGACATCTTATCCCCCATGATACAATAATCATCATTATTCTTCAGAGCCGCCTAAAAGGAAAAGAAACACAGCAATCTATGATACACGAAGAGTTGTTCTGCTCAGATCTGCATTTTTGCTGAACTTTGTCATGACCTTGAATGCAAATCAGTCTGGGATGTATGTGTCCTAGAGATTTATTGCTGTGGTTTGCTCCAATCTTTTCTTAATAAACTGAGTCAAAAATAACTCAGCTCATTAGTTATAGCATGATACATTTTCCCCTTAATTCTGGGGATGGCAAATGTCTTCATTATTCTTAGAGCAACATGTGCTGTGCGATACCTACTGTGCCACGAAAACCAGTCCAGTCCTCTATGCACCATCTGCTTAAAGAATAATCACCCTGTGAAGTATTTGTCTTTGGCATCCTACCTCACACTATTTTCTGCCTTGAATATCTTTCACTGCATTAATGTTCGCTTAGCCCTGAGATTTATCTTTCCTGTTCTTTGAGTATTATTTAGAGTTATTAATAAAATTGAAATAATCTCCTTTGCCATATTTGGGTTGTCTACAATGTAACTGAAGAGAAACATTTTAGAGAGTTACCTCAAAGGAAACTCCATAGCTAAGAAAATTCTTGTGGCATTAGCATCAAATGTTCTATGCGAAGGAATTGTTTTTCTTCAAGGAATTTTCCAGTAAATCACTATAAAAATAGCATTTCTCTTGATGTTTCCATTCTATACTAGTGTATTTTTGCCAGCTTTTTTTATTTAAAAGACATTTTGTAACATAAAGAGTATTTGACTTCATTTTTAATCCTCCATTTGTTCAATGCTACACCTAGTCGGAGCCAAGGATGGCTGTTTCATTTACATATTAGCCATAAATATGCATTTCCAGGGGTAGCATTAGACTCACTAAGCAGCAGTGGAATTGGTTCCTTTGCCACTATGGTCCCTTTATCACTCTGCTGTCTGTTTTCTCTGGAAACTGTTAACTCTGCACTGTTCATTATTCACTCTTCTCCCTTACCCAGCATTTGTTGGGCAGTAAGATATATAAGCATTTGTTATATATACACAGACGTGACTTATCTAATGAATTGCACCTTGTTGAACATGGCAAGGCAGTAGTGTGTCATCTTCTGGACTAACTATCATGTTAATGTTTCCTGTTTCCAAAACTAAAACAAAAAAAAAGCATAAGAAATTTGCTATATCTACGATCAAAATGTAATTATTTATTCTGTCGTATATTAGTCCTGACTTTGATGGCAGTTGTTAGTTTTTTAACAGTCAATTGATTATTAAAAGTTTTCTCAGTTGCATATCCCTGGGCAGGGATGTTGCCTTGCTTGTGCCTTATTCCAGAACTAAAAGTAAAAGCTTGTCTAGACATTTTGTTTTGATTTGTTTAAAATCCATACAGAATAAGGGAATAAATTTGTCACAGTAAAACTGAAACTATACTAACCACAACTTCATAAAAAGCAATGAAGGTCTTGTCTCCTTAATTCATTTGGACACAATACCTCTACCATACCATTATTCCACATCCAACTCTTTAATTGATCCCAGCAGTGAAGATTTAAGTTACTTGGATGCTGTTTTTTCTTTTCAGCATACAATAATTCCTACTGATTTCAAATTAATTATTCAGTTCTTTCACTTCAGGAAAAACAGACAGATCACACTTAGGCACAATCATCCATACGGAGTCTGCTGGAGTTTCCATCACAGAAATAATAAATTCAATTTCATATATGTTAATAAATAGGATCCTAAGGAGGTAGAATGAAACATGTCTGTCAATCAGGGTAGTTTGAGGTAACACACAACCAGTATGATGCTACCAATAGGTAGAAAATACATATTTTAACTAGGACTTGTGCAAAGAATGACTTTGGGTTTTATTAGTGTTAATGGAAAATTGTGACATTCCTCATGAAGGAAATGTTAGTTTTTGTCCTTTCATGTTGCTAATGGGCTTTTATCCAAAATATCAGTGTCTTCATGTTTTTGATGAGTGGCATCAGAACATCTGTTTCCTTAGCCTTTTTATCACTGACAGGAATTAGCCACACTCTGACTTTTTAACTGCCTCTGAGACTGGATATTTGAGGCACTTAAAATAAAAAGACATCCTCATGGAGCAAAATTTCACTTCTCTATTTTTATTCCCTTTATGTATTTTATTTTTTACCACTATTTCAACTGAAATATTGGAAGAGGCCTAGCATATGGCTTTTTACTGTGAGATTTTTTTTTAATTAACACAAACTTGAATTTTCAAGTATTTCATTTGTATAGCATATAGAGAAAAAAACCCTACAGTATTGTTTTAAATAGTAAAGGTTTGCCTATTTCCTGCTCACAGGCTAGAGGCTCTAAAGAAACAGAGAATATGGATATGTTTTCAGTTCCATTATGAATTCTAATTTTTGGATTGAGGTGAATTACAGAATATGCTGAGTTGGAAGGGACCCACAAAGATCACTGAAGTTCAACTCCTGCCTTTGCATAGGACAGCCCCAAGAGTGACACCATGAGCCTGAAAGCATTGTCCAAATGCTTCTTGAACTCTGGCAGTGGTCACTTATGTGTTGTGACCACTTCCCTGGGGAGCTGTTCCAGTTCTCAACCACCCACTGGGTGAGTAACCTTTTTCTAATATCCAACCTAAACTTCCCCTGACACAGCTTCAGGCCATTCCCTTGGGTCCTGTCACTGGTCACCAGAGATCAGTACCTGTCCTTTTGCTTTCCTTTACGAGGATGCTGAAGACCTGTAGACAACATGCACGTTGCTTTCTTCTTGTTTTACTCTGTTACCAGCAACCATATATTAAAATATTATAGCCAGTAGTGAGCTGATGATAAGTAGACATTAGTAAAATGATAATACCTTGAGGAAGGAGGTAGGGATTTGGTTTTTTATCTTTTACTAAGACAGGCGTCATAGAGTCCTTTGAACTGTCATTATTGAGTGATTTTAATGCAGGTGTCTATCATCACAAGATGATAGGGATGTTGATGCCATGGCAGGATGACGTGTGGTCATGCAATGGGGGCTTGCCATCCCTGTTAGAGGTGGCAGGAAGGTGGCAGAAAAATTTATACACATTACAGCCTGTCATTATCTGTAGTGCCTTTGGGAACGGATTGAAAAGCCAGACATTGTGAGCTGCGTGAGCTGCTCTGATGACTTATTGCAGTTTTCAGTAAGGAGATCATGCCTTTATTCTTTTGTGTAATCTTGGTACTTGTCTGCCTATCTGTAATTCAGCTATAACTTAGTCTTTGATGTTTCTTATGCCATTACTCTGCTCTGAGAGCACATCATGAAGTTTCCATGTTAGATGATTCCTTCATGGCTCCTATTTGCCAAGAGCATTGTTCTCATTGGTGTCTATATTATGCTGCTTTTCCTCTCATTATATGTGTCATATATTCCTTTCTCTTCTTAATGTGAGAAAGGTCATAGGTACCTAGGGGTGTGATATTTCCCTATGACAGTAGAAAACATAGATGTGAAATAAAAAAATTTATCTGCATTAGTATCCACTTGGGGAATAAAGCCTGAACTAGGAAAACTTGTGACTTGTAATGAAAATCCCATTGTTTATGTTCATTTAAACCAAATTCAGCCTTTTGGCACTGAAAACATCTGCGGCTGCAGTTTTTGCATAGTATAAAATGCTGCTTGTGTTATCATTTCAGCCCTTATGGATCCATTTCTATTTATTCTCCAGAAAATATTTTGCTTTTTGAATTGAAAGTTTTCAATCTCACAGTTTGGGTCTTCTTATATCCTCAGATGATGACTGGGCAGAAGGCAATAGCATACTTTTCAATACTCTTAGTACCATTTAGTACTTTACATATTTACCTGGGATTTTGTATTCTGAGATGTTTTGAAAACATGAATTATTTCCAGAACTCTTTTTTGGGAAATTGTGTAGTATTATTACTATTATGTGGCGTACAACATTAAAATAGAAGTGGACATTTTCTCATACGGAAATTGCTAGAGTTCTTCAGGTGGTGGGTTTTGAACTCGCAAAGTTGGTAGCTTGAAATCCCTTTCAATAGATTATTACATCTAATGGAATGAAGTTTGAATAAAAGAAGTTCCTCAGCATTCTGTAGTGGTGGACTTATGGCAGAAGTTGAAACTATTGATTTGGTGGCACTTTAACTTGACAAAGAAGGTGTTGAGATACATCTGTAAAGTCAAATACACACAATCTGCAAGTGGCTTCACATGTATTTCAAGAGACTGGGATAGAAGCCAGTTTTCTTCTGGCAGCCATGTAGGACTGTACAAAGCCTGAGCTAAGCCATTTATCTTTGCACCGTGACCATGCAGGCATGCCTGAAAAGAGGAGGGCTTGTTTACAGGGGAATGGATTGTACCCGGAGCAGTAACTAACTCCAGCTAGGACCAAAGGAATTTCATATGTGACACTGAGAATCATATGTGGCACTGAGGTAGTGCTCTAGAGATATTAATCTCCTTGGCAGTTCATCATTGCAAAACTGTTCCTGTGTGTTTTTAGATGGCTGCATACTTTACCACTATTACAGGAATCTGCTGTATCATTAATCATATTTGGATTTTTTTTCCTGGAGCCTTGGCTGTCTTAAAGTAATGAAAATACCTGGTAAAGTATGAGCACATCATCCATTACTGTTCTAATATAAATGGTTTTGATAATGTTTGAAAGAAGATGAGCCAAAATCCCCTGTTATATTCTGCAAAAGTGGAGCTTTCAGGTAACTCTGGAAAGAACACCCCGGGTTTGCATATGAAAAGAAATGGTCTTTGTCAGCTTTTAAAAACAGGCATGCAATTTTATTAAATGCTAGTGACAAGCTCCTACCTAAGTCAACAAAGTCATTTTGTGTATGAACAGATTGTTCAGTTTCCTTTTTGTGGAGCACTTTAGAACAGTAACTTCCAGCACGTAAGGCATAAAAATGTGCCATCAGAGACTAAGCCTTCCTTTGCTGGGAAGCCATATGAGGACTGGCTGAGGTCACTTGGGCTGTTCAGCCTGGAGGAGACTGAGGGAAGAAATCCTCAGCATTCCTACAGATGAATCCAGCATTTCCTACAGATTAAAGGAAACTAGTTTGTGAATTGGTCATAAGCATTATTTTATTTGTATAGTAAAGACAGAGGATATTGCAGTGGAACTCTTGAACTATCAGAGAGACACTAGGCTATTTGCTTTTAATGCAATTCACATACAGTGCAATAAATACCACTATCAAAAAGCATTAGGGCAACTTGCGTGGAAAATTCCTTGTGATATCATTACATCCCATATGTTTGAATTTAGTGACAAATTAAGTTGCATCTGAAATAAATCTAATCAACAGAATTTTAAGATAAATATAAATTACTGGATGTGTCATACTCTCATGGACAACACAAGCTGTGCCCAACTATACAGGACACTCTGGATTTAAATATTTTTTACTATTTCTTTTGCTTAGTACCTGAGGTTGTTCAACTTAACTGGCAGCTCTACAAGAAACAAGAAAAATTAGCTTTGTAACATCACAAGGATCATTCAGATTCATAAACTGACAGAGCAGCAAATGGTTTAATATGGATTTTTAGGACTGACAATATCTTTTTTATTTACATTACTTCATTAGTTATCAGAAAAGTACGTACAGAACATCTGGTAAGAGCATAAAGGGCTGTAATGCTTTCTATGGAGTCAGGCCTTATGTGATAAATCACCACATTACTTCCAAGAGACATATAATGAGAAATCATAGATTAAGCTTCATCCTCACCCTGAATGGAAAATGTCTGCAGAGCTCAAGGAGAACAGGGGTCAGTAGGTCTCTGTGAATTAGAAAGACCAGGCAGAATTGTTACACTAGCTAACTAAGAGAAAATTTGTCTGGAAAGATGAATGCTAAGAAGATTTCAAGCCATAAAGGGGAGCACTCTAGCTCATGCTACTCTTAAAACTCCAGATTCATCCAATTTGTAGTAGTCGATAATATCAGACATACAGGTCAGCAGCTGAATAAACTGATGTGGCTGTTAGACACAGAACAGTGACTTGCAGTGACTGCAAATTCGATCAGAGAGACACCAAATATTCCATCACATAACTTGAGCATTGACCACTGCAAAGACTCTCAAGACACACTGTCCCTCTTTATTGGGTTGTGATTCATACTCATCTTCTGTAGCAACTTTAAACCTAAATCCTGGATTTTATATCCCATTTGGAATGCATAAATATACATATCCATTAAAGGAGAACTTTCATTAAAAATTACACAATTTTGACATCTCAGTGAAATGCATTATCCCAATATTTATGCCAATGACTGAATTAAACCCTGAGATTAATTTTCAGTTAATTGCACTGATACTCAGTGATCACAGTAAGGCTGACTGTTCTCACTATTTTGAGAACTCAAGATAAGTAACTTCTAAGTCCTATTTCAGCAATGTTTGAAATGCATTTTCATGTTAAATGAAAATTCAGTACCATACTAGATAGCAGTATCATTCACAGTACAATGGAATGTAAAATTTCATCTAAGTGTCCTGAACATCAAAAACCCAATTTTAAATCCCTGTTTTCAACTTCTTTGCATTTTAAAAAGCTTTGAGGAATACAGATATTCAAAAACATGGTTATCCTAGGCAATTACAGAAATTATGTTAGCACTATGGAAGCATAACATTTCCATTCATCTCTTCCACTTTCATAGAACCATAGAAGGAGAAACATGTTTCATTTTCACACTGAATGTGCTGTCTACACTATGTACTTCATTCATTAGTTTTCAGAAGAATATTTTCATGTCTGATAAATTGCATTTCTGGGCCAATTTTACAGCTGCGTGGCCGACAGAAACAATAAAAAGGCATGTTCACACTGGATTATTATCCAATTTGATTACATGTTCAAGACTTAAGCATTTATAAATGATGTGATTTTTTGCAAGAACAAGTACTATACGGCTTCTGTGTATTCAGCTTGTCAAATCTTTTCAAAAATCAAGTGTAATCCAACTTTTTTTTTTCTCTCCATGTGCATTCATCTGCAACATCCAAGGGAGATCAGCTATTCCCTTTGTATGCTGGTTTGTCTCAGACTGTTATTCTCTTGAATATCTTTTTCCTTTTCACATATCACCATGAAATTTTGTTTGGAAAGTACCCGAAATGTTACTATAATTTGGATAATAATTGGAAAATTCCTCCTCATAGGCTTTATGTTATTACCTGAAATGCATGTTCTATAGCAGGAGATCAACTGGTTTGCAAAATGTCTATTATGCAACTTATATCAGCTTGCCCATCATTCAATGGCTTTAAGATGCTAGTGATGTGTGCAATCATACATACAAGTTTGCTAAAACTATCTGTCAACATCTAAAAAGCCTCAGATGTACCAGAAGCCAAATTTGGGGATCAAACTGAGTAAAATATTCTATTGATCTAAAGAGAATTTAAAAGGATGATTTTGCCAACCCTATTTACTTCTTTACACTGTGCTAAGAGAATTCAGTATTTATTATCTTCCTTTTATTTTTTCCCAACTGAACGCAGCAGCATAGATCCTGCCTCCTGCAAAATCTCTGTCTTAACATTAGGGATTCTCTGCATTCATCTCCATTGTCTGTGTCATATAAGTAAGAAATAAATATATGTGATCCAGGAAAAAAAATACTGCTCCCAGCTGTATTCAAGCAGTACCAAGTACTCCCCTTACACTGGAACAAACTCCTTTTACTCTAGACACATGAAAAAAGGGTAGCAGTACCACTCCTCTGCTTCACTCTTGCAAAATAGATCCCACTTCTGAAAATGCAGAAACAAGGATCAATTAAAAGACAATTGTTGAAGAAACTGAGGTCTAAGGCACATAATTCAGTTGCCACAATTTAATAAGAAGTCATGCACCAAGCGAACATAGTAATAGCCTATGTATGCCACCACATTTAAAGGAATTACACGTTTAGGAGAATTCAGTGCAGAATAAAAGAAAGAAAAATGGGTATCTTGCAGATGACATGGCAGGCTGAGAAAGTGAAAAGCTGAGATTTTGGAAAAATACCTATAACCCCTGAAAAAATAGCAATTCTATAAAGCTGAGATAGCTAAATTAATTTTTCTTTCAATCAACATGAATCAGTAACTTCATACTGAAAAGTGCCACAACACAGTCAGCTATTAGCTCTCCATCATCTTACATCCATCTATAAATATGACACACACTGACACTGCATACACATGAGCTTTGACACAACATGCAGATATATGCTTGCTTCTAGAAAGGTCATTCATTTATTTACACAGGAGACCCCCATTCAGGATTTACAAGTAAAATAGATGCTTTTCAAATCAGCCTAATGATTTGTTCACTCTGGAGAGGCAAAATCTTGTCCTCAGTGGTAAATAATACTTTATCAAGATGCCCAATTATTCTTCCCATTTAGCAGGCAAATGGGAATTAGTTCAAAGTTATAGTACTAGTTTTCTGTATAAATAATTTGGTACACATATTTAAGCTGTCCATGATGGGCCTCAGAGAAAGTAAGGACATACACACAGATACAAAATTTAAAACCAAGACAGATTTTTCTATTTGCTAGACTTTGAGAAAAGTAGAAATTAAATTAGTGCCCAAATACATTTATTCACACAACTACATGGGAGCAAATATCACTCTGCAAGGTTACAGATTATGAAAATACTACTTTTAAAAATGGTTATAACAGCAAAAAATAGTTACTTAACAGACATTAAAAACAGAGTACAAAGACTTTAGAATAAGAAACTCATTATAGAAGTTATAGTCTAATATGTATCTGAGAAACAAAAATCCAGTTTAAGCCTCACTGTCAATGGGCAGAGAATTTAGGGTAGCATCATAAAGCAAAGATAAGCCATTTCCTTCTGCTAATTCTGTATTCCAACCTGCCTTATTGTGATCATTCCAGAGGGTAATTCTAGACAGCAATACCAAGACGGGAAGAAAAGACTAACAGTTAGCTTGCAGTACTATTGTGCTATCTCACTCTTATCACAATAGATTCCAGTTTGGTTTACCACTATTTATCTGTTTTCATTTATCTGTTTATTCATAAACAATAGAATGGAAATATAAACACATCCAATCCTATATTACAAAGAGTTTGTACAGAGAAAGAGACAAATTTTGCTAAAGTCATGTTTAAACATCAAGCATTGAACTAGACTTTTAATTTTTCTTTGAATCCTAACACAGATAGAGGAAATAAGACTTTATCAAGATATAAATAAAGAATCACCCATTAATTGTGAGACACACTGAAAATGTGTTACCTCTCTGAAATATCCTTACCAGTACTGAATCTCTGCTGGACTTAAAATCAAAATTTTCAAATAACTTTCCCTGGGGAACTTACAGAGGTGAGGAAACATCTTAGAAAAAATCTTGAGAAAGAGGCAGATGATGAAGCCAGCAGAAACACTGTGCCAGATGCACAGAGTCAACACTTAATTTTCAGTGTAGTTCTCAAACATAAACTTAGATCTTACAAAACCCTGCTCAGATAGCACTTTTCTTGAGGCAGCCAAAATTCTTAGTACATTAACTGCTAGTGACGCTTCACTTACATTTTTCATAATTCTGGCACTGTTTTCCTTTAACACAGAATACAGTAAGGTTCAATATGTCTTTTGACTGAGGAAATATGCACCTATCTCAGAAAAAGAGCCTTGATCATCAGGCTATGACTTGGTCTGGAACAAGGTGCTCTCCTATGAAAATTGTTTTTCAATGTACAGAATAATTACAGGCTAAATAAAGAAAAGACATAAATATTTCTACAAGCTGGTAACCAGAGCACTCAATACAGAATGAAGAGACTTGAATTCAAATATTTCCAACGGCTATTATTTATTGTGTATTCTGTCTCAAGAACCCCTTACTGACAGACCCACAGTGAGCTACTTACTTTAACATATGCTTACAGAAGTAGCCAGAGGTTCATTCTGGGGTGAAACTATGACAATTTAAATAAAAAATGGGATTAGTCTTACCTAAGTATGATCTTTAATCATCTACATTCTTCTAAATCAGCCCATCTATCTTACATTCCTGTCTCAGAGTGGAGGTTCATATTTATCTACAAGAAGCAGAGAAAATGTCTAAACACTTGTTAAACAATGATGGTTAACTTCCAGATCATTAAAATACAGCAAGAACCCTACTCAGAGAAGTTCAGGTTCTCAAGACTGAGTAGAACTACACTTCAGTTTTGAAAATCAGCAATAATGACCAATTCCTTACTGATTTCAACGACAACATTTAATGAGGAATGAGACAGGTTTACATCTAGCTCATGTCCAAAATAGCCTTGTCAGTAAGAATCTTTCAAATTAAACAGGCTTTGGATAAGAAATGTAATACCAGAAAAAAACATACTCATAGATCAACCTCAGCTACTTGGCTGGTTTGTTATGCAACCATTTTATGGCTAAAATGCTGAGATCCGGTGCTTACATAATGTTAATAAGCCAAGGTATACAATGTACAGCATGTGAGAAAAGCAAATGTGTATATGATCTGTCATTCTCAAATGTTTAGGACTTGGCGCTTGTGAGAGACTGAGATTTTACTGATTAATGGCTCAGATATTTGGCCATTTTTGGAGGTGGCAGGATGCTCTGCTGGGGCCAGGTTTGCAGTCCCAGAAAGGCAGGAGAGGAGTTTTTGAGCATGTAGGGGAGAAGCCTCTAGTCTGCACAAGACAGAGTGGGTGAACACCCACCACCAGAGGCTCTAGGATTTGAGCCAGATAAGGGAAATGGCTGATGATAAGCAGATCCTGCGAGGTGGGATAGTGCTTTCTATCATGGCAATGTCCTCCCCACACCCCACCCTGGGGAAGGTCACATCCATTTGGGACATTCGCATTCACGCATGTAGGCCTGAGAAAGCTCACCCCTTCTCACTGGGCATAACTGGCTCAACTGCACTGAGAGGCAGCTTCATGTCTTACAAGCACTCATAAACCATCAAAGACCCCCAAAGCACCCCCCAGACTCATTTCTGGGGCCTTCCACAGATGATCCACAGTGTTGCAACAGACACTGTGAAACTTCCTTGGGTGGGTTGTTCCCACGTAACTTCAGTGTACCTTAACCAAGTGGACTTCGTGCTTCACGGGATTTCCCCCACCCCTGGTGGATCAAGACTGCAACCATCACTTTGACCAACAGACATTGAAACTGCAACAACCAAGTCTCATCTCTGGATTAACGGGTGATGATGTCTTTCTACTCTTATCCTTTATTTCTCTTTCTTTTCCTCATACATTTTCTGAAGTGTTATTTTTATTCCTTTATATTGTTGCATTTCTATAGATAATAACAACCAAAATGGCTACATACCTGTTTTCCATAGCAACAAACTGTACTAAAATAAACCATATATATATATATATATATATGTATATGTACATTTATAAACACCAGTCATTCAGTGTCATTTCACTCTAAGGGAAACCTAAGGTGTTAGTAGATCCCCCCTGAGGAATCTATTACAAGAACCTGAGTTACCCTCATCTTCAGGGCCAGGTTGTAACAGCGCTCCATTCAGAAACTTCTCCAATGTTTAAAAGTTTATTAAATTAAATATAATGAAGCAAACGGAAACCTGTTATGTCTTATTAATTAACAGGAAATGTCAAAATTAAGTGCTGTAATTACTTGAAATTTTGTGATTGTTTATTTGACTATTTCAAATTACTTTTAAGGAAATATTAAGTGCAAGGGAAAAGCAGATTGGCTCCTGGAGACTGCTCATTTTAAACACCAGTGACTTCATTCAAGATACAGAAAGAAGACACAGTGGTTTCATGAGAAAATTATAGGCATTTTTTTTCTTCTAACTAGCATTTGAAATAATATAATGAAAAAGATATTAAAAATTGTATTTGAAATCTTCAAAAGAACTGAAGAGTTGTACATGTAGATTGTGAAAATACTTACATTGGATGCTTCAATCATTTTTAAGTCCCTTGAATATTTGAGAATCTCTCTAAAACAATTCTATCACTAAAACCATGGACAGAGATCCTTCTAAGGTGTCATGCATTTGAAGCCTTAAAAGGGATGATTTGTAGGTATTTCCTAAACCTGATTTCAATCATAGTAGTATTAGAATATGATTTCCACTATATTGGCTGACAATATTTAACATTTCTACTGCTAAAATAGTTCAATATAGACAGTTTTGAAAGCATTAATATATAATCTTGTATATCTCTTAACAGTTGAGCACAGAGAGTAGCATAGAGCATACAGATGAGAATGACACGAAACAGAGACTGTGAGCTTGAGTTGTCAGTAGGTATTATCAAATCACCTTTTAACTCTATCATTGAGAAATCCGGCTCCCTTGGTCTTCCATGTTATGGGTACTAACTGATTTGCAGTGTTACCAAGTGATTTTGGGAAGCATGTAATGTAAACACACTAGCCAGTACACACATCAAAAAAAAAATGTGTATGTCTAATATTAAAAATCTTTCCACAAAGAGATCATCAAGAAAAAGAAAAGTATACAAAAGTTTCAGGCCTGCACAAAGCACTGTAATTCTAATGAGTTTTTTGCACCATTTATAGAAACCTCAGAAAAATTAAGCACAGCAGGGATCAGTGTTGTCATTAGTTACATGACCAGGATCCTACACAGTAGCAGTAATGCCACAAGCTTTGAAGTGACCACATTGTTACAGCAAAATACCATCTGGCATTTTCCCCTGTTTCTCCATAAATGACATTTATGTGCTGGAGCTGCTCTAATAACCTATTCTCAGAAGGTGAAAACACTAAGCAGATGTGGGTCACAATGAATTGTTTATATGGCATAGACTTCAGACAGGAAAATTAGAGTTTTAAAGTTATTTTCCCCTACTAATACTACTATACTGTGAAGTAAAATACACAGCATGAAAAAAAAATCACAAACAGAACAAACAAACAAAGCCAAGACTCCAGCATGAACCAGAACATACAAGCTGTATATCTAGAAAAATATATGAAATGAAATTCTTGGAATCATAACTTGGAGGTCTCAAAACACCAGATATTGCTTAGAGAATCTTCTGACTCACAAGATACATGCCTCTAAACAAGATGAAGCTTTTACAAAGGAGTTAAAAAGGAAATTTTAAATTCCTCGCCTGGGTATGACATTTTATAATGTCAAAAGCTGAGATTCACATTTGTAAGCCATAATTCTATTCCCATTTTCAACAATTGCAGTATTGGTAAGGGTTACATTTATTTTTTTATTAGAGTTCTGTAGCTGCTGCATTATTCACACCAACAGGACTAGTTCTGTTAAATTTACCTAGAAACAAACCAGAGTAGGGCTAAGTACTTGGCTAACAGTCAGAAGACCTAAGTTTTGGTCATCAGTGTGACAACCAGGTGGTGTTAGGCAAGGTCACTGGGGTTTTTTTATTCTCTTCAAATATTAAAACTTTCCAATGGTTGTGTCTCTCTGAATAAGGAGAAAAATATATGAAAGAACCTAAAAATACACTATGCCATAAAGTTACAAATCATTACAAATTATTACAAATATTACAAATGCCATAAAGTAAACTCAAGAAAGACACTGCAGGCATGTGGTTTTGGTTTTTCCTGCATGATTAAATCACTTACAAATACATTTTTACCTATAAATATAAAAACACCTTTGATTATCATCCAAACTAAGTGATGAATAAGTGAGGTTTTCAACTGTTGCGGTGCCCACTTAGGCTAAATAAATTCTCTTTTCCTACCCCCTCAGAATCTGGTGAGGATTTTTCTCCTGACTTACAGTTTTCCCAATTCTCTCTAGATGCTGTAAGGCATTATAGCTAAAGTTTTAGAAAGGGGAAGTCTCACCAGAAAACAGGCAATTGCTGCTGCTAAAAGTGTCACTCATTCCCCCAACCCACTCTCTGTTAAATTGGCTCAGCAACATCATGAAATTTCACCTTAAAAGGACAATTAATCCTTTGACCCAATAAAGTTGAGCCCTTAATCCATACCATATCACTTCAGGAACTCAATTACATTGAACTGTTCAATGAACTGTGATCCTAGTCCTTCTTCATTATAACTCCTTTTCAGTTAATTTATAGTGAAATATTTGGACAGATTGTTACAATTACCTACCTTCTACTATCAGGAGCTTTTCCTGCTTCTCTATGAATGATTCCTTATATTCATAGTTATTTACACAGCAAATTTTACCTGTATGCTAGCAAAAGTAGTTCTTCAACTTTCTTTTTTCTATTATTCTGCCTATAATTGTAACAAAATCATTTGCTTTTATTTTTACCCTGGTTTTAGTTTCAATGCTGAGAATTAATTCATGATTTAGTAAGCTATTTAAACTCAAGCTAAATTTTAAGCATCTGCACTCACAGATTTGGGGCATTTTTGTTTAACATTAACCCTCAAGCAGCAGCAAGTAAAAAGTAAGAAATTTATTCCACAATAAAGCTAGTATATTCCTAGCAGTCTCAGAAACCAAAACATTTTACTAGGAGTAGGAAAAAAAAAAGTCAAGCTGGAAGAACAAATAATTTCATCATGTCTTAGCCCACATGTGGTTCTCTTACATTAATGATGCATTAATTTATTTACCACAATTCTACTGAGACTTCTGACCATTTCATCTCACTTGAATGAACATGACAATACCTGCGCTTGTCTCAGTCTTGGAAGTTTCTTGTTTCACTTTGTTTTCTGTGGTAGCCAAAAGACAAAAGAGTATAACAATGTAGCATTCTTTACAGACACATCTCTGAGCTATTCTTGAATACTGAAGAACAACAAGTAACTTAGTTGTCCTGGCTCAGATTTTTCTAGGGAGAACTGTTGCTAAATCTTTTGATATGGGATAAATCAGAACTGTTTAGTGAATAACTACTGCCATCTATTTATCTTTTCTAATGTCACTTGGACACTTTTCATGTTATTGAAATCACACTAAGCTGCACAGCACTGAAGACATTAATGGGGAATTTCATTTTTTTTTCTTGTACGATCTTAGCATGAAATTTTTACAATACGTAAATCTGGGTTAATCCTTTCTGTGGATAATGAGAAGGCAGAGTGAACAGTTCTAATAAACTCTACCACAGCAGCAATGCTTTTATACTATTAAGCATCTTGCTTCAGTGATTCATGTCAAACCAGGTCTGTGTTTCTCACTTGAATGAATAACTAAGGGAAAGACACAAGATAGAAATGTAGAATAATTGATAATTTTCTCGGAGGAGAGAAGTAACCTTTGGAAAATTGAGAGGGTCTATGTGGTTCAGCCCACTTATTAATGAATAATTGATTCATTAATTGAATCACTAGAAATGAGAGTGAATAGTATGTTCAAAAAGTAGACAATGATACAAAGTTATTCAAGTTAGTCAAGGCAAAGAATATTGATTTTTAACAAATAAGAAAACAATTAAATTTTTACATAGTTTTTAAATCACTTTTAAAGGTTGTTGATAAGAGAGACTTTTCTGTTCTCAAACTCAGAATCTAGTCACTTCCAATAAACCATAATACAATCAGAACCTTACATTTCTGAATTCAGACTCAAGCTATCATTTCATTTTTCTATTCCAAACTTTACCTTTTAAGATGCTGTGATGTGACCTTGTGTCCTAGGGATCGTTTTAATTGTCTAGAGCTAGGGTTGAGTATTTATAAACCAACAAGGCAGACATCCTGGTGGGAGTCTGCTACAGACCACCCAACCAGGACAAAGAGGCAGATGAAATATTCTGCAAGCAGCTGGGAGAAGTCTCACAATCACAAGCCCTTGTTCTCATGGAGGACTTCAACTTAACAGATGTCTCCTGTAAATACAAGACAGCAGAGAGGAAACAGTCCAGGAGGTTCCTGGAGTTTGTGGCAGATAACTTCCTGATGTGGATGGTGAGGGAGCCAGGAGATTCATTTTTCCTATTTGTGAGCAGAGAAGGATTGGTGGGAGATGTGATGGTCGAAAACCGTCTTGGGCTCAGGGATCGTGACAAGATAGAGTTTTCAACTCTCAGGGAAGTAAGGAGGGGGGTCAACAGAATTGCTGCCTTGGACTTACACAGAGCAGACTTTGGCCTGTTTAGGAGATTCATTTGGAGAGTGCCTTGGGAGGCAGTCCTGAAGGGCAGAGGAGTCATTCTTCAAAGACATTCTTCAAGAAGGAAATATTAAAGGCACAGGACCAAGGTGTCCCCATGTGCCAAAACATGAGATGCTGAGCAGAAGAACAGCCTAGCTGAACAGAGAGCTTTGGCAGGAGTTCAGGAAAAAAAAAGAAGACAATTTATGACCTTTGGAAGAAGGCGCAAGCATCTTAGGAGGACTGCAAGGGTGTTGTGAGGTTATGCAGGCAGAAAATTAGAAGGGACTAACCCCAACTAGGACTTAATCTGGTTACTGCCATAAAAGACAATAAAAATGTTTCTATAAATACATTTGCAGCAAAAGGAGGGCTAAGGACAATCTCCATCCTTTATTGGATGCAGAGGGAAACACAGTGACAAAGGATAAAGTACTTAATACCTTCTTTACCTCAGTTTTAATAATAATAGCAATTGCTGTCTAGGTACCCAGCCCCTCTTTTCTAGCTACTTCTGCTGGACATGTCTTGACTTTCCCACAGCTTCAAAAAGCGTGATGCAGAAGGATTGCGAAATTTAGACAAAGTGGCCAAAACAGAAGAAAACATGACCATCATGAGTCAATACCTAGCAAAGCAAAATGGTGATTAAATCACATAACCAAGACAAACCACTTATGAAGTTTTGGGATGGAAGGAAGAAGGTATCATGTTCAATGTATTGTGTGTCATGTTGCCTGAGTCACAAAATGATGAATTGTAGGAATGCTGAAATGATGAGAATATAGTGTCTGGAAGAAAACTCTTTCCCCTAGCTGTGTACACTTCATTCATTCTCTTCTTTATTCCATTTGCTCTGCTGTGTCATGTCTGAGATGTATCAAGGCAGTAGAGAATCAGTCATGGGCAAGGTCATGAAGATCATTTGAAGACCAGGCACAAAAACAAGCACAGGGGAATGAGTTTTATGATGACCCACATGAACTAGAACTAGTAACAGTGCTGACTAGCTCTGCCTTGTTTACTAAAAGGATTTTCTAGCAACACCCCTTCCCAAAGCAGCAGACAGTTACAGTTTATTACCTAGACGTGCATTACTCTGCTTGCACTGACATTCATTTCCATCTGCTGTTTTATTATTCATTGCTTCTACTGTGCTATCATAAGTTGTTTGTGGACTATTAAGCAGGACAGAACTGGCTAAGAGATGCACTACTACCTAGCTTAGCTGGGTTTATGAGGAGACAACAGTGTGATTTGGAGATTATATGCATGTTCAGATCCTAGTGTGCTGTTCTAAATTCTCAGTGAAAAACACTCACAGAGAAATCGCTTTATAGGTTTCAGAAGCAAGGGAGAAGTCATTAACTAGGAAATGACATCCAAAATGGCTCATTCTCAAGACCTGCAATGTCTGCTGCACAGATTCTGAAGTATATTCTAAAATCAAGTGATGTTGCCTTCCAGTGAAATCTGTGAATAATTTATTACAGACATTGAACATATTTATATACAAAGATCTTGTGGAGGAGAGAGGATTGTTTGTACTGAAGTACCTCAATATATATATTGCTGAAAACTTACAATATGCAGTAGCAACAAAACTGGGAGATATCTCTCAATAAAATAGTAAACTTGCTGTCTAATAAATTTGATTTTGAAAGGTACTAATGTTCTTTTATTCTATTATTATTTTGAATTATAGTATATATTGTCAGGAGGGCATTTCAAAAGTACACTTTTAGTAGTACTAGATTATCTTTCATAAAACTCATTGGCAAAACCTTAACATTTTGTGGCAGTAGTAGTAGTAGTAGTAGTATAACAACAGCTTTGAGATAAATCCTATTTTTTGAACCACTCTCTCTTTTATTCCTTTCATTAATATTGCTTCTTTATTTTGTCTTGACTTATATTGAAGCACTCACTGATTAAATATATTAACTTTATTTAGAAGTCTCACAGTTAATTTATCAAACAAAATGATCCAGGAATCATAGCAGATAGGAATTAAAGCACTTGTTTTGTCCTTAACTGTGCCTGAAGGCAGAAATCAACTTGACAGATCTACAAGCAATCACATCTTGAAGGTTTCCAAAGTGGAAACTCCAAACCGTTATAGGCAATTTATTTCACTTCTTTATTATCTTCACCCTTAGCACGTTTCCAATAATATGTAGTAGAAAACTTCCTTGCTGAAATCTGAACTGTTTAATTCTTGCCTGATCTTACCTCACTATGATGAACAGTTCCCTTCAATTTTCCTGCTGCCTTTTATGTATTTGAAAATAATATCATTCTCTGAAAGTCTTTTTTCTCTTCTCTTTAGGTTAGATAAGCCCAGTTGACTTAGTTCTTCCTTCTAGGAAGAACTCTAATAATTTTTCTCATATTTCATTGAATCTTTTTCATTTTTCAAGTTATAGTCTATTGTTGTAGTGTAGCCTGTATCTCTGGCCAGTTTGAACAGAGGTTGTATGTCTCATCATATGAAATTCACCTGATATCTAATTTTGTGTAATAGATTCTAAGATACTGTGCATACAATAGGTTTACCCGTGGTCAGAGTAATCCTACATGTTCTCAGTGTCTGAATGGCACTGATAAAACTATAAAGTAAAGATCCTTTCTCTTACACCAAAACTGAGATATAGCATGGTTCAGTAAGAAGTGCCAATTATAGTGGTTTACACGTCAATATATTGATGATTGTTAGCTTGATCTGTAATTTACAGGTACAGTTCTGATTCTCATAGTAATTAGAAGTGCAAATACTAGCAGTTTGACATCTATATTTAAGGAGATACAAATAATTCTAAGTGTCCTACTGTTGAATGTATACAAAACAGAAATAGAAGGGAATAGCAAGCTCTGCATCCTGGTAGGCTCCTCTTCTGTTACTATGGAAACCACAGTGGTACTCAAAATAGACAAGGTACTTCATCCTTCAGTCAGATAACATTTAAAATTTTGTTTGGTTTTTACTAGCTGGATAATGGAAACTCAACCCTCAAAAAAAATTAAGTTCACATGTGCTCTAGAGTATTTGAAATACAAAATAAATTTGCACACATAACGATGACAATTTCTAAAAAGGAAAAAATAAATGGTATCTGAATGGTAAGGCTTTTTACATTTAACTTATTGTTTCAAATCTGTAGGAGAAGAGAGATTATATTTCACCACTAACTTGTCATTTTTTAATTTCGCCCTGATGTATTTTTCAAGTTTGTATCAGTCTATTTGTTTTAGAAGAGGAACTTTTTAGACTTAGTCATTACAATAACCCATCCCTAAGAGATCACTGTTAATTTGGGGCAAAACCTTGTAGAAGTACCTGGCTGGGATTCTGAGGCTGAAATGCAAATGTCCTCTGGCTTTGGATAGATCAAACTTCAAATTTCCTTCCACAATGGTGGAGGTATTGAGATTCAGTGTCATTTGACATAATTCTAAACCATATAATCAACTTATCCAAAATACTTACCAGATGACACATAAACTTCTTAAAAAACTTCTAAAAAAAATTGCATCCAATTAGAACCATAGTTAATGAACTACACATTTATTCAATTTTAAGGGATAAGAAAAACAATACTTTTAGTTCTTGATTGCTAACAGAAAGGGAATTTATGAAATTCCTTCTCAAAATTAAAAGTTTGTTTTGCCTGAGGAAGGATGTTTCAAATCCTGAGTAGGATGGAGATTTGATGTATTCTGTTTTGGTCTTTTTAAATAAAAAGAAAGATGAAGAACATGCTAATAGCTCTAGTGGCAAGCAAGCACTATATGATTACTCAGTCACGTATGATTGCTTCATATATGAAGAAAAGAATAAAGATTGATGTTTGCAGAGAATTACCCACATATATAAATCAATATACACCAAATATACTCCAAGTCATTGATAAAATACTTAAGATCCCCACATTCATTCAGCTCTTCTAAGCATTTCATTTCTAAGATAACAGCAAGAGCTAATTAAAATGCTTTGGGTTTATTTTCTTTTTTTTGTACCAGTCCTGCAAACAGAGCACAGTATGTGCACCACTCTTACACGGCACATCTCTTTCAAGTTTTATAAACATTCAGCAGCAAATAAAAATCACAAAAGCTATATGCTCACTGCTTTCTCCTCTTCATTACAGGCAAATTAATCCTAAAATTCTTTCAACATTAATTTATGTTTATCCAGCAAAAGCATGACGTGCCTGTACTGCAGATATGCACAACATCCTGGATTTAATATGGGAACAGAATTGATAGCACTTGGCATAGGACAGGACAGGCCCAGCAGCGCTGGGCAGTAACTCAGCACACCCCAGCCCCTCCTGCCTGCCCAGTGCAGCTCTGCCTGCTCACTGCTGCTGCTGCAACCCACAGAGCACAAGGAGAGCAGCCTCGGCAAGCCTCCTCCTGCTCCCAGGCACACCAGCTGAGGGTGCAGACAAAGCCAGAAACAGGTTTTGTAATGCCTCCTAAAGGGCTCTATGTTTGATCATATCTGCTCCTAATCCTGTCTCTCAGTGGCAATACCTCTGGCTTCAGTAAGGGCAGCACTAGGTCAATCCTGAGCTCTCGGGCAAATTTCATTCTGTTATACCAAGCAAACTGGATGTAAGCAGCAGGCAGAGAGAATGCCCCTGAATTTTATATAGAAAAAGGGCCTGAGTTTTTCTTACATATGGGATGAGCTTAATGCCTTAAACAGGAACCATATTCATTAGTACCTTTTGCAGATAGAAATAAATAAAAGAAAAAATTCATTGAAAAAATCATACAGGGAATTTTGTCCAAGGTTGGAAATTTGGATATTTGCAGTTTTATGTTTAATCCACTCAGGATTAAATAAAATTGGTAGTTGTTAAAAATTCAGCCAAAAATATAATCCAATTTATGAGGCTATCCAAATCTGTGGACACAATTCTCAAACCCATCCTGATACAGTAAGCTCAGATATCTGGTCTCACAATATGCTTAGGTAGTATTCACATCCTAAAATGCAAATATTACTCTGAACTATACAACCTTTTGATTTATTTTAGACACAGAAGAGAGAGTTTTGTTTGGCTTGGACTGTTCATGCCATCATTTAGCCACTGGCCTGAGACTTTTCCTTTACAGCCAACTTCAATCTACAAAGCTTTACTGCCACCAATCATCGGGTGAAGTTGATTGAAATTCCATACAGACACCACTAGTGAGAAACAGCAAGTGGAGGAAAAAAGCTGATCAGTAAGAAATACTGAAACATTTCAAGGAGAATTGTTTTTCTAGAAATAACACCACAGATGTGAGCACACTACAAAAAATAAGGCTGTTAATTGATAAAGATGGTTTCACCTTTCAAAGAGATGTTGTTTTGTTTACTGTATAATGTCATGCCCTAGGAAAAATCAGAGTGAAAGAACTAATTAAATATTGCCAAGCCTAAGACAGAAATTTTTTAAAAAGCTATCCCAGGATGCAGCCAGCAAAATGCAGACAAAAACCAAGGGATTGGAATTTGCTAAGATGAAGAATGTCAAAGACAACTTGAATTAATCTGTGGAGCTGAAAAATAAAAATCAGCCAGATGTAGAACTTAAGAGAACAGATGTTGCTATTTACACTTACCTTATATCACACCTTTAATATTCAACATTGTAACGATGTTTATAATAGCAAAAAGGCATTTATATGTGCTTATTATGGTGCTTAAGAAATTCTTTGGGTTGTTGAAATTATTTCGTCCTCAACCCTAACATTTATCAGTAACCTATGTAGGCTTAGAGTTTATAAGGTATGTTCCAGTGTGCTTTTTTCCTAAAGTAACTCATAATTGAGCAGGCAGGAAATAAGCATTATGTAAACCAGCTAATATAACAGCTAAAGATTATAACTTATGGGCAAGAAAAGGTTTGTTTTGACAAATTTTTGAAAGGGAGTAGAAGCAGCAGGAATATGTGAGCCTTCAAATTCCAGTTGCTATAGCAACTGGTGGTATTTTTAGCCATCATAACAACTTTAAAAATTGTAGAGAATATCAGTGCTGCTCTCTCCAAATATCACTGCTGATCTTTCCCTGTTTTTCCAAATAGAAGCCTGTATGTGGCTGCAGCACAGGAAATTCTAAATAGTGTTTTGCACATATAAAATAACTTGCATGATATTTTGCCAACTTTGCCTTCCCTTGCAGGGGAAAAAAAAAAAAAAGAGGCCAGAATAATTTGGCCTTTTAATACAAATATAGAAAAACTAGGATTAAGTCTTAAAACTTCATGGAATTCATTCCTTTTTGAACCAGTTAGGCACTTAATTTTTTTTCTCCTTCTGCAGGTATTGGTAGTCATAATTTTTCCCATTCTATATCCTTTTAGGACACATATGCTTCATTCCCTATAGTTCCCTCCCTACTATACAGCTCACAATAATTTTCTAAGTACAAATTTCTTTTACACAAAGAAGTCACTTAGAAGAAGGCAATTCAAACCACAAACCAAAGTTTCCCAATAATTTTCTTGTTATAAGTCACACGGGGGACACTCTTCATGCTTAATGGAAAACCTTATGAAAGACAAAATGTCTTTTAGATTTCTTTCAACTTCCCTCCAATTTCTTGTCCTTCCAATGGGCCAGATTATGGCTGAAATCCTGATTCCAAACACCTGCAGAGTAGGGCAAAGACAGTTGATTATAGCAGTCCGTTATTCCATATATATAAAATGCATATTAAGTTATGGCTTTTGATTAAGGGTACAATTTATATGTTCTTAACCAGGTGCGCACAGCCCAGGAATCACAGCTATGACAGCGTAAGAGTAGAATTTAACCAGTTTTGATGCCAGCAATAAAAACTCCAGTTCTCAATTATTTTTTTAAAGCCTTCTAGGTAAGCAAAGCTCAGCCCAATTACGCAGATAATGCATAACTCAGACAGAGGTTGTGCATTAACCTGCTGTGGCATGTGGTCATATTGCCCTAAGAGACACTGTGGATAGGGATTTAGAGTCTTTAGTATCTAGCAGTTTATTTTTACATGGGTACATGGACTGCAGCCCAGTCTGCAGCCGGCAACTTCTCCTTGCAATATCTGGTCAGCAGCCAAAGTGTATTCTCATCACTCACAACCAATAACTCATTATGCCTAAATTGCCTTCATCTCACAGTGCTGCTAAGCATAGCAATCTGCTCTGTTGCAGAAACCCAGGAGTAAACCCCATCAAAGGCAGTCAGACCATCCACATATACAAGATCCATCCCTTGACTGGGACTTCAAACCCCTGGCTGGTCAAGCACCCTGCTGCAGGAGGTCAACGGGCTCATATCTTTCAGCTTTAAGCAAAAGCTGCACTTTGCCTCTCAAATGTATGGCAAATATGGTCTGCTATCACTTTTTGCTAACATAAATGTGTTTCCTGACTTTTCACATAGATTAGACCAAACTATTTTAAAAAGCTATTTTTAACACAAAAAATGCAGCAAAAAGAGGCTATTGAGAAATACATTCAACGATCAAGTCAGCCAAACTAATCTGTGAGGCTCAGTGAACAACATCGTACAATAATTATTTACTGAACTTAAAATGAATTCATTTTGTCCCTGGATGAATCTCATCTGTTTAATTGTTTAAAACAAAATGTTTGTCAAGTTTTACCTTTAGGAAGCAATATCTAAATGTTGAAGAACACCTCAGGGTTGGGTTTTTCTGCCTCCTGCACTGAGCATACTCCAATTCCCTTAGAATAGGCACTGCTTCTTGGATGAACTCTTACATTTGGAAGCAAACTCTATAACCCAGATGGATCTGTGTATATGAATAAGGTGGGTTTGGCAAGAATATACTTGCACATAGTGGTAAATTAGTGAGGAAGACACCACATCATCAAATATGGTTCAATAAGCCAAAAAATAACCTGACATCAGAATTTATGGTAAGATAGATATACATGCAAATATACTTATTTTGAGCAAATTATTTTAAAATGTATCTGTTCACAAATTCAATCATAAACCAGTCTAATTTTAACACTTGCATTGACAGAAAACAAGGAACAGTACAAAACAGTACAAAATTCTGTAATTCTTTGTTCCTGAGTTATGGGGAGGTTGCTGACTTCTACTTTGTTTTTGGGGTTTTTTTTTTTTGTTTTTTTGGGTTTTTTTGGGGTTTTTTTGGTTTTTTTTTTGGTTTGTTTGTTTTTTAATTAATATCTAAAGTCCTTTTTTTAATTCATCAGGTAACTAGAGAGCAGGATTTAGGTAAGAAGTCAGAACTACCAAGCATAATGAGGGTGGCAAATAGTCAATATTTAATTTTCACAGCAAGCTGTTTGCAGTCACACTTACATGAAGAAAGAAAATTCTTTCCCAAAAATACATATTCTGTAGATTTTAATATTAAGGGCATCTGAGAAAGTAGCAATTCACATTTTTAAAGAAAAATATTTTTCAAACCCAAATATATCAGATTTTCTATTTGTTTTGGTTTGGGTTTTTTGTTTGTGGCTTTTCCCTTTTTTTAAGTAGGACAACTAATTTCACAGACCAGCAACCTTATTTTCCAGGGCCAGCTTGTTCCAAATCACATAACTTCAAAATTTAACTCAAAGGCCAGTAGCAATAGTTTTGTGTCAGAGGACAAATAACAGTTCATGTCACTACTACCTTGAAAAACAGGTAGTTTTTCAAACCCTAAAGTCATGACCTGGCTTCTAGCTTCACTTACTACTTCTATTTTTGTGGTTTCTTCTTTCCCACATGTTTGGAAACTGTATATATGCAAGAAGTTTATAGCTTTAAGCTTGCTAAATAGATACCAATCACAGAGAATCAAAGATGAAACACTACAATGATTTGTATGTGCTGTTAGATTGTATGGAGACACAATAAAATTGTACCTAGTAAGTGTGCCAATGAGTTGTGGGATCTGAGGCTCCCAG
This sequence comes from Aleadryas rufinucha, assembly GCA_013397815.1. Lineage (NCBI taxonomy): Eukaryota > Metazoa > Chordata > Aves > Passeriformes > Aleadryas > Aleadryas rufinucha. The sequence goes on from VZTH01005174.1 coordinate 1,180,315, forward strand.
TCAGAAGCATCTCCATTTTTTTTCCAGAGGGTGTTGATCTACTTATTTGGGAGAAATATAAGCCATCCCAGGCAAACATAAAATGCATCTCCTCAAGGAAACATAACATCACAGCACAAAACGTTCTACTTTTATGTCTTATCTTTTCAGCTCAGACGTATTTAAAGATCTCTTCAAGACAGATTAGAAAAACAGATACAGCAGAAAGGATTTTAAACCCAAGACAACAATCATTAGCATTAAAAAGAAGAAAAATCTATAAATGTAAAGGTTTCAAAACAAAACTCTGTGAAGAAACAAAACCCCAAATTTCCATAAACGCCCCACTTTTTTTTTTCTTAAGAGAATAAATAAAAGTTCTATCTGTTACAGAAAAAAAAATATTCACAGCCAATTGCCAAACTGACATTTATCAGAGCAGCATGAATCAAAGCAGGTTGTTTTGTCTTGCTTTTACTGAATTTTGGTTTAAGAGTTTGTTTTTCCCTTAGTAATCATGGAAATATGTACAGACCAAATTAAAGCAGATAAAGCACTGCTGACAAAAAAATTAAGTTGTTCCTACTCAGGCTGTGCTGATTAATGCTTTCGGAGACACTTAGGAAACTGTGGTATTCATATATCATTAGATACTAATCTAAAAGTACATTTTATGGCACTAAAGCTTTATACAGTCAATTGTCCAGCTACTATGGAAATGTTTATTAGTTTTCCCAGAATTCAACAAGGCATTTTACATTTTAGCATTTTTCAACATTTCTAATGACAGTGAAAGAGAAAAAAGAGAGAAGGAGGGACAAAAAGAAACAGAGAAAGAGTAGGAGGAAGAAAAAAGCACAACTGTTTCTGATTACAGATTTTAGCATCTTTATATTTTAATAATATTCCTTTCTCTGCTACACCAATCTTTACAGAGGAATGACAGTAAAAGGTTGAACTCACCCCACCTTTGGCATTTCTAGGTGTATTTCAGTAGTGTCCACTGGTGGGATTATCTAACACCTTTTATGTGGTATGATAAGATGGATATTGGTAATTAAGGGAATATTCTGGAAAATGTGACAGCTTGGAGCAGCTTCAGCCTGACAAAAGGTAAAGGTGGCACAAGAGTGTCATGACATGGCCTACATGTCATGTGTGGGATAATGAGGGACTCAGCTGTTTCCAGATGTGAACTGTCCCAGCTGAATGGCAACTTCAGATTCTTAATTCTAGCATATCACATGTGACACTCATGAGGTGGGTATTGGAATAGGAGATATGTCCTGAAGGGCACTGCCCAAGGACCTGCATAAGCAGATGGAAACAAGGGAACCCTTGTTTGGGTCCCTTAAGACCCGTACAGTCAGTAGGGCCATGTCTCTTATTCAAATTCAGCTCACAGGAGACTGAAGCTGGGATTGATGGTTGGTATTTTGAATGGCTCATTAGGCAGATGAACTATGTAACTTTTTACGCTGTTAACGGGGCATTTCCTGGTCAGCAGGCCCTGATTAGTAAGCAGCACCCTAACAAGTTCCACTCCACCAGAGCACCTGAACACTTGAAATCAGACAAGAAAGCAACTTCAGTTGAAAATATCAGATTCCAGAATTAAAGCAAATGCAATATTAATCAAACCCTAAATATCAACATTCTAACTAAAGGCAGGGGTAGGAATAACCATGTTCTTTTCAGGTTATTCAAAACATTTGTACTGATTGCAGTATAATTTTAATATGCATAAAACTACATCCAATGTACTTAATTTTAAACCACCCACTATATCAGTAAAAACCACCCTATTCTCAGAGGATAATAATCATCTCTTAGAACTGAATATGCACTGAAAATGGATAGGAATTTGTTAAAATGATAACCTATTAAATTATATGTAACATTATTTAAAACTCACTAAATCAGCTTTGGTTCCAACACATGTTTTCTTATTGTTTTAGAGCGAAAAAGTTTCTGGAATTGAAACATGCAAGCCATGTCTGAAGGATTATTATTAACTTTCTATTCTTTTATCAAATAAAGAAAAAAACCAACATCCTGCTGGTTACTGAAGACTGTACATACAAGGTTCTCTCCAGGTGGGTATTATCACGTAGGGAAATGAATGGATAATGATGGAATTGGTAAGAGTCATAATTACAGGATGCTAATAGTTGGCATTTTAATTATTTGTATTTAATTGAGAAGACAGTTGGAATTCAGGGTTGCATAAGTACATCAGTGGCATAGATACTTCTAATTATATACTCATCATGCACCTTTCCACAATAGATTGTGCTCATGAATACCATCCAAAGCATTTTAGAGTGCAAGGAGGATACAGCTGGAGACACTTGCAACTTACAACTAACAAGATGTTGTCATCACTGATCCAAAGTTTGGTCTGTGCTCTTAACATTGGTTTTAAGATTCACAGAATCAGTTCAATTGGAAAAGATCTCTGAGATCATTGAGTCCAACCTATGACTGAACATCACCGTGTCAACTACACCATGGCACTGAGTGCCACATCCAGTGTTTTGTTAAACACCTCCAGGGACAGAGACTCCACCACCTCCCTGGGCAGCCAATATCTAATCACCCCTTATGTGAAGAAATTCTTCCTAATGTCCAACCTAAACCTCCCTCGGTGTAGCTTTAGATTATGTCCTCTTGTCTCTTGCTGGTTGCCTGGGAGAAGAGGCCAACCCCTGCCTGGCTACACCCTCCTTCCAGGCAGTTGTAGAGAGCAATAAGGTCTCCCCTGAGCCTCCTTTTCTCCAGGCTAAACACCCCCAGCTCCCTCAGTTGCTCCTCATAAGACTTGTGTTCCAGACTCTTTACCGACCTCACTGCCCTTCTCTGGGGCAGCACCCAGAGAAGCTTCTCACTCCAGCACCTCAATGTCCCTCTTGGAATGAGAGGCCCAGAACTGGACACAGGATTTGAGGTGAGGCCTCACCAGTGCTGAGTACAGGGAGACAGTCACTGCCCTGGTCCTGCTGGCCACACTATTGCTGATCCAAGCCAGGATGCCATCGGCCCTCTTGGCCACCTGGGCACAACTGGCTCATGTTCAGCTGCTGTCACCAGCATCCCCAGGTCCTTTTCCACTAGGCAGCTTGCCAGGCACTCTTCCTCCTGTCTGAAGAGCTGCATGGGGTTATTGTGGCCAAAGTGCAGGACCCAGCACGTGGCCCTATTGAGTGTCATACAGTTGGCCTCAGCCCATTGATCCCACCTGTCCAAGTTCCTCTGCACAGCCTTCCTACCCTCCAGCAGATTGACACTCTCACCCAACTTGGTGTCATCCTCAAATTTGTTAACTCACATAGGATTCCTGAGGCATTTTTGTTTCTCAGAAGAACATAAGTTTTTTAGGTGCTTGTTAACTCACTAGTGGGGATGGGAATATGGCCTTATTCTATTCCTGAGCTCAGTTTGAAGTCTGGCAATGAGAGACGCTAGACATAAATAGTCCTTAAAGGAGCTCAAAACTTGTCACTGCTACTGTCCTATTCCCTGGCTGTCCTCTAAGCAAACACATAGCACACTTGCAGAACAGACATATGCCTTTCTGTTTTTCAGGCAGAGCTACTACACCACTAAATAGACAATAATGCATTCTAGCACCTAGATTTCTTGGAGCAGTAAAATTATGTTTAAAGTTAATTTTTCTTAATAATGTTTTCTTACATTTATATCTTCCAGTAATTACTTTTAGTATTACTTTTGCAATGAATGCCAGGTGCAACGTGGATCCTGTAAACACAAATACATAGTTCAGACAATGTTTCTGAAACTACTAGAGGGAAATTCATTAGACAAGTCGTTCTGACAAAAGCTGTCTCCACACTAAGCACATCCAGTTCCAGACTTTTTTATCATGAAAGCTCCTCTTCTGTGAGTTCCTCAAAAAAGCACTTTGTGCTCAAACTCTTTTCATGATTTCAAAATCTTAGTACCTTAGATAGACAGTCTTTCTTTAGTAATCCAACAGATCTGTGAGAATGTTTGTAATGACCATGAACTCACTCTGTTTTTCTGTTATTCAAAGCATAAACCCCCCCCCAAATCAGGGAAACATGTGAACTCTAAGAATTCAAAATGCCAACACAAATTCAATTTTTCAAACATGAAAAATTCAAGTTCTCTAATACCATAAACCGCATGTGTTGCAAATCACTTCTTATTTAGCCACATTTCCTGAAAACTTGTAAAAATCCCTTCCAATGAATCAGTTTATACTTCTTTAAGCTTGAATGGACTTAGAGCTATAACATCTCCCTATGCAGAATGGAGAATATAAAAATTAAATACAAAACGCATGTGTCTGCTAAAAAACTTTGATTAACTTGAACTGACCATAAGAAAGGATTTTTGTAAATCCAACAGGGAAAAAGATCTAACTTTGTGCTATAGTACATATACATTAAAACACAAGCCTGTATATAGATTAGTCAATTATAGTTTCAATTTAATTGGCAAATGGAAAAAGTATGACCATTTGTAATTTTACATCCTGATATTCCTCTGCAAAGAAAAAACTTTGTCTTAAATATTTAAAGCTCAATATCAAATATTATTTTTGTATATTAACTAAAAGTAAAGACAAGGCTGCTCTGCCCTGAGAAATGTCCAAAGACAGTTTCGAGTTACTCTTATTTGCTTTTCAAATAGTGATTCAAAGAATATAGCTAATTAATCACTTCAACTTCTTTTTAAGTTTGTTTAATGACAATTTTCAAAGATGTGCAATTTATTTAATTTAAAATACTATATTGAATTTTGAAAAAGGCTTTTTTTTCTTTTTCTGTAGTCTACACAAGCCAGAGTACAAATTTGTGGTTGGCTTTTAAGATCTTTCAAATCACTTTTCAACACATTCTGACGGATTTCTGTGCCAGATGGATGTGGATCAAGAATGTATAAACATATGGCAGAAATGCTAACCAATATGCTCCTACAAGTGTATAATGATTCATTTCAAAATATGTATCTCAGGGTTATTAATAGTCTCTCTTTTGTAAGTTTCATATTTTTGAAAGGTTGAGATTGAGAGTAGCGTAGCTCACGTCGGTTTTCTTGGGTGAAGTACCAGCCCAGCAGAGTCTAATTGATAAGCACCCAGAATGATTGCAATGCTTAGTTACAGGCTTCTAGGCAGTAAAAGGCAATGAAATCATCCTGCATCAGCACATGCTCTGTCATCCTCAAGTAATTGATATGCTTTATTTCATCCATCCTGTTTCGCTGTCAACCAGTGACATCAATAAACAACTAGAAATAAAGGGCTTTGGTTTGCTTTAATTTACATGTGTGCAAATAATGACGTATTTAATGCGAGTCAATAAATACACTGGCTAGACTAAGAATAAATGAAACCAGGAGACAGTGCCCTCATACTGCTCTTGGAATCCTTCAAATACAATATTAGACAGTGAGGTAAAGAGCTTTTATCAGGTCTTTCTTTCAGCACTCACGAGACCCTCTTTAGTGATTTTCCCTCTGTAGTTATTAGTACACATATTGGCTCTACAACTCCTTACTTCTGGAAAAAAAGAACAACAACCAAAAAAAAAAAAACAAAACCAACAAAACAACAAACAAACAAGCAACAAGGAATAAACAGGATAAGAGAGAAACTGGTATGTTTTGGAAGCCAGCTTCACACCCTCCATCTCCCTGGCTTCTTTGTGATGACTCATCAAGCAGCAAGTGACAGATTTTTAAAAGGCATTTAGTACCTACGGATAATGATGTCATTAAGGACAAGGTGTCACAAAAACATTCTGCTCAAATGCACTAGTACATGATAGACTTGGCTTCTCAAATCTTATGCTACTTAAGGCCAGAAGATCCAAATTAGCTCTTTGAGATGTAGCCATGCACAACACTTAATATGTCTTTCAATATCCTCTGACATTGTAATGACTTATAAGTAATTGTTTTGAAGTAAATAACCACATTTATTTCTCAGAAATCCTGATTTAAGAAGGAAGAATCAATATGACAATACATCTTAATATTTCCTTTTGTCACCTAACACCACTCACTATTCACAGGCTCAACAAACCAATTCAGCTGGTCACTATCTAATTTATCCTCATTAGATATTGGGAAAAGTCCATTTACCCTCCTTCTATAAGTTTTTTCTCCAATATCCTCCTCTACCTGTCCATCCAAGCATTGGGAATTTCTTTCTTAATTTATTTTATTTTGCTAACAGCCCATTTTTTAGATTTAGTATGTGCAGGTAGTCTTAGGAAAATGAGCCATTTTAATTTGAGAGAATGCTCAAAATAAAATCTATTTCTGTTTTGCCATTTTACTTCTTCATGGTTCGGCCCTTATTGGGCTCCTACTAGTGAATGTCTAACTGCCACTGTTTAGTGCCAAGCAGATAAAATTGAGTAGATATGACAAAAATTCAAGCCAGCATAGCTAAGTGGTATCTCTGGAGTTTCAGCAGTACTTTGGCATCCAAACACCCATGTTTTCAACTTTAATGGCTTTACTGCTGTGGTTACTCATGCCCTAAGTGATGGAGAGCTACAAATGCTGACAAGATCACACTTTACTCTCTGCTGCTGGATCGAGTATTTGCAGATTGATATCTGATTAGCATATCCAAGCCCTCTTTAGTCTAAAGAGTTCAATATTAACAGCTCTGAAGCAGGGTAAGCATTTTAGGCATCCAGGGAAATGAATGAGCTCTTGAAGAATAGGTGAAAATTCATGCTGCTGTAGTTTCACTAAATTTGAACAAAGCAATCAACACCTCCTAGATATGGCACTGACTAACTCAGTACATCAATATCTGCAACTGGAACTAGAAGGTTCCTAATGATCCTGGTGAAAAACCAAGAGAGATTAAAAATAAAATCTGATACACTCTTATTCATTCCATTTTCCATCCTTACAAAAATCACTTCTCTCTGAAGTGCTAATGTGGCAAATCCGCATTTACCTACGCATTTCACCACTTGCATGCAAAATAGCATAATTAGTCTGTTGAACTGCTCTGTCACAGTACTGTCTCAGAAGTAAAATGAGCTGTGAAGAGCTGGAGAGCTAAATCTTTACTCTGCTGAACCACAGTACCCCAGAGATAGGTAGATTTCCTCATGGCACTGTACATTTGTAAACAGCAAATTTACATACTATGTTTTTTCCACAGTTTTGCCATAATTGCAAACTTGATCCTTTGAAGTTTCTTGGCTCCTACTACTTTTTCTTTTTCTTTTTTTTTTTTTTTTAAAAGGAAAAATCAGGCTGTGATTTTGCAAGCTTTTTTGACATAAATTTCTCCTTCGAAAAAGCAATTTGCTCAGGGATAGCATTTAGAGGAATGGAACACAACTAAGCCAAATATGGTTCTGGTATGTCCCATTAAATGGTACCCTTCTGTCTCTAGGTATTAGTAATGTTTATGGGGAAACCATCTTGAGCTGTTGTAACCATCTAGCTATAAAAATGACATTGAAACACAAGTATGTTCTGGTTTGTTCCTTATTACCTACCAAGCGAATATGAATGGGATTAACATTTCAAAGTTTTTGTTGCAATCTACAAAGTATGTAAGTAAGGGTAAATATCAGAAGTTTCTTTCCATTATTATGATAGCAACAGCAAGTTTCTGAGTGCACTGAATTACATTTCACCCAAAGTTAATTATATATTACTTGGAATTTTTCTGATTTGACATGTTTATGTTGCCTTTCCCTGGTCTTAAAATTAAGAACCAAACATAGTTAAGGGAAAAGGGGTTTTTACCTTGGTATTTGTTTAAGGATCCTTAAAGGTGCACACTCCAGCCAGGTGGAATGAGTCGAAAAGCACACTAAAATGCACGCACAGGATAGATCAAGCATACAATTTATAGGCTTTGCAAATTAGCATATCTATCAGAAATTCCCCAATGAGAGACTTGAATGAACCCTCCATCCCGAGGAATTCCCCCCTGGATGGGCCTATCTTAGTTTACAAGATGTGTTCTAGAAGGGACCTTGGTTTCTAGGGCTTTCTGGCCTCTAACCTCAAAGCCTCCAGGATGCTTGGTCTCCTGGCTTAACGGAATATTAGGTCTGTGCTAAGTTATCAAACTTAAAGAATTACAAGTATGCATGCTAAAAGCCTCGAGGATACATAAAAGCTATATAAAAGGGTATATAAAAGGTATGTAAAGGAAAAGGCAAAAAATCATCATGGCATAATTTACAGTGCACAATATCCTGAATGTGCTACAGATGTTCCTTTTGAATTCATAAGTTAAATCTTAAGAGTTTAGATATTTATAACTAATAGTTATATGACTTGAGAAAGCAGGATAGTTTATTCACATAATTGCTGCTACATTAAGCAGGATTTCCAAGCATAGGGAAGTGTTACTCAACCCAGAGGAAAAGACGTAGTTGTTGAAAACTCTGTGTAAAGAAATCCAAATATTTTCAAACAGAATTTGGCAAAAGATGATCATTATTTGATAATTCAACCTGTGGAAAAGATACTTGAGCTTATGCAATTTTTCCATGTCATGAAATTTACCACTACTTTTCAAGCTTTAGTTTGACAATGTGTAATGTTGTATGCGCTCTAGGCAAAAATGTATTTCACGGCTTAATTCTCCCAGTCTTCACTTTTTTTACAACCGTGACAGAAATGAATAAAAAGTATTAAAACAAAAAATCTCACAAGTAGTATAGGGTAGAACGGCTAAAGTGTCATCTTGTACATCTTTTCCTGAGATGGCTGTGTTAATGCTGATTCTAATTCATGGTGGGAAATGGAAAACTGTGCCAGTAAGAAGGACTGTAGACATAAGTGTAACTCGGTTTTTTAGATAAATTATTGGTTTTTTCCTTATTGACCATATGCTCAGGGTGGTCTTAAAACTGGAAAAGTTTCTCAGAGGGAATATTAGCCTGTGATCCTCTTTAATCTTTCATTTATCTAACCAGTCCTTCAAAGTCAGAAGCCAAGACCTTAAGCCCCATGACAGAATAAAAAGTTATAGAAAAATCTTTTTCAACTTCTGTAGAAGACACTGAATTTCAATGCATGTGTATAATTTTCTGTATATATTAAATACCTAGAACCATATAATTTACACATTGTGTCCAATTGTGTTAGTGCCATATAAAGCCAAAACATATTATTTTCTGAAGTTATATCAAAACAGTGTTAAACTAAATTTAGTATTTACAAACTACGAATGACTAAACTGAAATACATTCCAAAACTGTCTCAGTTAGCATAGGGAAAACTGGGCCCTCTCATGACTCAGGCCATAAAATCAACATTTGCTGACTTGATACATCTATAGGCATAACACTGATAGTACAGTACACAGGATTAAAACCATAAATACATTTCCTTGTCCATCAGCCTGCCAGCTCATGCAATAGTAATGTAGACAGACCCCAATAATGTACCAGAATTTGCCACACTTCTGTCCATGCTGGATACCTAAAACCAAGGGATGAAACAGAACTCTGTTTTTCAGTAGGCCTGAAAAATAGGCTCTGATTTATACAGGGAGAGCATCTGGTAAAAGCCATCTTTTCATTACATAAGCGTTGTGGTATTTCTTCAATTTTTTTCTATTTGCTTAATTATCTTCCTGCAGATAAAAAATGCAAATACCAAAGTATTTGTTCCAAATAAACAATAGACAAAGCATTATTATATATGGATATTTTCTGCTTACTTTTCAGGGCACTTAAATTTCCATCAACTTTCACATTATAATGATCATTTGCCTATCTAAAATTTCATAACTACTATGCTATTATTTAAAAAATGCAAAATTACATATATTATTGAATGGAGAACCTCCCTGTAACCTATATGAGCTGTTTGCTCTTTTTGCTTGCGCCAGCAGTATTACCAGTGGTCTTCAGCATGCAGCACCATATGTTCCTCCTCTATTGTGCATGGTTATTTTTCAAGTAGGTTCTCAAAGCAGATGTTCAAATATTCTGTAACGTTCCCACAGAGACTTCAGGTTGAATGGCTGCCCTCCATTTGATCCCACTGAGGGAAAACCCTGCTTCACAGATAAGAGTTGACAGATAAAGACATTTGGATGACCTCCTCTTCCCTCAATCAATACTTAATTTTTTTTAAAAATGTTTCACTCTTTTTGAAACTAGAGAAAACAACAACAAATGAACAGTTAGATTGGCTGTTGTCAGAGAAAGTGTCTGGAAAAGTGATAAATCTGTACTGTGGGGAAGAATTGAACATCATTTCTGTGATGAAGTGGCTTGAGGTGGGAAAACAGCAATTTGTCACTATCAACAGTGGACTAGTACTAGGCAGTAGTCAAAAAAGCAACAGAAATTCTAGGAATTACTATGAAAGAAAAATGGGGGGAAAAAAAACCAACCAACTCATTACACCACAGTAAAAAACTCCTTGCATATCCTTCTCTCTTATTCCCCAAAAGGACACAAAAGAACTGCAAAAAGCCAAGCAAAGATAATTAACACTTTCCATATGAACAACTAAGTAGCCCAGGATTGTTCAATTTGAGTAAAGAGGAGTAAGAAGCCTACAAAAACATAAATTGCATAGTCATGGTAGAGAGCTGACCAGATAATTCTCTGCCTCTGTCTACACAAGCACTGGGCATGATCAAGTTAAACTAAGAGATACAGGCTTGGAACAAACAAAAGGCTGTGATTCATTGGACAGTGCTACACTGAATTGTGTAACTCCTGGTCAGAAGACATCGTGGATGCAGAGAGTTTTGTGGATTCAGAGGAAGAGTGTGCAAGGTGAATTATTAAATGTTACTAAATGGAAACCCTATCAACACTAAATACCTAAATAGCCAGATTATACAAAGCTCAGGAATGAGCTGTTAGCCAAGATACAGTCAGAGAACAAGAGAATAACTTGAGGAAGTTTTATATCCCCTAACACTGTTTTTTATTCTTCTTCGGGCATCAGTATATGCATGCCTTAGAGTGAGGATATCATGCTCCGTAGCCTCATAGTCTGAACCAGTGAGCTATTTTCGTGCTCTGAAATTTTTCAAAAGACAAGGCTGAGGCTTGACAAAATTTATATTGGAAAAAATTCTCCCTTCAGGGTGGAATTAAAATCTTAACTGGATAGACAGACAGAAAAACACCAAAGTAGAAAAGCATAGATTCTGGGGTCTAGGGCAGTCAAGCTTAATCTCTGCTAGTCTGTCATTTGTAGGGTGAGCAGCAACTTGAAAAATAGCTATTCTCTATATTTAAACATTCATTTTGCCACAGACAGTGTCTCTAGAGCTCAGAAGATTCCTGTGACAGCTCTAACTAGCTAGACATTCAACTCTGCATTTTGTTAACCAGAATAAAGAAAACGGAACAATTACATGCAGAGATAAAGCAAGGCTGCTGCCAGTAGTGTGATGGTGAGATCATTCACACTGCAATGAGGAGAATACCCAGACACTCAGACACTGACTTCACCTGAACTGTGGTGGGGTGTGAATAATGCAATAGCCAGCCAGACAAGCTCGTGTGATGCTGCATGAGAACTGTGATGCTGCACTAAGACAGGAACATTAGCAGAAGCTCAGCACTGCCCGCTGCTGGATTTAAGCTGGTTTGTTTTCAGCAGTCAGGAGGAAGGGGAAAACCCATAAGGAGAATTTTTTGCATTCCAGATGTATTTCCAGACAAGAGGCTGTTTACGGACCTACTTATCTCCTAGCGTGAAAAATTTTGACAGATCTTGGGTTATTTCAGTACAGATCTGGGCTCTCTTTTGAAGCCTTGGGGGCTGGTACCTGTTTTCTAAGCTTTGCCATATTGCTAGGTGTTAGCGTGCTACACCCAAATCTATTTTTATGGACTGTAATACTGACAAAAATGATCTCACCTCTGTTTCTGACATATCAAAACATATACAACTCAGCAGACAAAAGGAAGAAATCCATAAACATATACACATGGCTATTCTCTACGTAACATTTTGCCTTTCTTGACTGCACACATACGATGCTCATTGAATACATGCAAACAGATCTGTTACTATTTGGCAGCTGTGAAGGGCATTCTTTTATAAAGACAAATGGATGTACTAACAGGGTTTTTTTAAAAAATGTATGTAAACAAATTACATACTTGTCAAATATTTGGTTACAGAATTGTAAAAGATAACTGTTATCTGCTGACTTAACAAGTAGGTTCCCATATTTGCTAGCACTATGGGATTGTGTTATATATTAGAGCTTATTTTGGAAGATCTTTGTTCTAAGTTCTTTTGAGGTCTGTGTTACTGTCAAGAGCCAAGAGCTTTGACAGCTGTTGCCAGCTCTATGTGGTTTGTTTAAAACAATAAGTGAGTTGCCTAGCAACATCACATCACACATTTGGTACCCTACAGTATCTCACATTCCTAACTACTCTGCACATCCTCACAACTTAAAGGGACACTGTCAAGTTAATAACCTTACATGAAAAGTGGACTTACTTCTCTTTCATCCATAATTAGATATATGAGGTGAGAGAAAGAAAACTGATATAAATAAAATATTATTCGCACTTTCTTCACAGCAATGTTTGATATCCTATCTCAAATCAGAAATATCTGTTATCACTTGTGGCCATACTGTTTGGCTTTAAAATAGTTTAGTAAAAAGCAAAGTTTTCATAAAGAATTCTACCCTACTGACATAGATCTTACAAAATTAATGTTTTTTCTCTGTATACATACAATTCCTAACACACACATTATATGCACCACCAAACTCTTATAAAATATGGATTTACTGTCAAAAATTAATTGGCTATTTTTTTCTGTTAGGTAGTATTTGTAATAAAGGCTGTCAGAAATGCTTGTGGGGCCTTCAGACCTCATGCTAAGTCATAGATAGTTTAGGGTCCTTTTCTTATATGAACTGCAGCCCTAGTGTGTGAAAAGTTCTCCAATTACTCTAATACCTTTTATATAAACATTTCTGCAACAGTCATAGAGAAAGGTATTAAGAGAAACAAAAACAAAACAAAAAAACCCAAGGAGTGACAAAGTCATTAGGAGAGGTGAGGAAGACAAGCTATTCAACAGAGAGGTGAAATGAGATAATGTAGATGAAAGAAAAAAATTAAACAATGAGGAAAAAATGGGAGATAAATCATCATCAATACCACTGATACCATTTTTCTGAGGATAAGCTTCTATATTTTTTGGTTGGTTGGTTGGTTGGTTTGTTTTTGACTGCTACAAAAACACCAGAGAGAAGAAAAATGCACAGCATAGCTTTCAAAGACAATAAGCATACTCTCAGGTATTTTTTTCTCTTCTTTCCATCCACTACTACATAGTGAAATCTCTTAATCCATTAATGGTATAGTTTCATTTCTATCTAATGGAGATTTCAAATAGATGTATTAGAAATGTAAAATAATTCAAATGAATATGCAAATTTTTGCTGCCCTTGGGCATCTGGAAAGTTGCCAGCACAATACTCAATGCTACTGTTCAAAACTTACAGAGATTCCCTAAAAGCGAACAGAACAATTGTGAAGTATAGACAAAAGCACATACACACAGAGTTACACATTTGAGAAGTTGGGAGTCATTAACCTTGTATTTCAATGTGCAATGACATTTCGGGAAATATTTCGTTCCAGTGGTTCAAAGTCTTTTGGGGTATTTTTAAAACATTATGAGCTCCTGCAAAGAGTATCAAGATCTTTAAATGTAACCATGGCACCATTGAATTGCTGCTCTGAAAACTTTTGCCACATCTCCCTTTCTTGCACTTCCCTTGTAAGACACTGATTTCTCTGGTTCAGATCTAGCTGTTACTCATAAACAACTGCTGCTGCAACACCAGATTCTCTGTTTAAAGTCCAAAGGTCTTAACTGAATTAATGAGCAGAAGCTTGTTTCTGGTGTATCATTTGAACTGCTTGTTTAATAACAGCGCCAATAGTTGAGGTTTTTTCGTTTTATGTTTATATGATGAGGCAGCATTTGGGACTGAGGAATTCTATCACACTATATCCAATTAGGTCAGTAAAATGAAGCCAGGTGGCAGAAGATGAGAGCATGATCGAAGCTTTTGCAGTGCTACATCACACAAAAGTGTCATGGAAGCTCAGCAAGCACATAAATGTCATTGAGGATGGCAACATTTTCTACTTCAGAGGACATGCAAAAAATTAAAATGAGCATACCTAGGTATGAATCAAAGCTAATTGTCCGCCATCTGGAGAATAGAATGATGCTAGAAAAGAAACAAAGGAAAGGGTTAAAACCAAGGCAAAATTCAAGACTGTTTCTGAAAGAAAGTAAACAAATAACAGCAAAAAGAAGCAGAAGTAGCAATGACAACTGAGTTGATGTCACATACAGGAAAATTCAGAGATAAATCATAAGATTAGACAGCTGCAGAGTAAGAAAATACTAGCAGTTTTTTCTAGTCAATGCATTTTGTAGACCATAACTGTACCCCTGTTACTGATGCTTTATTCAACCTCCTCAAACTTTAGCAATTATAAAATCCATAACCTCTAGTGACTTCTGGTTTCCCACCTCTCCTCTTGTCAAAGTCTCTTAAATATTTTTTTTGTTTGACTGAACAAATTATGTGAGCATCCTAATAAAGGANCTCTGGTTCAGAACTAGCTGTTACTCATAAACAACTGCTGCAACACCAGATTCTCTGTTTGAAGTCCAAAGGTCTTAACTGAATTAATGAGCAGAAGCTTGTTTCTGGTGTATCACTTGAACTGCTTGTTTAATAACAGCGCCAATAGTTGAGGTTTTTTCGTTTTATGTTTATATGATGAGGCAGCATTTGGGACTGAGGAATTCTATCACACTATATCCAATTAGGTCAGTAAAATGAAGCCAGGTGGCAGAAGATGAGAGCATGATCGAAGCTTTTGCAGTGCTACATCACACAAAAGTGTCATGGAAGCTCAGCAAGCACATAAATGTCATTGAGGATGGCAACATTTTCTACTTCAGAGGACATGCAAAAAATTAAAATGAGCATACCTAGGTATGAATCAAAGCTAATTGTCCGCCATCTGGAGAATAGAATGATGCTAGAAAAGAAACAAAGGAAAGGGTTAAAACCAAGGCAAAATTCAAGACTGTTTCTGAAAGAAAGTAAACAAATAACAGCAAAAAGAAGCAGAAGTAGCAATGACAACTGAGTTGATGTCACATACAGGAAAATTCAGAGATAAATCATAAGATT
This sequence comes from Aleadryas rufinucha, assembly GCA_013397815.1. NCBI lineage: Eukaryota > Metazoa > Chordata > Aves > Passeriformes > Aleadryas > Aleadryas rufinucha. The sequence goes on from VZTH01005174.1 coordinate 1,195,505, forward strand.
AGACAGCTGCAGAGTAAGAAAATACTAGCAGTTTTTTCTAGTCAATGCATTTTGTAGACCATAACTGTACCCCTGTTACTGATGCTTTATTCAACCTCCTCAAACTTTAGCAATTATAAAATCCATAACCTCTAGTGACTTCTGGTTTCCCACCTCTCCTCTTGTCAGAGTCTCTTAAATATTTTTTTTGTTTGACTGAACAAATTATGTGAGCATCCTAATAAAGGATGGCAGGTAAGTAAGTTTAAAAAGGCACATACTTTATTTGACCTTGGGCATCCAACTCTTCCCAAAAAAACTCCCTGTGATTCTGTAAACTCCCCACCAGTGGCTGCTTAGCCATATAAGTGTCTGAACTTTTTAGATCATCTTGTTTTTCACTTCAAAGCTTTATAGAGCCTATTATTATGCTTCTAAGAGCATCCCAAGCTGATACAGCCTTGGTTGGGATGAATAGCTCCAAGACTACCTTCTATACAATTCCAATCAATTTGTATTTATTTTAATCAAAACACCATTGCTCACTTATCAAGCTGAACCTGTGAAGAAAGATTCTCTCTCAAAAGAAATTCTGCATCCTGGTAGGCATATTTCTATGCAGTAACTCACTCTAAAGGTTCAGTTCCCCATTTGATATGGGGATTGATTAATTTCTGTAGAGTATATAAGACAGAAAATGGCAGTTCAGATCTTTTTCAATCAGAACACCTGCAGAATTAGCACTTTTTTTTCTCCCCCAAATAAGTAAAAAGTCATAATCAGTTTTCTGATAGAAAGTTTGTGGTAGCTACCTTGACTACAGGGAGAAGTTTTTCTCCACCTCTGAATAAGGATTTAAAATGGATTTTTTTTGTTTGTGTTTCCTTTTGTTTATCTCTAAATGTGGGAACGAAAACTTTCAATTGCTTGGTGCTTTGGCTGCTTTGAATACCACAAGATTTCATTTAGTCTCTCACAGCCCACGCAGGAACCTTTGTTCCACATAGTATTCTTAATACCCATAGATTATACCAAGGCTTTAACTATTGATCTTAACTTCTCAGCATTAGAACAGTGCCTTATCATGTTTGATCAAGTTGAATGATTCTCACTACAGATGCATAGAGTAACTATGCTACATATAATAATCTGCTTTTGGTTGGTTGGTTGATTGGGGGTTTTTTACGCAAGAGTTAGGGCAGCTATTATACATTGTTCACTTATAAACCAAACTTATGACTGTGAGAAATAAAATTTAGGGATAGGGAATAGACTTACGCTAGCTCTATAATCACTGAAAAGCTTGGGAGAATTGCATTTACTGCAATAACTAATCTTTTCCTCTGGAGCAGACTGGTGTGTATCCATTAAGCAACTGGCAAGAAGTAAACTGTAGAGTTTAATATTTCATGTCCCCCAACTCTGGCACCAAATCAAGCTGTAAGTTTCAATAATTTATGCTTGGCAAATGTGCATTTCTTTCCTTAAACTGCCTTTGAAATATCGGACATTTCAGACAATGGCCAAAATTATTTCCTAGGCTGGGTAAAACAATCAAGAAGAAACATAAATGGAGCAGGAAGCAGTTGCAAGAAGCAAGGCACATTGACTTTGGTTACTTCTGCAGTGAAATAGGTATGGTAGCACTAAAGAATTCCTCAAAACAGACAGAGAAGGTAAAATATTTTGGTTTACATACGTACATGTAAGTTAACATACACTGACAAATTCCCCCTTTCTCTTCATATATTTTCACATATTTTGAAAACAGAAAACTGGTGGCATATTTGGATTAATATATTTACCTTCAAATGCTACTCAATACAACATCAACAGTATCATAGCAAAGGAATTTTCAGAGATGCTAAATTTCCCAGAGTTGGTGGCACAGCTAACTTCAGCAGGAGCATAATTACACCAACACTTGGTATTTATGAAGGAAAAAAATATTTCAAAAACTCACACAGGCACTGCAGCAGCATCCAGTTCTATATTAGCTAATTAGTTGCTTTGTACAGCCTATACGAATATTTTGAATATCAGGCAAGGCGGCAGCTACAGTCATTGTACTAAGCTCAAAACTTCCTTCAGCTGGTTTCAGAAAACCAAAATAAAACTCAACCCCCGCTATTTTCCAAGCTCTTTCTTATGAGGTCACAATACTGTCACATTTTCCACTGAAACCCAAAACCTGTCCCATCTTTTCCAAACTCTAAAATAAAGACTATGACTCTGATCTAGCATGTAACTCTTTTTTGTGGAAGTAGAAGTATTTGTGTAAATTCCTAATTATCAAGGACACTTCCCTGTCTGACAACTCAGGATCCACTCTGGCAGTTACTCTTGCACCCACCTGAGCTGGGACCAAGGCCCTTTCAGTGCTACACACCCCACATTCACAGTCAGACCATGTTTCCTTAAAACTTTAGCCCCAGATTTCCCATAGTAGAGTCCCAGATGTCCCAATTCCTCAAAGAATTTAATCTTGAATCAATGACTAAATGACAAAATAGCAGCTCGAGCTGGTGCCTCAGAGGAGTGACCCCAAACAAAGGAACTCCTGGGCGTTTATACCCTCACAGTCTGAGTGTGCCACATTCTGGGGGGCCCCAGCCCCTGCTGTGTCTCTGAGTGGCCGGTCACCCAGCGGGGCCACAGGTGCCCATGCCCCTTGTTCAAAGGGTCAGTGCCGGGTCACAGCCACTTGCTTCAGGCTCTCCTCACCCAGGGCTCAGTCTGCAGCAGCACCCCAAGCTACCTGCACTACAGGGATTGCTCAACGTAGCTTTCTTAGCATCTCTCTCCCAACAGTTCAATCAATTGGCAGCAACTGATTAGACCATATATCTATGCATTTTTACCAAAGAAAGAAGTAATTAAACTTTCACCTTTTTTTTTCCCCTCCCTCCCCGGCCAGACTACACATGTGATTAAGTCAAAATGAATGCACAAGGTTTAAGTCTCTGCTTAGCAAGAATTTTTCGTGATTTGTATTTTGGATCAAACACAGTAAAGACTTGAATAAGCAAATCTTTGACCAGAAAGCAGACCACTATCTACCTTCCCCTTTTCAAAACAAAAAATACATCTAGATAGTATATTTTAACAAAACAATGCATTCTAGCAAAGCTGTATTTACCTGAAAACATGCATATGAAGCTCTGGTAGATAGATATATCTCAAATATTAAAAAACCTATTATTTTTCTTCTTCATAAAGGTAGCAAATATACTAATAATCTATTTTCTGATACCCATCACTTCTTTCAGTCTTTCAGTCAAGATCAAGAAAAGATTATTTTCGTCTATTTTTTTCTGTAGTGCACCTAAGGGTAAAATGACTACAGTAAGCCTGATTTCCTCTCACTGACTGGTAATGAATTTACAGCAGTCCAACTGCTTTAGTGCATATTTCAATACTATCTATTGCCTCATTATAAACAATACAATAGCTAAATGGAAAATAGCTACCCTTTGAGATTGATTTAATTTCAAGAAAAATCATTACTTCTCAAAGTCAAATTAATGTAAAAAGGTGCATCTAGATGATCTACAGAAGTCCCATTCAACCTCAATGATTGTATGACTGCATAATTTTTTCCCCCCAAATTATTTTTCTCCAGTAGACAGCTTCACAACTGTGCAAATCTGGAATTTATTTTAGAACAACAGAAATATTTTTTATTCTCTGCAATGGAGCTTAAACAGTTGAACAGGATGCCAGGGAAGGAGTTGAGCCACCATCCCTGGAGGTATTTAAAAGATGTGTGGATGTGGCACTTTGGGACATGGTTTAGTGATGGACTTGGCAGTGCTGAGCTCGTGTTTGGACTCAGTGATCCTAGAGGTCTTTTCCAGCCTAAATGATTCTATGACACTTTGATGCAGTGCCTAAGAACAGATGCTAAAACACTATTATCATTATCATTACTTGACTGATGAAAGGCAGAGTTCACTGCTTTATCTGGCATGGGCAGAATATATGGATTTCAAAAAAAAGGTTTTAAAATTATGCTTACAGTAAATGAATTTTGTATGCTGTGGTGGTTTAATATGTTTCACTCAGCCAGATTGTACCATCTTGCCACGGAGAGCTGAAATGTTTAGCCTTATGGGCTGAAAATTCCAAACACCCAAACAAAGCTTTTTAAATTTGAGAATGCATTCTGCATATATTATGTTTGACCATATATATATAAATATATATATATATATGCATATTTGCACATACAATTTCTCCCACATGAACAGAAATTGATGAAGTATATTTCAATTCTCTATTTTAAAAGAGTAAAGGAAAANAGCTGGTTTCAGAAAACCAAAATAAAACTCAACCCCCGCTATTTTCCAAGCTCTTTCTTATGAGGTCACAATACTGTCACATTTTCCACTGAAACCCAAAACCTGTCCCATCTTTTCCAAACTCTAAAATAAAGACTATGACTCTGATCTAGCATGTAACTCTTTTTTGTGGAAGTAGAAGTATTTGTGTAAATTCCTAATTATCAAGGACACTTCCCTGTCTGACAACTCAGGATCCACTCTGGCAGTTACTCTTGCACCCACCTGAGCTGGGACCAAGGCCCTTTCAGTGCTACACACCCCACATTCACAGTCAGACCACGTTTCCTTAAAACTTTAGCCCCAGATTTCCCATAGTAGAGTCCCAGATGTCCCAATTCCTCAAAGAATTTAATCTTGAATCAATGACTAAATGACAAAATAGCAGCTCGAGCTGGTGCCTCAGAGGAGTGACCCCAAACAAAGGAACTCCTGGGCGTTTATACCCTCACAGTCTGAGTGTGCCACATTCTGGGGGGCCCCAGCCCCTGCTGTGTCTCTGAGTGGCCGGTCACCCAGCGGGGCCACAGGTGCCCATGCCCCTTGTTCAAAGGGTCAGTGCCGGGTCACAGCCACTTGCTTCAGGCTCTCCTCACCCAGGGCTCAGTCTGCAGCAGCACCCCAAGCTACCTGCACTACAGGGATTGCTCAACGTAGCTTTCTTAGCATCTCTCTCCCAACAGTTCAATCAATTGGCAGCAACTGATTAGACCATATATCTATGCATTTTTACCAAAGAAAGAAGTAATTAAACTTTCACCTTTTTTTTTCCCCTCCCTCCCCGGCCAGACTACACATGTGATTAAGTCAAAATGAATGCACAAGGTTTAAGTCTCTGCTTAGCAAGAATTTTTCGTGATTTGTATTTTGGATCAAACACAGTAAAGACTTGAATAAGCAAATCTTTGACCAGAAAGCAGACCACTATCTACCTTCCCCTTTTCAAAACAAAAAATACATCTAGATAGTATATTTTAACAAAACAATGCATTCTAGCAAAGCTGTATTTACCTGAAAACATGCATATGAAGCTCTGGTAGATAGATATATCTCAAATATTAAAAAACCTATTATTTTTCTTCTTCATAAAGGTAGCAAATATACTAATAATCTATTTTCTGATACCCATCACTTCTTTCAGTCTTTCAGTCAAGATCAAGAAAAGATTATTTTCGTCTATTTTTTTCTGTAGTGCACCTAAGGGTAAAATGACTACAGTAAGCCTGATTTCCTCTCACTGACTGGTAATGAATTTACAGCAGTCCAACTGCTTTAGTGCATATTTCAATACTATCTATTGCCTCATTATAAACAATACAATAGCTAAATGGAAAATAGCTACCCTTTGAGATTGATTTAATTTCAAGAAAAATCATTACTTCTCAAAGTCAAATTAATGTAAAAAGGTGCATCTAGATGATCTACAGAAGTCCCATTCAACCTCAATGATTGTATGACTGCATAATTTTTTCCCCCCAAATTATTTTTCTCCAGTAGACAGCTTCACAACTGTGCAAATCTGGAATTTATTTTAGAACAACAGAAATATTTTTTATTCTCTGCAATGGAGCTTAAACAGTTGAACAGGATGCCAGGGAAGGAGTTGAGCCACCATCCCTGGAGGTATTTAAAAGATGTGTGGATGTGGCACTTTGGGACATGGTTTAGTGATGGACTTGGCAGTGCTGAGCTCGTGTTTGGACTCAGTGATCCTAGAGGTCTTTTCCAGCCTAAATGATTCTATGACACTTTGATGCAGTGCCTAAGAACAGATGCTAAAACACTATTATCATTATCATTACTTGACTGATGAAAGGCAGAGTTCACTGCTTTATCTGGCATGGGCAGAATATATGGATTTCAAAAAAAAGGTTTTAAAATTATGCTTACAGTAAATGAATTTTGTATGCTGTGGTGGTTTAATATGTTTCACTCAGCCAGATTGTACCATCTTGCCACGGAGAGCTGAAATGTTTAGCCTTATGGGCTGAAAATTCCAAACACCCAAACAAAGCTTTTTAAATTTGAGAATGCATTCTGCATATATTATGTTTGACCATATATATATAAATATATATATATATATGCATATTTGCACATACAATTTCTCCCACATGAACAGAAATTGATGAAGTATATTTCAATTCTCTATTTTAAAAGAGTAAAGGAAAATCAATTTTTTTTTAATTCTTAATTTCTGATTTCCTAATTTTTCTAAATCAAGTTCAAAGACAGGCTCTTTTCTGTCTGGTAGTTTTGTGATTTTTGAGCTGCAGTCAACATACACTACTTTTGCTGTCTTTTTATGATTAAAAAATATTCAGAAATGCTCATTGATTTTCAAAAATGCCAAGAATGTGTTCAAACTGTAAATATAGTTATCTTGGAATCTGTGCACCACAAAAGATAAGGCTTCTCTCATTTCTGGGTTAAATTTGAGTTCTTTGTATGTGCAGGCCAAAAAAAACTGGCTGACAGTAATTTCTATCAATGGCAGGTAACAATGTGTGTCTGTATCAATATTTGAGGATAGCCCTGAAAATTTTAGATGAATGGCAATTAAAATAGCCCAAGCACCTGAGGAAATACGTTTCCTATATTTTTTTTAATTATTTACTTTAAGCTGATAAAATAAAAATCTCCTCTAAAAGATAAAAGCTGTGAAATGCCATTCACCACTTCAGAGATATTTAATCTTCATGTAAAAATATCTATTGGACAAGAGGTCTGATCATCTGTCACAATAAATGCATTCAAATATTTTATAATGAGAGAGGGTAAGTTAGAAGGTCTTTATTTTATAGGAAACTACAAGTATAACTAATGTCACTGAGAGTAACAAGTTGAATGAAGTAATAAAAACTAGCAGAGAATTAAGACTTAATTCCTAAAGCAAGCAACACCACCTTTTATTATGCACTATACCCCTATATTGCTTTTTGAAGGATATCACACCAATGTTTCACCCATGGTTCTACTGCCAAGTTTCAATTAGCTACGGCTCTGAGCAAAGCTGGCAAAGAGAATTCCAAACTTAATTTATCACTTCAAGTAAATTCAACATATGGGCCAACTCCCTACCAAAGCTTCTGTCCCATAACTGTCATATACTGCATGTGCAATTAAATTTAGCATTAAATAAACAAAGTTATCATGGTGTGAGAGATTTAAACTTTTAAATTCCCTTCTTTAACATTAGATAGTAACAAAATGCCAGTAAACATTCAAAAACAAAATCAGTTTTAATGAACTGCATCAAGACCTTTTTTAAAAAAGAAAAAGTCAGCTAGCAATTAGTTTTTAATTGCATGTCTCCATGTCATCTTAATTAGTAGCAGATTATCATTTTTGGTTTGGCCTATTAGTTTCTCAGCATGATTGGTTTTGGTTTATACTATTTTAAGATAATTCAGTATTACATTTTTCAGATTGGTTATAATTTAGGTATTTAATTACAGTACATTGCCCCAGCCAGTAGCAATCCCAAGAGAACTAATCATCAAACTAAAGGTGTGTACACATTGAAGGTATGCTGTGATTTTTTCCAATACTTTACTGAATATCTAAATCATATTACATATTACGAGCTAACTGAAGAGTTCCATTTAATAACATAATCACAATAATTATTAAATTCTACTCAAGATGAATGAAATAATTATCATTAAATATCTACTTGTTTGTGGTTTGTTCACATGCTACATTACAGTAGAATGCTGGATCTGTCTTTAAAAACTGTAGCTACAGGAGCTAAATAAAGTAGTTCAAAAATAATAATAACAACAAAAGAAAAACCCAAAACAACCCAAACCCACCCTCAAACTGCAAATAGTCATCCAGGGAACAGAAGTACAACAGAAAGGAATGTTTGGAATGTGATTTATAGCACAACAATTCTGTTCAGCCTCAGAAGGGCAGATGCTACTTGTGCATGCATCCTACTGTGCCAGTATGGGAAAGGAAAGGTATAGCCTCAGAAGGGCTGAACTTTACCTCTGGCTCTACCCTTTGCAGAAGTCATTCACTGCAGCTTGTCATTCACTATAGCTCTCACATAAATGCTGAGGAGTTGTATCAAAAATAGGTGACATGAGCAGAGGAACTAATTTGACTACTTTAGGTCTCCCCTTGATAATATCATTTGAGCAGCAAAAGCTAATGCAGATGGTAACAGGTTATAGGGCTTTCCTGTGAAGCAAATGTTACAGGGAGAGTGCTGAAAGATGCACTCTCAAGGGAAGTATAAGGAACTACTGTTCCTACAGGCCTGAGAAAGAGCTACTGGAGTTAGTCAGCAGAAGCAAATCTGTATTTTGATGATGCTGGCATAGCTGAGTACTTTGTTATTTCCATCCTCCTTTGTCTTCCTTCTAAAACTTGGATCAAAGAAAGAATAGGAAATTCCTGGAATTCAATCTAAATGCCATCAAAACAAAACAATACAATACATTTTTGATGCACTCAAGCTAGTATTTAACCTGAGCAAATAAAGAATGTAATGTTTGCTTTCCTCTACATACTTTCTGTCTGCAGGAGCAAAATAGTATCACAAAGGAGAACACCCTTGATTTCTGCGGCAACTGTTTACCACAGACTATTAGTTAGTGGTATTTAGCCCACTATAAACAATATTATAAGATTAGATATTAGATGTCACTTACTAAAAATGGCATTAAAACTCTTTTTACACAGAACCTGGAGCAGGGTCAGCAGTCTGATGCACAGGAAGAAAAGCAACCATACCTACTCAAATGATGACCTAAATATATATGTTGATGGTGATATATAGGAATGAGAGATCAATTAGAACAAAATGTTCTTACAGACAGACTTATTGGCAACACTGGAAAGTTTAGTAAAACAGAAGCAAAAATCTTCAGTATTACTCCAAGAATTACTGTAAGCAACCTGTGCAAATTATTTTCATGAATGACACTGAAGAGTAATCTTGGCATTCATGAAAAAAAGGAAAGTATATGAAATCTCACCTGCTGGTAGAGAGGAGGAAAAATATCTGCTAGATGTTCTTTATGGTTGGTAATTACATGCTACTCAAACTCCATTGCTATGCAATAAATAGACCCCACAATGGAAACTCTCACCTCTTACAACCAGTAACAACAATTTAGCTCTGTGAGCTTTTCATATGAGACTTTCATAAAGACTTCTGAGTAACACAATTCTCTTCTTATAAACAATGCTGACTTTATTTTAGCTAAGAGACTTAAAAGATAAGCAGGTTTCACCACTGCCTGTTTCAAATCATCAGAAACCCCTAGTATGAGCTTTTAAGCTCGCTTCTTGTTTTGCTGAATTTAGCAAGTGTTACTACATGATTACAAATTGATGTATGAACAGGTAACAGGCTGAGATCCTTTGTATTTGGAACAGCAGAAACAAGAAAATAAGGTTGCCTTCTCCCCAAGTAGTGCACAATCTAACCTTAAGATGAGACTGAAGATAGACTGGAAATTATGAAAGGCATTTCCAGAAGTATGAAAGGCCAAGAAAAAAAAGAGAGTCCTCAAATTATATGTGCCCTACTCATCTAAGACATTTAATTCATCCTCCTGGTTCTGCCTTTTCCCTGACTGCATGAACTCATGATTTCTAGCAATCTTTGTCATGCCATCTTATGAAGCTTGAGATGTCCAGCAAGACAAATCATGACATCCATGGCACCCCAAAGCTGCCCTCCTGGTTCTGCCTTGCTACAAGTCTTGGCATGGAATGAAGCTGCTGCAGCAAACGTCTTCTTTCCCACAGTGCACTCACTGCTCCTTACAGCACTGGCTTCCATGGGTACCTGTGATGAGTTGAATGGAACCCATTTCCCACTTTTTCACTGCTTTTAAGGTGTGGGTTGGGTTAGGTGCAAGTATCTTGTTATGGAGCAGAAAGAGCAAAGTGCCACTCCTCGCTATGCTTCTTCAAGTGAAGGGTCTGGTTAAGGGGGATAATAACCACTGAGAAACTTCTCTTTGAGCTACAGCTTCTGTTTGTCCCATGCATGGACAATTAAACTTCTCAAGTATTTGGGCATTTCTGGAGCTGAAAAGCACTAAAAGTGTCAAGTCTTATAGTCCTCACTCAGTCACAACTGCCATTAGTGATAGCTTTGAGAAGAGATTTTCCTAAATAAAAAGAACAGATTTTTTTCATAACTAATGCATGTCACTTTTACTTATTTTCAGACCAACAGGAAATTGCGAAAAATCCCTAGTAATTTAAAAAAAGAAATCTGTTCTGTCTAAAAGAAAACAGCAGTTTTGCAAGGTAAAACAAATACCTGCTTTTATAAACTGAATAAAAGTGCAAATTTTGAAAGCCTTACTCAATCAAATTTAAGTGCCACAAGATTCGTAGAGACTGACACAGCTTTCTGTGGAAGTCTGAGCAGAATTAATTAGTTTGGAATGTAATACTGCTATAGATTTAAAAGCAAATAACAAAAACAACAATGTATTTCACAATCAGCGAAATCTTTGTAGATGTCAGCACAGGATAAAATAAAAAGGACATATAGATAATGATTATATAACTGAATATCTTCTTAAAATACTTGCTTCTACATAGAATTGGATCATATTTTTTCACTGATGAAAATACCCGTAGCTTTTGCCTTACGTTGATATTATATGCAAGATCTCACACTGTTTGGATCACAAAATAGTGATTAAATCAAAGCCCATTGTTTGACTACCTTCTCCACAAAAGGAAACATACCCACTCTCCATAAGAATACTTCTCTGTCCAGGCTTAATAATAATAGTATTTGTAATAACAGAAAGAAGATTTTAGTTCCTGATACACTGGACCCAAAATAGGTAGGAATTTATAACTGTCCCATTAAAACCTTGAACCAACAGTGAATGGGACATGACCCAACTAACAGCTGAACCAAAACCATAGCAGAATATCCAGGGCCCTATTTCTCTTTCCTATGAAATCATGAACAAAGATTAATGCTGAAACGAATTGGCTAATGAGGAAAGAGAGAATGAGATTCTGATCCACAGTAACTGAATAGGAGATGTTCTGGCAGCAGCCCCCCTTCAAAGGGATTCAGCTCAGCATCTTCCTCCAGTTACCAATGAAAAAGCAATTATACATTGAAGTCTACAGAAGAACAGACTTGCTTTTAGGGTATCGGAAATGTTTTGACACGGGTTCTAAACAAAACATGTACAACACATACAAAGCCATGCAAAAAACCTGCTTGGTTTAGTGTTTCATTACAAACTGGGAATCCAGCCCACATCATCTGAAAGGTTCACATAGTTTTTATATGAACTTGGGCCAAGATATGTTATGGTTTCACATCAAAACCTGTCAGAAATGTGTGGGTTTTGCATGGCTGCAGTGTGAAATTGGGTGAAAAAAGTATTTTACTTGGAATTCTGGGATCCAGCTGAATCCAAACACAAACCAAAATTCAATTAACATAAAGGCAAGTAGATTAAAGTCTTTTAAAAAAAATTATAAACCTACCATGTTTTGCACAGCTATGAATGGAACCTCTTTTTCATGTTACCCAGCACTGATCAAATGTCAAGGAGAGATTTCAGAAGTCTTGTGGTCTTTGAAAAACCAGAGCTCTATTAAGCTCTGGAACAGTTCAGTTGAAACTGGTGTAAGTACATCTTGTGGACAGCACTACTCAAGCTGCAGTGTTACTTTCACAGATGTTTCTTAAATTGCTTGGAAAAGAAATTAAGCTGAATTATATAATTATATTTTACATGTAATTGAGAATATTTGTTAACTCACCCACACAAAACATATCTGCCCCCACTCATGGCAGAAGTTTCTAAAGTTAGCGAAGTTAATGTAATTTCTTCTTCCAGGAAAGATGTGAATACAAAGGAACAGAAAGACCAGAATATGATTTAGAGGAAGTGACAGACTTTGACTACTGCCTAGAACCTTATGTAGACACTTATACCTATTAAGGAAAAACAGTAAAATGGCAGTCCAAAAGTAATAAATCAAAAGGGCAGGACCTTATCTCTTTTTATGAATTTACCTGCAGAGGACAGTACTGCAAGATTCAGGCTAGGAAAAAACTCAATTTCATACTGACAAAGTCATATGTTTCAAACCCTGGTATACTGCAACAAAGTATTCTAAAACCATTCCATGAATACAGGAAGAGGAATACTCATTTACAAAATGAAAAATGTGACTTATTTGATCCAATTGATTAAAAAAACAATTCAAAATATCATTAATATTGAGACTGCAGAAAAAAAAATAGCTCTCAAATTGAGTTTATATGTGAAACCTGAATATATGCTAGAGGGTGGCACATAGCTTCTTTGTCAAGTTAAGAGAACTGTGGTATAAAGGGGACATAAGTTATGTGATTTAGGCTAATTACCAACATCAGTTTTTAGCTCTAAGAAATACGTCTTGGATTAACTGTGGTTAAATTTAGGCTGTTAATCCACCTTAAAACCAAACTCCTAACACAATTTAAAATTATTTATTGTCTCATGTTCATCACTATGCATTAAGAAGTCAGCTATGATTGGCTTGCTACCACTTTTCACACCTGTGTTTAAGGGGTAAGTACTGGATAAGGAGAGAACAGGTTAAAGCAAATATAGATAAATTAGATGTTTTCAGAGGGACTGGACATGATAGGCTGCATTTTAGAATACTGTATCAAACTGCCAATGAAAACTCAAAGCCATATGTAGTTCTCTTTTAAAAGCCGTGTCAAACAGGAAAGGTACTTTTGAAAAATGAGAGAAGAAAGACATAGAAATGTAAACCAAATGGCTTAAGTTCAATGTTCAGAAAAACATTGGGATAAACTAAACTACGGATAAACTATAAACACATGAAAGGTAACATTCAGAACAGATCTGTCAATAATACCAACCCAAAACCACACCAGAGTGAACTATAATGCATCTCTACAACATACTCTGAAAATCAGAAATCTCTCTAAACTCTGTAGAGCAAGAGATATACTAACCGATATACATTATGGGAAGATTGGTTCACTGTGAAAAAGTTTTCACTGAAAAAAATTAGAACATTAGTAATTTTGTACTATATTGTGAAGCTCCATTTTTACCATTTTACCTCAAAGTTGTCAGACAAGGAAAACAAGAAAAGTGCTCAGATTACTTCTGCTTAGGGAGATAGGAAGAAGAAAATATATTTCCTCATATCAGCCCAAAGAACTGAATATTGTAACCATTTGTGGAGACAAAAATCAGTTCCCTCCTCTAATGGAGAGAACTTCCATAAAATGTAAAGACACCATGATATCCCTGCAGAAGTAGAAATTTAGCCTCCCCTTGAATGTATCCCTCACCAAAGTTCAGCACATTTCAAGCAGAAAGAGCACAAGAGTCAGCTGACATTCAGTGATGGTTCACAGCACTGAAAAGCTTCTACAAATGCCATTTCTATGCACAGAACCTGACTAAGGAGGAAAAAAACCTAGTTTGTTTCTCCATCTGTCCATTAAAGCATAACATCAACGTAAGCAGATTGTTTCTTATCCAGTGGGTTTCTTCCCTTTGTTTTCTTCTGTAACAGGTTCTAAGCATTTTTGTGGTTTTACGTTAAGTAACCAAGGGCTGTGAGAATTTTCATGCGACAAACCACAAGCTCTACAATGCACATTCACACTTGATGTGCTTCGCTCTGAGAGCCAATAAACTAAGAAATGAGAGGGAAAAAATTACACTGTGCTGTTTGATCTTTGCCCTGTGCTTATTCCAGCAGAGGACTTTTCAAATCCACACCTAGAGACGGTATTACTACACAACTCTGGTCAAAGCGTAGAAAGGGGAAGAGCCTCTCCCAGAGGACTAAAACAGAGATGCACATCTTTATACCCTTATAATCATGTTATAATGATGAAGCATACCAGAGGTGTCAAACACTTTTTTCACACTCAGGCAATATTAGTGCTCTGTGCAATTGCTGCTGAACTGATCCTTATAAACAGAGTTGTGAAACAACTTGTTTCTACTGTGCACTTGCCATGAGTGCTTCAGTATCATGAATTCACTCAATTCATTGCCTGGGCTTTCTAAAACTCGAGCCCAGGCAAATTGCTAAGGTCCTTTGCTTTTTAGATACTATACTTAGACAGCAGCAAGGTTTCTGCTTTATTTTTTTTTATGCTGTATCATTTCAAGCAAATATCCAAAGTCAGAGAATGCACCATCTGGAGCACGGTTTGCCTAATTGGTGCCCCCTGTGGCACTCATGAATCATGTGTTTTGGGATAAGTGTTCACAATTGGACTTTATGTGCATAGTACCTGGGAGGATTGTTTGACACTGGCATCATTAAAATTAGTAAGATCTATTCGAATGAAGGCAAGCCTGAAGAATTACAATTGTCTTAATAATACTTAGTTTAATCTTAATGTCCCAAATTCTGTAAAGAAATTATGTCCAAAAGGTTCCTCCTTGCATTTTCCATGTTGAAACCTAATGATATCCTTATAAAATTGAAAGACAAGGTAGGCAGAATGAAAAGATTTTAATATATTGTTTTTAATATTCCGACTTCAGTCAAGAAAGTTCCCACAATGCTATAGATATATCTGTAGTCTAACTATATCTAACAGATCTAAACAGATACCTAGATATAATCTAGTATTTATATAAGGGTAGAACAGATAAACCTTTATCTATGGTGTCTATTATTGATCTTGTTAATTCACTCAAATATTTTAATCCTCAGCATCTAGGGCAATGGAATGAACTTATCCCAAGCAAGCCGGTACCACCTGAAGAAAATGCATTTCTGGGTTTTGAGGAAAAAGAACACACTTTCTCCCATGTCTCAGTTTTATCCTTGACAATGCATTTAAAAAATTAAAGAAAATTAAACTGAGCATTTACAGAGAGTTCAGAAAATCAGTCATTGGTCATTAATCTTCATTCATAATTGTTTTGGTAACAAGAAGTCAAGTAACACAATTTAGTAGAAGTATAATTCTGGATTTTAGTGTCAACTGGAAAATTTGGAAGTATGTTTTTACTGGTGTTTTCCAGGTCAATATTTTATGGAGAATGCTTGATTCTGGTGAGGTTCCTCAGAAAAAAAGTCAACAGAATCCTGCCGTGCTTTATTTAGATTGCTTGCTTACTGAATTCCTAAGCAGCTGCATTCCTAAATCTGCAGTCCATGCCAAAGGCTGTCACAGGGTCAGGCTTTCAGCATCCAGTGCTGCACAGGCATCCTGCTAGACCATTCTGGGGTTTCAGTCCCTCTTATGTTCCAGTATATTTAGATTTCACTACCAATACAGGCTTCAATGAGCATTCAGGCACAACTGGGACATATGTGTGAACATTTTCACACAAGTGTGTGAAAGGAAATGTGATACACACATCAGTCCCGCAGGCAGAAAAGCAAATTCCATAAGGACAAATAATGAGAGTATGAAAAACAAGACTATTGTCCTAACTCATGATTTGGTTATCATTTCTTCCAGACCCAGTTAATAATTGCATGGATTCCTTCTGGACCAGTGGAGAGCCATGTACCATACTACTGCTTTCTGAGATGACCAGAGCCCAAATAAGCTCCAGAGACACCTCAGCTGTGCCCTAGCCTTTATGTCTCGAGGAAAAGAAAACCAAAACCAAATCAAACCAAACCAAACCAAACCAAAACAAAACAACTCAAAACAAAACAAAAAAATCCAACAAAAACAGCAACAAAAAAAACCACCAAAAACAAAAACCAAAAAATCCGAAGAAACGAAACAAAAAAACCTAGACAATCAAAAAGCAGCAACAAAAAAAAAACAACTAAAAAAACCCCACAAACCAACAATGAAAAACCAAAACAACACACCACCAAACTAAAGCAGGGGGAACCAAACTGCACTGAAAAGAAAAATTAACATTAGTTCAAATGGCCAGCAAACCAAAATCAAACATCACTTTCCTATAACTCAGCCTCCCTTGTTACACTCTTATTACTGCTGTGTTCTCTATCAGTTTTTCTTTCACATTCATGTTATTGCCTTCCTACATTTTCTTGCTTTTTTCTGTACCTTACCTCGTGCACGGATCATTTCCCCAAAAATATCACAATTGCTTCACAGTAGCTTCTCCCAGTTCTCCCATCTAGCTAATCTTTTGTCCTCAGTCCTCTTAGTTTCAGCTCTCCAGATGAGAATCGCTTTTCCTAGATACTCAGCTAGAAAGTTAAAGGTGTTTCCAATACACGATCCACAAATGTATTTTGGTCCTGTGCTGTTAAAAGCTGAAAGGCACACAGGATCCATGAGGCAGCCTTGGCTTACTCACACGGGATTGCAGCCCTGGCACAGAAAAGCTTCCTTATATGAAAATTTAGGATGCCTAAACATATTAAAATGCTCTATCACATTTCATTTAAGTCTCTGAAAATCATCATACCATTGAAAACAATGTATCCTCTCTGTTTTCCTTTTTCTTAGACATCCAATCCCAGCTGTTCAGAACATAAAAAATGTACCTAGCAATCTCTAGGGAATGGCTACCAATGGTTTGCCAATGATTGTCTCTCTTTCCTGCAAAGATACTTGAGTACATGAAATAAAAAGAATAACACTTGAGTAATAGTGAATTTTTCATTCATAATACTAACTTCTGTCTTCTCCATTCCACATATTTAACTATTGTTCTCATTCAAAGTCTCTTTAAGAAAATAGTTCCTCTGCTGATTTCTCTGCCAAGAATGTTTTACAATTTTGGGTATTGAATTAATAAGAGAAATAAACTTATTTACTTCATACTACAGAGATTGGACTTCAGAATAATTGTAAACATTTCTTCCATTTCTTGAATTCACCTACAATGTCCAAAATGCACTGGTCCTCTAAATATTACACTCCATAAATTCACAACAAAGCCAACATACTTCACAGGTCTTTCTCATGACATCTTTTCCCATTCTTTCATAAAACTTTTTATGAACTTTAGGCATTTGTTTTTCTTCCTTCTGGAATTCTTCCAAATATGAAAGTTTAATGACTGTGATTTTGTCTTCTGCCATTTAGGGAGAGTAAGAGAAACAGATATGAGAAACTGCAAGGCATACTGATGAAATCAGGAAACCTTAGTCTCCAGACAACACTAGGACTAGTTGTCAACAGTGCAGTTCTTCTTCCTGTACACAGCCTGCCAGTGTATTTCCTAGCACTGATGGCACAGAAACTCGGATTTTTCAACTCCAGAAAAGAGAATTCCCTACTGTTGTACAAGTGGATCAGTATTAGCAATATGGGTCCCAAAAACCCCAGAGAATATGCTTTGTCTCCAGCATAATATGCACTACTTACATCACCATCTAGTTTAGTATTATTTTACAAAATCAGAGGACACTCTTAGAAGCCTTTAGCCCCAAAGATCTACAGATAAGGAGTATCATACTGTGAGCATGTTGAAATGCATTCACTGCTCGAGAAACAGTCTCTAAGATGATAAAAATAGGACAGCTATAGCTGTCCTTTTTAAGTAAGGCTACTGCAGTCTTAAAGGGCAATTCACTGCATTTTTCCATCTCCTGCAGTAATTTATGTCACTCAGGCTATGAATCCAGTGCACTGCAAAGAGAGTTGGTAACTGTCTGGGCACATACAAATAAAGTAGGAGAGGGAGGAATATACTTTGACTCACGCCTTTGGCTTGGACGCTTTTCTCTTGGGAACAGCTATGAAAATGTGGCAGGATTTATTAACATAATATTATATTTATACCATATAATAAATATAAATGAAAATAAACTTGAGAATTTTCAGCATTCTGAAACTAAAAGTATGGGAATATCAGTGTACAGGAAACTATTTGAAAAAGTATTCTAAGCATATTAAGAAAAACACTTAACAGCCCATGCCAACTTTGATATGCTACAAAAGGACAATGTGCTATAATTGATTAATAGTAAAAATAGTAAAAATAACCGCAAGATGATTTAGCAAATGAATTTCAAAAAGTTTTAAATTTTAAAATTCAAGAAGGGGTGAAATTGGAAAAAAGACATCATGACAAAAAAGTAACTTTGGAAGGTTATGGCTTGCATCATTTGCTTTCTCTACAGTTACTTTCCTTTAAGAGAATTTTTTTATAATTCAAATTACGCCATTACTCTTAGCTAATGTGCTCATGGATTTTTAGATTTTTTTGTTACTCCTCTGCAAAATTTTTGAAAATCCAAAGTACTTTTGGTAGGGAAGGGATCTTGTTCATAAAATTTGACACAAATTTTCATATACTTTTCAAAACAGAGAGCTGGTCTTCTGCTTTTAGAGAGGTTTTCTTTTATTTTGAAGTCTGCAATTTTCACTTAATAGGGGAAGGTTTACAAGAATTCACCCATAAACAGTTCCACACAAAAGCTAGAATCCTAAGTAGGGGATAGAAATAAGAAGATAACATTAAAATAATAAAATTTTAACCAAAGGAACAATAAAGAAAGGGTCATAAACTTCAGCAGATTAAATTTAATAATGTAGTTATCAAGGGTGAAAAAGGAGTTTGAGAAGCAAGGAGGTACAGGGATCAAAGCTAGTTCCATATCCTTCTTCTAACACCTCAGAAAAAAAAGAGTCCGCCAAAGTGTCTACAATGCCAGTTGGCATTCATGGCCCAAAGACAGGGCAGGGAAAGGACAAGATTATTGCAAAGAAGCAAAGTGAATTCTCTGAATTGGTTCTCTGAGGAAGAAACCACCGAGGTCTTGACTTGGGAATCCTATAGAAGAGAGTACACACAGGCCAAGCAGAGGATAGCACACCACCAGAGCCAGACAGCACTCACCAGGGATCTTTAACAGAACTCATCGATGAAATACCAAAATTATCTATGTACCATGTGCTATAAATGCAGGTAAGCTTATCAATATAGAAATAAAGTTCAGAGAAGAGATGGAGGGGTTGCTTTCCACTAAGCTCATAATTAACCTGAATTTTGGCGAGGTGCAATTCAGTGACCTTCTCATTTTTGTGGAATCTCATGAAAAATCTTCTTTGGGCTCCTCACACAGCAGATGCAGCCCATGTCAACTTTTCCTTCCAGCAAGCTCCCCTGAACTGCTGCCCGAGTCTTCCCTCTGTTTACTCAGCTCTCCACAACTTCTGTTACTGGAAAAGCAGCATGAGGGCATCACAACTTCTCACTCCTTGTTTCCTGACTTTTAGTCCTCATCACATTGCTTACTTTGAAGTCACCAACTCTATGCATGCATAAAAACCGTACAAGGCTCTTCTGCAGCAAACTTTAATATTGGAGAAAACTAATCTCATACCCTTTTTATTCCACTTTTAATAATCTTCCAAAGTTCTGTGTTAAAGGGAATTTTGTTATATTAGCATTCCCTTATCTCTGTTTTCTTTCAGCTGTCCTTTGTATATACTATGTGCAATATACATTTAAATAATTAACTAAGGATGAATTACTGTATTTTTCCTTAAATTAGTGGAATGTAGTCCTGCTAAAACTATAGGAACAACTGACAAATTATGAGCCATTTCCCAGTATGGATGGTCATAGTTACCAGATTATATATCGAAAAAGAATATATGCATACATAGCACAAAATGTAGATAGCATCAGTGCAAAATTATCCTTTATATATTGTATCTGTTTTTATGTAATGCATTCTCAGAAAACTTTCTGGTGTTCAGTAGTCTTCTAAGTGTTGAGCATTTTAAGAATTTATAATTACAAAAAACGTAATTCTAGAAGGAGTATTTTTCATAAAAAGGAAATAAAAACAATTTTTTTGCTTCTTCAGCACTTATGACAAACTACTCTCACTCAGCAGAGGAAGGAAAAAATAAATCCTAGGATATAAGTGGCCTTTCAAATAATTATAGCATCTGTATAGTTGTTACTTTGAGATTTGATAGCAAGGAGATACTCAAGGACAGAGTTATTTGTTGTACACATAATGGCAATGTTAAGCTCCCCACGTAGAGCAAAGCATCCTGAAAATGCAGGATTATAAATGTGAGAAAAAGAAAACAAACAGGGCAAGGTAAATACAAATTTTACACACACACATTATTAGCCTTTTCTGTCCTACACTTTATAAATATTGCAGAACACTAATGCATTGTCCTTCAGATTCCAGCCTTGTTATTCTTCCAAAGGTCTGACAAAAATTATTTTGTTACTTCATAATTTCTTTAATATTTTTCCTTTCAGCTTCATTCTCTGCTTATAAGCAGGTCTGGTTGATGCACATGTCCAGCCATGCTCTGAACCTGATTGGTGCAGTCTTTTCTGCCCTCCATTAACAGTCCAGCTATCTATATTTTCAGTACAAAAAGGTAAATTGTTTTATTCCAATTTTCACTGTCAGACAAGAGTCACAGTCCTCGGGAAGGGCTGCCTTTCAGGCATTAATTTAAATTTTGCGAATATAACACAAAAAACTTTGAGGATTCTTCATTAAAAAGGCAACATACATATGTAAATCTCTTAATTGCTACTTTGAATTAGGTATGGATGCTTGAGGAAATGTTATACTGGAAGAATACTCAATCTCTGCTTGCTGTGGAATTCGGTTTGCACTGGGGGCAGGGTGAGAGATTTCAATAATGAGGACGGACTTACAACATCCATGAAATACATCCACTACATGCATGTTTATAGTCTGTGTTTTTTCTAAATCAGCTCTTTATCGGGAAGAAGAATTTAACTAACATCATTCACGATTTTGCACATGTGCTGTTCAGCATAAAATGTTGCCTTCACTGGCAGCTGCTTTGCAAGCACATGGAGTCCATGTCAGAGTCTGTGAAGAGTAGAAAATATACTTCCTAATTTGTCTTTAGCTTCACTGAAATATCTCAAGACAAATTAGATTTTCCAATTTCCTTCAGGGAAAGCAGTGACATTTTCTGTTATCCTTTAAGCACTTAGAGTATATGAAGAACAGAGAAGTCAATAATCAGCAGTAACTATGCCATCCAATATTTAATTACCAGTGCAGTATTTAGAAGTAGTACACTACTCTCTTCTCTAAATTTTCCACATAAAAATGGCAGATTTAATAGGCTTTTAAATGTTAGGGGGATGCCATTAAGAATAAAAGAGTGCTTCCTGAAATTAAATAAAATATTCTGCATTTTAAAGTACTCTGAAACACAGATCCCAAGCACTGAATATTTTTCAGCTGCTAAGAAGAGTTGGACAACAGCCTCGGAACCATCTACCCTCCTGTTTTCTACAGAATTTTCCAATTCTCTTTAAAATGTGGTAGCACAACTCTTCCCAAAATTTTTTGTCTTTCTCCTCAGAGTGAAATAAGAAAAAAAGGAGCAACTCAAACCCCAACAACCAAACTGAAAATCCAACTAAAACCACTGTTTAGACATGCTGGAAAGAGGGGCTGTGTAACATGGCCATCTGGACAACTCCTCAAGCAGTAACAGCACAGAACTACGCAGACTCAAGAGTTTCGTACAGTACAGGGAATGCATGTTAATTTTACTCCCCCCTTCCTCCCAGTCCAAAATGCCAGGTTAATGGAAATTAAACTAGAAAACTCATGAGCAAAACCAGAATAAGATATCAATAGAAGTTTTGCCTCCCTTGACTGCTTGAATATTTTAAAAATATAAACAAAGCTAAAAAGAAGGAATGGTCACATCTTCCTAATACTCTGAAAGATATTTTAATGTTTTTATGATATGCTATGAAGGTGTTTTCTCTCTTAGACTTGAGACATAATTATTGGTAGCAATAGTATGAAAAGTATCTTGCAGAAGGTAAATCATGGTACTTGGAGTGGAAAAGGCTGAGATAGAAACATTGGAAATGCTTCAGGATTATTTTAAAATGTACTGATATTCTAGTGATCTATTAGAATTATCTTGTAATATTCAGTTTTGAAAGCATCAGCTTTGCTGTGATTTCTGTGTAATTAGAAAGCTTTAGGAAGCTTATTAACTAGGGATATAGTTACTCAGTATTAAACATTTTCCTAAATGCTTAAATGAAGTATTTCACTTGGCTGCCAAGTAACAAAGTAGTACAGCAACATTTATTATTTACATATATACATTATCTGCAAAAATTTAATAAAAGAAAAGTGTAAGTCTTCCTGATTTCTCAGGAGGAAACTGTAAAAGTGAAACAATAAGAATCTTTACTTTTCAGATAGCACCTAGAAATACCTAGTAAATGCTGGTTTATTAGTCTTCTGAACACTATAAGGAAAGTTACATTTTAAGTAACAAGTGAAAATGTTTTTCACATTCTAGAGTGTAAATTGAACTGCCTCTGGGCTGGATAAGTTTTGGCATTCATCTCAGAGTTCGACACAACAGTCAGAACTCAAGAATCACTTGTTTAATTGGTCAAATGGATAATCTTCCTCCCTCCCATTATGATGGTGGTTTGCTTTTGTTATTTTTTTTTCTCAGCTTGTACACAGTGTCACGTTTGAAGTACAGAAAAAATCTTTAAATTGAAGAAGAATTTCTAAAGGGACCAAAAAATTTACAGCATCTTTCTTGCACTAGCATGCAACATCACATTCAATAGATGACAATTGCCTGAAATTAGTGTTTTGACCTCCCAAAAATAACCACCAATATTTAAGTGTGGTTTTAAGAAACCACTTACATGATTGCCGCTTGTTTACTTGCTTGTCGCAGATAAATTCTGTCATCTTCCTCTAGAGCAGTGGGCTGCAACTACTGATCTTCACTAGACCACCTGCCTGACATCTCCTCACAGCTGAAAACAATTGCTCAGAAGAATCCTCTGCACAAAGTCTGGCTGTTCACAGCTATGGCAAAAAATCCAGAGGTTCTAACATCTCCCATCACCTTCCTTTCTCTTATTACATAGCTCTATAAGGGAGAATGTGTTCAAGAGAAAAGTTAATGAAACATTTCTGTTTCTAATTACTTCAAGATCCAAAGAGAGTACGAAAATCTTTTTCCAGCCCTGTGTGGAACCACAGACAGACATACTCAGAAAACAAGCCACTCATAGCATCAGGGCCTACACATGGTCAAAACATTAATGTGAAGGAGCAATAATTCTTTCTGAGATCACTTAGTGCCATTTACAGTAATGTTTAATGAGAAATGTGTTTTAACCCAATTCAATTTGATTATTCATTAGGAGATGTATTTATATTTCTTCAATTTCTAATTGTAATGATCATATTATGAATTCTGGTTAGATGCCTCACAAAGTGAATGATACACCTGGCAAAGGGGAATTAGTCTGTTTTTATCTCTGTAAAGTCCACATCAGAACACAAGAAGATGAGATCATTTTAGTTTAAGTAATTTGTATGCAGTGCACATCAGCACCAAGAGCATAGTGCCACAGCCAGTTTGTTGGCTAAGGATTATCAGATTGTATATCCTGTGTCAGGAAAAGTACTAAATAAATCCTCATGCTGATTAAAGAAATAGACCATCAGACTCAGAATTCTGGTTTCTAGTGGCTGACTCTTCCCCAGAGTCCATCTCAAAGTTGCATGTAGCAGCTTTTTTATCTGCCTAAGCTTGTTTGCATCTCAGAAAGGATAATTCACATGGGAATGGAAAGCAAAGAGTGCCATTCTTTGACAACTACATTTTAGAGCATTTAGCTCATCCTCTAAGTCACACTGCAAACTGCTTAACCTATTTGCACAGAGTTACAAACAGAAGCATGAGAAAATGAACAGTGTTCCACAAATGAATGGATGATTTGTATTTTTATTCTTTAGCTGGTATTATTGTAGCTTTGTTATTAGCTACACATTCAAAATTATACTGGGACTACATGATTTTGGTATTTGTGCAGAAGTCATTAATTGAACTACAATCATAATAATAAAATAAAGAAATATGGTTTATCACATTCAATTGATGGTCTGTCAACTAAAGACTATTGCACTCCTGGCATTCTCAAAGTTGCTGGATCTGTTACCAAGTTCTACAAAAGCCTGAGTCCAAAACAAGATCCTGGAAAGGATCTGGATCAGAACACAATCTTTCTAGGCACTAGACAATACATATTTATATTGGATAAGTAGTTTTTTTCTGAAAGTACAAAAGGTTCCCCCAGATAAACTCCCCTAATACCAAGATAAATCTTTATCATGGACCATGCTCTTATCCTTCATTTCTTGGGAAACAAGCGCCCATGCAGAATAGCTGCTTCATATTAAAAATAAATAAATAAATAAATTTTCAAAACACACCAAAATTCTGTTTCAATGCACGTGTGGAATTCAGAGGTAAAAAACACAGATTGCCTTAATCTGAGGTCTGATACTCAGAAAACAAGGCCAAGAGCATTAGTTTCTTCAGCTTCAGTGTATATGAAAGCTACACTGTTTATATTCCTCGTGAGCATTTAACCAGCACTTTATTATTGCGGCTAAGGGAGGTGGCTACAATGGAATCTATGGTTCCAGAATCAAAGTAACTTTATTTATTAACTAGCTTTTAAACTTTTCTCTTCAGAATCACCTATTACATCACAAAACATCAGAGGTTCAGCTACCACACTGGTACTCTTTACCCTGGACTTTGCCCACAGAACATGGCAGGGCATGGGAGCACCTGACAGGGAACAGTGTGCCTTCACATTTTGCCTTCGTGATTTAAAAGTATTTTTCTACTCACATGATCAAAACATTTAACTATATAGGATGATACAAATTAGAGTCCTTTCCTTGCCCTGCCAAAACAGCAATGCTTATAGAAGTTTATTATTAATAGTTATTAGTGACAGCAATAGCAATATCTATTACAGCACAGAGATAGAAAGAAAATGCAAGTAAAGGCATCTGCAAACTATGTTAAAAGATTGCAAATTATATGAATAATTTAGAAACTGAAGTGAGTTGAAGGAGCAGATATTAAGAGATTTAATTTGCCTTGTTCTATAAACACTAAAAACCAGTACTTTCCTGGCAAATAACCTATATTCCAGATTTCTGTAACCAGCATCTTTACAACCCTCTCCATGGGATACACGTTTTGAAATCTGGAATTTTTTTCACTGTGATTTTATCCTATCCCCAAGTCATTAACATTTCTTCAGTCCCTGAAACAAAAGACAAAATGAAACTTCAAATACGGAAATGTATACGTTTGAAAAGGGAGACAACAAGAAAATCCATGAATAATCATTTTGTTCTTTGCCACTATATCCATTTTCATTGAATGTTTTATGATAGAGAGATGATGAGCAGCCCTGTCTGAGGGCCAAGGACAGACAGTTGAACAGGCAAAATTCCCTGTCATGAAGAAATGCTTATCTCTAATGACAAAGAGACATTCATAACGGTAAAAACCTCTCTCCTTATCTTATTGTAACACATGTATTCATTGTTAAAGTAGCACACTTTTGACATAGCAATTTAAAAAGTTTTTTACATCTTATTCTTATGTTCTTGGCTTCATACGTTTAAATGACCTTCTGTTTAAAGTTACAGAGCTCTGGTAAAAATATTCAAGTTTTAAGAAAATTACTTTCATTTTCTCTGAAAGTTGTCTAAAACTCACCTCCTTAAAGTATCCGAATTTTTTTTTAAGTAATTATATTAGTCTCAACAATAAAAATGCTACCTATGAACTTTTGCTTACCTCAGAAATTAAGATCTATTTCTCAGCTGTTAAGACCAAGGAGTGAAAAAGCAGTTGTTAGCCAAGTGATTAAAGCAAGTGCGGGAGGAGGAACTGTATCAATTCACAACCTGTAACCTCTGGTGGTTCAGAGAGACTGAATTTTCAATGATAGAAAATATAACAGTATCATCCTAACTTGCACAAAATCAATCCCTCCTCGTTAATCAAACATTCTCCTAAGGTGCAGTACTGAAAGGAGGGCATTCTGATATATTTTTCCCATAGCACTAAAACTTCCTATTTTTAAGTCTGTTAGAAAGACAAGTATCAAAAACCTTTTCTCTCTGCCCCACTGGTCTCATATTTGTGGTCCATGAAGGAACTTGTTATAACTCTAATTCTACAGGCTGGCTCCTTTCCTGATAAAACCTACAGCAGCTGCTTTAACACTTTTACATTAGTCTTTCTATTCTTACATTGCTATGAATCAGCTTAATTAAGAAGAACTACAGAAATATTACATATTTTTATGTGCTAGCCCTTAACAAAAATACAGCTGTCATTCTTCTACTTCAATTACTCTCTAATACAGTGTTCAACATTTACTCCTAAACTAATTCAAATTGTTAATCAAAAAATATTCATAGTTGGCTAAGATGATATTGGTTCTTAAAGATCTGATTTTAATTCTTTTTTTTTTATTGTCTATTCATACCCTTTTTCAGTTGTCTCAGCCTATCCTCACCAGGTCCATCTAGAAAAAAAACAGGCCTGACAACATTAGCATGGTGCTGACAACACCAAGGCTGGGGGTTTTATCCCTGTATGGACCATTCACATAAAGAGTTGGACTCAATGATCCTTGTGGATCCCTTCCAGCTCAGAATATTCTGTCATTCTGTTCTGTGATTACAAGGAGATCTATGGTGCTATTAAATGTAGAGTAAGATGTTTTCTCTTTTCATATCACGTTTTAAATATTCTATTCAGATAGCAAGTTTTCTATCACACATATGGCTTTTTTCTTTCTAAGCAATTTTCACCCATTTATTAGGACCTGGTTTTCCATAACAAGTATATCTACTCACGGCAGTGATATTACCCACTTTAATACAATAACATGGTTTCAAATTAAAAGATGCTGTCACCTGATAAAGGCAAAAAGTGGCTCTAAGAAAACCTATCTTTCACACTATGAAGACACAAAGCATCCCCTCTTTTGTCAGGGATCAAAAAATTGTAAAAAAAAAAAAAAAATCCTTTTCAGGAAGGAAATTAAAAGAACCAAAATTGGAAAAGGTACTAAAAGAAGTTTAATGGGGTCCATTTCCCTCCACATAGATATGCTACCCTGGATATATTAAAGATCTATACAATGCTATTACAAAAAGTGAAGAATCACATCATTATGGGAGACTGACTTTCCAGAAATAGATTGTAGAATAATCCTGGATACAACAGGTAACAGATTTATTTATCAAATAGTTATTATAGAGAACAACACTGGGGAAAGAAACACCGGATGAAAAATGCCTATTAAAAGAAGATTTCTAACCATCAAAAAATCAGATTTTGGAACAGGCTTCCACTCACAGTATTGAGGGGGGAGTGGGTAGTGGGAATGGAAGCGAACATGTCTCATTTTAATTGAAAGCTGTTGCGAAAAGGTGCAATTGTAGTCTGAAATGTGTGGTCTCCAGCACCTCTTACAGCACTTCTGTGTGGGCAGTTATTGAAAATGGATGATTGAAGTTTTCCACTTTTCTCTGAAGCACTCACTGACTTAGGAAGCATTTAATAATAGAAACAAAATATTTTCCCCATTTTGTAGTTGCCTTGTGTCTGAAAAAAACACAGCTATTGCAATACCAATTCAATCTGTTCATGCATCATTACCCTCTTCTAACAGTATTCAAACAGACTAACTTGATGAAACAGAAGTGGTTAGACTGGGCATTTTAATTTTTTAAAAGGTGTGGCTTGTAATCAAAACAGAAGAAGGTTAGGCAGTGAATGGTATGAGGAAAACAAGGAAATACATATTAGAGTGTCCTGTTGATGTCTTTTTGTTCATGGGCACTAATATTTACTTTATAACACAGTTTTTCTTTCTACAGAAGTGTTTTCTTTGTCTTTTTGCAAAAACAGGTGTTTCAAAAACGAAGGTCTTTCAGCAGTGTAGGTGCAAAGATTAGATTTTTATCAGCAAAGTTACTCACAGGCTGTTTCCCTCATTTGAAACTATTTAGTACAATATGGAAGGTGTCTAATGGAAAACAAGCATTATGTTTCCTCCTTTCACTGCTGCTGTGCCTCAGGCATGCATAGGAAAAACTGCTGAAGTAAGAAAATAGTATTTTGGTCTACAAATTTACTATGGCTATGACAAAAAAGACATTCCTTATTAATACAAGGTAAAAGAGACCATTGTGATAACTAGGAAGGGTAAGAAAGTATTTATGGTATAATAAAACAAACAACAGTTAACAATAACAGTTTCTTCCCATTTTTTTCATACATATACATTCAATGCAGAACAAAACTGTTTTCATTTTTCTTTAGATTTAGCCTAAAGAAAGATTGAAACTAAATCTAGACTGAATCTTAAAAGAAGACCAATGATGATAAATCCATTTAACTCACAAGTGGTCTTTTACATCAGACAAAGATAACTTAATTTCAGAGCCTACAGTATGTCTATTTAGGAAACAAAATATTTTCATGCATAGAAGGATCATATCTCACAGCAAATGCAATACTTGGATATGTTCTGTTCATGTAAATGTACACATAGATCAGATTCTTTTAACCAGGAGTATCTGTTGCAGCTGTGTGTGTAGGCATAGAGCAGATATACAGGAGTTAATAAACTTAATATCCTTCAGCCTTCTCTCAAAAAAATTCACTCAATTTCTCGCCACAGTTGTAAACAAAGCATTTCCAAACCCACTGTCATTGCCAGGCAGTTCTCCCTTTGCCGTAACACTTATCCCACATGAATTCAACCCCAGATACCTAAGAAGAATGCTTTTTTGAGACAAGTAGTGGAAGTCCAACTTAAGAAAAGACTATAGGGCAACTAAGTAAAACCAGGCTCTGAACCTGGATAACTATATTCATCATTACTTTATTTAAAACAAAATAGATCAAATATAGATGCTTCACAGTATTTCAATACAGGCACAATTTTTTTGTCAGTCCCCGAGAACATCCAAGTCAAAGTACAAAATTTTACTATAGATTAAGTAGATAAAATTAATGAGGCCACCTCAACACTATCCACTTTTCTTCCATAAAATACCCAAAGCCTACCAAAATATCAACACTGCACTCAAAAACAAAACCTAAAACAAGATGCAAACAAAAACCAGAAAAAACCACCCAAACAAAACCAAACCACCAACAAAACTAAAAACCAACAACAACCCCTCCCAAACAAAGAAAAAACAAACAAAGACTCTTAATCAAGTAGATATATGAAATTTATCTATCTTTCTTCTGGTATTGACTAATGTCTAAGGAAAACTAGAGAACCCAAATACTAGAACAGGCTTACACGGGGACATGGTTTGACAGACATTTAAAGAACGGCTACAAATAACAGTTCTTACTGACTTCTGGAGGAGGAACCTTCATTACTAAGATCGTAATCCTTTCTATCCTTTGAATTGATGGAGTCACTCTCAATAGTCTTCCATGGAAAAACCATTGAGATATAATCTGCCTTATTAATGCCTTCCCTTCACAATGATATAACATCTATAGAACTAGAACAAAGTCATAAGCAATCCTAGAAGGATCTGGGAAACTCATTACACCTACTTCTGTATGTGTTTGGACCTGGGTACTCTTCAGCCCTCTCATTAACATACTCAGTCCTTTTCTTCGCTATTTTCCACTGATGTTGTATCAGTGAGATACAGAGTGAGAAGCCTTGAAGCAAAACCAAGAATTATGATCAAGCTAAGGTAGTGTCCCTGAATTCTAGGACATACAGACACTAATGTGTCTTCAGTAAATACGGCATGTCATCGCTTGGAATGAGACCTCGCTGGCGTCCCCAGCCTTGCCTCACTTGCCATCAAGTACATTATCAGGAGCATGGTTAGCCAACCAGACTATTCTCAGTGTAATTATGCTGAAAAAGATTGGATACACATCCATGAAACTGTATGTTCCAGAAGAATAATGTTTCAGTAGCCTCACTATAAATTAACAGACTCACTATCTGTATGACATAGATAAACTCAGAAAATAGAATCCAGTTGAAGAGATGTGTTCTGCTGTGTATGGAATTAACGTGAATAACAACTGGCTACACCTCCTTTGTTATCACATAGAACTGAATGGAGTGTTTGTTTAAATACAATAAAACACTAACACTATTAAATGTATTAGTGGGAAGAGGTAATTGGAGTGTTGTTATATCACTTCCATAAACACTAATTCATTTTAGGTTTATCAGTATGCCTATAGCAAAAATGAAGGTACCTAGTTTAGATGAGCACGGAGTGATACATAAGCATATATATGCAACAGCACAGGTGTTAAGATTCCATGGAATTCCATAGGGCCTGCATCAATAATTCTCCATGCAGTGGCATTGAGCAGAAAAGTAAATGCATTGTTTTACCCTTTCATTTTTTTTTAATGCAGCCATGGCCAGGGAAGAAACAGTAAGACTTCCCTGGGCTGCAAAACGTTTCTTTTGTTTCTTATATATCACAGAAGCTATTTCACAATAGAAATTAGGTTGGCCACTTGGTTTTAAAGGAAATAAAGAACTATATCTTAAAGGGACTTGCCACTTTACTTTTTTTTTCTTTGAAGCACACCTAATAGTACATGAATATAAAAGAAAGCTAGGTTATCCACACTGAAATGTACTTCCTTCTAAGCAAAAATATATGAAAAGAAAGGGGAAAAAAGAAAAACAAAACCCCACACTCACCCTGCTAATGCTCTCTTATTTCAAGTTCCTGCTATGAGATATTATTTTATTAACAATAAAACATGGAATAGGAATAAAACTTTCCAAAATAAATTCTTCTCATGCAATCTGTATTTTCTCATTAGTCTGTTTCACACTTTTGGGAAATTTAAAATGCCATTTGAAAAAATGCATGCTTCGCAGTAGTAAGATTTTTTTTATCTGAACCTAATGCTTCAAATATGTTCTATTTTATAATGGTTTTTAGTTTAAGAACAATGTGATGATGATGTGGCTTGGTGGGAGTGAATTAGTTTTAAATAGGAAACTTGTTTCAGGTAAAAATTTTACTCATTATTACATGTCACAAATATAAATAGTGGTTGCTTTTGTTCTTCAGAAATTCCAGGATGAAATATTCTAAACTGACTTTAGGAACAGTTATTCCAGCCACCAGTATCATAGTACAGATGTACATTTTCATGTTCTGGAATTCTTGGTATTCTGTAATTTCCAAGAGTAAAATCACTGGAAAAACTTCCAGATTGAGAAGCATCCTTGCAGTGCCCTAAAATAATGTGTGTATTTATCAATTGATTTGCAAATCAACACAAACATCTCATTGTGACCAGTTACTGCATCCCCCCCCTCCCCTCCAGTTCTCTTTACCCTAAAATACTTTAAGGTAAAAGATCAAAATGAAAGGCCACTGTACAAATGAAGAACTCACTCAGAAAATTAAAAAGCTGACCCTGGTATGCAAGCTACCAAAATAATTATGATGTGTTTTGACAAACACCTCTTTCTCATTCTGCTTATTTTTTCTGATCATCAGAAAAGTTAAAATAGAGAGTTTGTGACATTCCAGTTGTACAAATGTTATGGGAAAGCTAAAAGGGGTGATATATTTTAAATCAGTGAAATAAAGTGTTAGCACATGTTTATACTTCTACTAAACAGACTTTACTTTGTTCCTCTCTATTCTCTTTCAGCCACTTATCTAGGCTTTGGATTTATTATTCTAATTTATACAATTCTCTTGTTATTATACTTATTTTCCTAATTTAAGGATGAGCATCAATATTCAAGGATTCTCTTGATCTCTTGTTCTAAGAGAACTGATTTTGGCACCATGGCAAGAATGGTAAGAGTTCTTCCAAAGACAGCTATGTTTCCCAAGATATGAATCATAGAGAGAAGGACCAGAAACTATTTTTGCTTCATGAAGCCAAGTACAGAATCAACATCTCAAGCCTTAACTCTTGATAACCTATAAGTAATTTAAAGAGCATGGTTTAGGAATTTTTAATTTTTTTTTTAATTTTCTGGTTTTTCCCCATAAATCCCTCTCTCCCAGAAAGGCAATGAGATACCAGGTACTTGCCTTTAACTGAGAAAACTATGAAAAATACTTTATTCTTATCCAAGCTGCTTCCACTCTGTGACGAGGTTATTGCCAATTTACATTTTTGCTAACCTGAACAACACTATTCACTCTCAAAAATGTGAATTTGGGAGCAAATCTTATAATTCCCAACAGAAATTCTTTAGATCTGACCTAAAGGCAAGAATCAGGAAGACAAGCTGTCTGTAACCACAATAAAATCTCTTGTTGCATGTAATAAGATAGTACCCAATTTTAATACTGATACTCTGAAAATTATAAGAGCAAAAGCCTTTGTAGTACACAGTGTAACTATGGCATCTTCTAGTAGTCTGAGTCGACTCTAATTGAGGTCAATAGGGACCTTCTTAAACTGGAGAAGATTATGTCCCAATAGTCAGATTTGACTCAGTATTGCCTTCAGAAACCCTGGAAATTGAGAAGCAAAAGCTTTGAAGCTGAGCTTTTTCAGCCTTTTCTGCTTGAAAATCTCCTTTCTATAGAGCACTTGAAAGCACTGGAACTGTTACAGCCCCAAAGCCTGCCTGTGAACTTTGGGGGCTGAGAATCCATGGCCTGCCAAACTATTAATAAGTTCAATACAACTAATTCCATTATTTAAGTTTAATAAGTTAATTTGCATGGAAAGAGAGGCATTTGCAAAGCAGCTTTTATTCTGTTACATACGGTTATATAGTAGCATGTGGAAATATTGCTTCTTGTATTTTGCTATTTTGTGACACAGGAATGAAAAGCAGCACCAGTGGTTGTGGTTTTAGCCAAAAGACGAAGAGATAATGTACTGTCTTTGAAGACATTTGCTATAATGATGACTGATGAAACACTGTGCGCTAATGGAAAAAATATTATAACAAACTCAAGACCAGAATGGAAACATTGAAACACTACTTACGGAATTAAATATAGCTGAAAAGGTGTATTGTTCTACCCTATGAGAAACTGCAAATTTTCAAATATTAAAAGAATGCATTAGAACAAAATATTATAACTAAAACCATTTCAGATAACAAAACAAAATATTTACTTAAGAAATAGTTCCATAGTCCCTTACAAAAAATATTCTTCAATCTTTTTGTTCTTGTTTAAGTCCTGCAAAATAACCGAACTTATGGAATCTCTGCAGCATGTCCTGGGAAACAATCTAAACTGAAAACTGGGTCTTTAGGGACAAGCATGTGGGACATAAGGCACTTGAACTAATTCAAGTGTAGGAGATATGAGCTATTTGGTGGTATTTCTATGTCTCCTTCTGACTGGTGGGGGTGGGAGGAGGAAAGGAAAGAAGCACCAGAGAAAAATTCTGTATCTTTTTTTCCTAAGAAGTCAAAAATTTTCAGATGGGAAATAGTAATTTTAAAAAACTACTTACTTCATGTAAGAGACAAAATTTCTATTGCAAAGCATTCTGGTAAAATAATACTCAGCCAATTCTGAATACATTTGAAGATGCTTTCTATGTACTGCTTTATATTTACTTCATTAAAGTAAATTGTTATATTAAACTTTAATTTTACAACACATTAAAATCACATATATTTAGCAGTTGGTTTTATAGACATGGCAGATGCACAAAGATAGACATGAGGAGGCAAAAAAATGAAAAAAATTTAGTTCACAAAGAACAAAGTATTTTAAGGTTACTTTTCTGGTCAAAGTGATAACCAGGTCTCCTGAAACAAGCGTAATTTTTGCCTCTGGCAACAAGGGACAGTTGGAATAGATCTTTTACCCACAGCCATGCAATCAAGTAATCTAGCCAAAAGTATATTCAATGTCTCACAGACACTACAGAAATAAAATTAATTTAAAAAAAAAAAACACCAAAGTAAAAAAAGTTTAGGTTTTATTCCTCTCTGAGAGAATGTAAGCACTGTTTTGAGGCTCATGTTTGCCAAGTTCTCAAGACACATGAAGAGGACCAGGTGCATAGACCAAAAAAGTAGAAATTCCTTTTCCACTATGCCATCAAGAACTAGTCCTCACCTAGCAGACAAAAGTTGCCCAGAAGTAATTTCAGCAGTGTTCCTTTATCTACATTTTAAGCATGTTAGGATTTCTGTATTCAAATTAAATACCTGTATGGTTTAAAAGATGTGATTAACAACAAGGCATTGATACCTAATGGCTTAGAAAATTTTTTTAGAACTTTTAAAATTTTTAAGACCACTGTATTATCAGAAAGCTGACATTGGCTGTAGTCTTCAAAAAACCATCCCAATGCAAACAGAAGTAGATCTCCTCCCATCTGATGTAAAGCTGAATTCTGTGTTAAGTCTTCAAAAGCTTGTGTGGCAAATAAAATCAGGTAAACCAGCAAATATGGGAAGATCTGCTGAAAAGACAAAAACCAAACCAGAAAACAAACAGATTTCTATGCAATACATTGACATATTACCAAGTTACGTTGTTTACCAAATTGATAAAAAATTTTGTGAGCAAATTGATAGAGATAAATAGGAAAACTGAGTTTCCTCCAAGTTTAGAAATTTAGAAAAGTCTTCCATAACAGTGCTGAACTAAGGGTACTGAATCCCTGAGCTTCCTTCCCTCAGAGCAGGGAGCAGTACTGACAGCCCAGCCTCCCACTGTGCACCTCAGCTGTTTGACAAGAGCTGCCGGTGGGACAAGGAGGACAGGTTTTGGTTTTTTTCTCCTCTTCATTCCAGCCTTTCTTCACCTCCTCACTACAACTGCCAGCAAAAGGTGACAAATGACCGAACTGGATTGCTTGCCTAGCTAGAAGCCATGCTAGACCACCCACAGCCCTGCTTGAGCCAATCCAGCAGCTGTCCATGTCAGAAGGCTGGATCACACCTAGGATTGGGAAAGGAGCAGGGGCCAGCCAGTAAATTCATGTAAACAATGTAATGTTATTGAGGGACAACAGCAGGGAACTACACTTAGTTTTACTTAAGTGCACCTCGGGGAAGAGTGATCCGTGTTCCACTGACATTTTATGGGCCAGATTTTAGGTTTGGTTTTAATGGGACTCCTCCCTCCTTTAAATTCTTTTTATTCTCACATACATATTGGAAGACCTGCAGTTATAAGAAAGTAGACAATCATAGCCAAGTCCAGAGCATCAGTGAAACACCTTGGAATTTCAAGGTCTTATGTGCATGCATAAGGACTCAATTCCCCCCACACGTCAGAGATTTCTGAAATCTTTTTACCCCCTTGCACCGATAGCTGGTACCATGCTGCTTGGGTGGATCTGGCAGCTACTCTTTGCTGCCCAAATCCATTCTACATCCAGACACTTGTCAAACCTTACCAATATCTCCTGAAGGGACTAATCTTCTATCCATGCTCTACATTTACCTAGAACATAAAGTTAAAATCGGAGTGTGCTGGAAAATGAGGTAATGACAAATCTCTAATAACGTGGCCAACAAGTACAAGCCTTAAATTCAAAACAACTTCAGACTCATCTAACAGAACTACCTCAAGAGCTCTGAATTATTTTGGTGAAAATATTAATAAAAAAGAAATACCAGCTTTTTATTAAGCCTTTTCAAACTTGTTAGAGGAAGATCTTCACAATTTTAATTATGAAGTCCAGTTGCACAAACTAAGAGAGAAAATGTTTCCTGACAAGACCCAAAGTGTAGCACCACACTGCAAACCACTGATACTCCTTGTCCTTTGAGAAAGTAGGGAAGAACACAGCAGTTTCTTAGATCAAGCCATAAAAATCTAGTTCTCCTATACTGCTAGTTTAGCAGCAAATCCACAGCATAGAAGGTCCTGAAAACATAATTTTCAGGATATTTTAGTATTACTTTGCAGCTAGATACTTTATCTTAAGACTGTCAGCTTTTCCAGTTATTGCTAATACATGAGCAACAATCTCCAGAAACAACCACTTACTCCCTGATGTTTTGGCAAATAAATTTGTTCTGAGTGCACCACATTGATCGTGCCCATAGACACAAGGGTGTTTTCCTTGTGATTTTTACTAGAACTTCAGTTTCAGGCTGTATCGGTTTTCTCGGCCTGGTTTTGGTAGGAGGTGGCTCCTGTGAGAATCTCCTGGAAGTTTCCACCATATCCAGCAGAGCCAATCTCTGATGGCTCTGAAGATGGACATGCTGCTGGAAAGAACTGGGTCAATGAGAGAGGTTGGTAAGACCTCTGTGATGACTTATTTAGGAAGAAAATCAAAACACAGTCACAGGGTTTTGCTTCTAGTCAGCGAGGAGAAGGAGGTGAGAACATGTGAGGGAAAACAACATGGAGACACCAAGGTCAGTGAAGAAGGAGGGGGAGGAGATGCTCCAGGCACCAGAGCCGAGATTCCTCTGCAGGCCGTGGTGAAGACCATGGTGAAGCAGCTGTGCCCCTGCAGCCCATGGGGATCCACGGGGAATGCAGAGATCCACCCATCGTGGGAGAGGTGCCCGTGCCAGAGCGGGTGGATGCCTGGAGGAGGCTGGGATCCAGTGGGAGACCCGGTGGAGAGAGATGGCCCTGGCTCCCAGGCTGGAGCAGCCTGTCCTTGGAGGACTGCACCCCGTGGGAAGAGACCCACGGTGCAGCAGCTTTGGGAGGACTGTGTGCCCGTGGGAGGGGCTCACGCTGCAGCAGGTGCGGTTTGGCTGCTGCTCCTGAGAGTGAAACCACGCCGGGAAGTTCACGGAGAACTGTCTCCCGTGGGAGGGACCCCACAGCCTCACAGGGAAGGACTCTTCTCCCGGAGCAGTGGAAGAGAATCTCAGTGATGAACTGACCAAAGACTCCCATGCCCTGTCTCTCTGTGCTGTTGCTGGGAAGGAGAGAGTGCCTGAGGGGAAAAGGTATTTTAAGGGCTTGTTTTACGTCTCATTATCCTCCCCTGATTCTGTTAGCAATAAATTCACTTTTTAACTTTAAATTAAACCTGTTTTTTGCCCTTGAAGTGTTTTCTCTTGGTCCTTCTCTCAACTAATGAAGCTTTAGTTACGTTTTTTTTCCCCTCTCTCCTCTGCCCAGCTGTGGCAGGGGAGGGTGAGCAAGTGACTCTCGTGGGTCCCTGGCATCAGGCCAGTATCCAACCATGACACAGGCATCAACTCTCTGGTTTTGCCTATACCCAGCAGAAAAAAAGTCAAACGAAAAGCCACACCTAAGAAAACTCACAGCCACCCACTACACTCTGACTTCAACAAAGCTGTATGCTATGAGACATTACTGATATCCAGAAATCCATACACTTATGAGTATGGATATTGGATATTTTGGAGAAATAAAAGATTAGCAAAAAAATCTAGAGAACAAAGCAAAAACTGTATCCTGTTCAAAATAGAAATGAAAACTGAAAGGAGACTAGTTGACTTCAACAGCATTCAAACTGCTTGACTTATTTCTACACACAGATAAGAGACAATGCTGAGCATCCATGACAAAAGCATCCATGCATAACTAAATAATTGATGGTACTGAGTGACACTAATGTGACTTTTATATAAAATAAATAATTAGACTGCTCTTGATAAAAAT
Source organism: Aleadryas rufinucha (assembly GCA_013397815.1). NCBI lineage: Eukaryota > Metazoa > Chordata > Aves > Passeriformes > Aleadryas > Aleadryas rufinucha. The sequence goes on from VZTH01005174.1 coordinate 1,233,199, forward strand.
AAAAGCAAAGCAAAACACCACAACCCACCCCCTGAAAAAAAAAAAAAGGCAAAAAAACCCCACCAAAATCACTCAATAAAACAATTCAAACCCAAACTAATAAAAATCAGTATATTTTGTATATACTATAAAAAGCTTCATTTTGGGGTATGCAATAATTGAATTCTGGGAAAAATGAAGAAAGGAAAAGGACATTCGTAAATAAGGTAGCTATTAACAAGTTAATAATTTTTTACTTGATACATTTTTGTAAAATTTCTGATAAAAGCTTGGTAGTTTGCATCATTCACTTTACAGATTCAGAAGTTTGTTCAATTAATACTGTGTAAAGGTTGTCCTACAGTGAGGCATCAAAAATTGTTCTCATATGCTGAGATATTCCTTAGAGAAAAATTAGAATAGACTTAAAATACTGATTCAATTAAAATACATATAAAGTCTTAAGCATAACTCCAAAGTAAGGTTATCTTCTAAGTGGAAATTTGGAATTAAATCCAGCAAATACTTGAGCAATGAGGTCATTAAACTATTAAACACAGCTGTTCAAATGCTTGGGCAAAGTGAGACAGTAATACACTGAAATGATGCGATCCCAAAGTATTTTATTGTGTGAACAACACTACACTTCAAGCTGATTTAAAAAAAAATAAGGAAAATAAAATTTTAAACTTACAATATTACACAGAATAGCTTGACTGTTACAGATTGTTACAACACATTGCAAAGTTTTGAAAAATCTTCCAAAAAATTATAAACCAATCAAAACCCAAATGCAAATAGCAAAAGAAAAGCAAATCACTAAATATTACACAAATAAAGTCTCACTTAGAAGACTATTTCAGGTGAACATTGTGATGACATTAACTCTGGCTCATTGAAGAGAATGCATGCAAACCTGATGCTCGAGCTGTTGGAAGATAGTTTCCTCCACTAACAAAAAATGTTCAGATACAATGAAAAAGGTAGTAGAATGCTATTCCCATCAACACACAAGTACTTAACTAAACTAAAGTTTTTCTGTAGTTCATATTGCAATACTACAATTAATTAGATCAGAAAATGAATAAAAGCAGCCCAATTTTTATTTCCATGCCACACAATCTCCACTTGTCTTAGTACAAAAGACAAGTGGCAGGAGCTTGTGATAATTGAGTTAATTTCCTCTACATTCTCTTTTTGAATATGATTCAAAATACATACTATCATCAGAGGCATGGTTTTCTGTACATATTGAGTGGCACAGAAGGGCTCAAGAGAGAAATTCGCTCTCTTTTAACATATGCATGGGCAAAACCAGTTTTTACAGTAAGATTACCAAAAGCATAATGATGTCACAACTCTTGTCCTTAAACTGTTAAGTTAGATTTCACTATTGTTTACACTTAAAGTCAACAGAAAGTACTGGAATACACTTTATGATGTATCTGATTTTAGAAACTGTGAACATCGTTGATTACAACTAAAGTCAGTGAAGTCTGAGATTATACAAAACAAGAAAATAACAATTAATTCCTGCAAATGCATTTGCATGTACTCAATGAGTCCCTATCAATTAAAGAGCAGTTAAACTGAGTTTGCAGAGCAAGTGTGTGTGTGTATGGACACCATAGGCTTAGATCATTTAGCTAGGGCACTGTAATTATAAAACAATCCCACTTCATTCATACATAACTTTCATCTCCATATAAAGTACATGCTTTATAAAAGATACCTTAATACTTACAGAAGTATAGAATTCTTATGTTAAGAAATCAAGCATGACCAATAGCATAGAAATCCCTGTATTGATTGTTCTGTCTGAATGTGTATGGCAAGTCTCAACAGAAATACTCCTTGTTCTAAAAAGTAACTATAAAAATACACAAGTCATTTCAGGTCATGATCCATGATGTTTTGTAATTAAGTCTCAACTAATAGAAATACAAAAGAAAATAGATTAACAGTTTCATTCTCTTGTGAATTGCATGCAAGAAAATGCTGACTTTTTGACCTGTATTTTCATTAAAACACTGAAGACTGACGTGAAATCATGAGGCTATTGGGTAAAACCCGGATATAATGTCAGCCTTTTTTACTCTGCAGGTTTAACAAATAATCAGAAATATGTAATTACAAAACCATAGTTGAAGTTTTTCTGGCATAAAATAGAAATCAAGAGGTCGTTCTAGTCTCCTTAAGAAGACAACAACACATGCATTGATACTATGGTAGAAACTGTTAGAATTTTCTGTTTATGTCAGCTTAGAAAAACACTTAAAAGGATTCACTAACCCTACACTACCTCATCCTACGCACTCAAAGTATTGTAAAAGTAAGGTTACTTTTTTGAAAGATGTGGTTAACAGGGCAGAAAAATGTAGGTTTGCTGCTTTATTACAAAAACCAGAGCAATTTAACACAAACTCAAAGCCATGACATCTTTCTTAATTCAAGGGGTTAAACTTCAGAAACTAAATATAATTCCCTACTTTTTATTGTGCAAGGATTATGCTGAGGTCGCGTAAAACCTTTCAAACAAGAGAGGGGGAAAAAAGGATTGAAATTTATTTCAAAAACTGCAGTAATTTACAGAATTTACTCAGCAGATTACCTTCAGCAGATTTCTCTCAGCATAAAGAGAAATAGGACTGAAATTATATCAGCTTTCACCTTAATATGAAATATTATGAAACAACCTTGAAAATTACTCATTACTAGAAGGCTCAGACAAGTTCCATTAAGGGTTTCAGTTTCTGTAGGCTTTAATGTATTTCTCAGACAGTACATTCCAGAATAATGCTGGTCATAACTATTTTTTCAAGCACTGCACTCACAGAATGCTTTGACACTACCCGTGGCAACGTACGTGACTAAATCCATACAAGAAACACCTGGGCAAAAATGTTCTGATTTTCACACTCTCCTCAACACCACGACGGTACAACTGTATTTTGTGTATCTTGAAATAAAATCATCTCTGAAGCCCCACTGATGTATTTGCCAGCGAGCTCCCTTGTCTGCTGAACTATAAAAAGTTACTAAATCACAAAGTGAAAGAGGAGAAGTCAAAAGAAGAGTCAGTAGACAAGGCCACTGCCTCTAGGCCTCCTTCTGACCATGCATTACCTCCAGCGCTCCTGCTGACTTTTTGCCAGCTTCTCAATAGGTCTACCTGTCAAAAAAATGGCTCCTGGAAAAATAGGGTGCCAGGCAGTCATTTTTCTTAAAAGTTATTACTGCTGAATACATTAGTTCTGATATAATAAAAGCTGTGAGCGGTACTGTTTCCACAACTTGAGAGTATACTATGCTGAGCAAATGCAAGCGGTTTTTTAAGAAATCCAGAACTTCTGAATACAAAGGCTGTTGTCATACCCCTTCAAATCCTAAATGGACCACTACTTCATCTGACTCCTCTTCCCCTCTGCAAGGAAACGTAGTTCTACTTCTGCTTACATCTTCCACCATGACTATATTTACTGCCTTCATCTATCACATCAGAACAGTACAGAAAGACTTTTTAATGAGAATACTTTAAAAACAACAGCAATAAACCCCAAAGAAGAAATAAAGAGTCCCAAAATATCACTCTAAGAGAATTTAGGGAAAGTATCACCACCAGGTTATCGTTTGACAATATTTTCATGCCAACTGAAAAATATGTACTTTTTCATTACAGAGATGGAATGACATTAAGCATTTTTGCCAAAGCAAAAAGATAATCTCACGTCATAACATGTAATTAAAACCACATGGTTCCCATAGGAACAGATCAGGAAAACAAATAACTTGGTGATGGACACAGCAGAAGAGCACGAACAGAACCCGGTAACTCAATGCTCAAGAAATGTTATCTTGGTTATAAAAGCAAGGTTTCCAGAACTTCTAAATAGTGTGAAGATATTCGACCAGCCTGACTGACAGAAAAAATAACCTATGAGGTTTGGGTTTTTTTTCAGGATTACTTAAGGTTCATTATATGTGTGATGCACAAATAAAAAAATACAGATGCATTAAAACACATTTTCTAGAGTATTCATTTTACATGTTTGTTTGAGGGTCTTTTTCCCCACAGATTCTCATTCTTTCTGCTATGCCAAAGGCATTCATTCAGGAAAATCGATTCACACAACAGTGCTCTGTATAGGATCTATTTTTCTATACAGGTGGTATCTGTTCAGTATATGTCAGATCCACTGTGTATCCACTCTTATGGGCACAAAATACAGTACTTTCAGATATTCAGATACATTCTGAAAGCATCATAATATCCAGATACAGATTCATCTTAAATAAGTATAGTTGATATTTGTAGAGTGTCACAACTTGCTGAAATCCCAAGGAAATATTCCAAGTTCATTCTCTCTAAATATGATTTGGAGGAGGATGAGGATTGAGACCACTGAATTGAGAGAGGAAGGATAGGAAATGTCCAGGACAACTTGGCTGTCATCTATATTTCAATTTTATAATCCAGTCAGCCTTTCAACATTATTAAATTATTCTCTTTAAGATTTCTTTTTAGCTTTAATAAAATAAAATATGCCAGAAAGTTTAAAGAAAATGGGAGTATGTTTTGGATATACCATTTATTACTTTATCTGTATATATAAAATACTAGTAAAGGCTGAAAAATGCAAGTGAGTCTGCAGTTCATAAATTTTAGGGATTCTTTCCTGATGACATACCTTTGTCTGACAGAAGGGCAGCAGCAAGCCCTTCTCAGGAAATGTGATCATTAGTATGCTTTACAGACATTCAAGCCCTGCTGGATTTGTGAACTTACCCTTGTTAGATGGCTAGAAACTTATTCAGCTCATCTTCTTCCCTCTGCCATGTTTTTCAGGTCACTCAGATCACTGCCGAGAGGACAACAAAAGTTGCTTCTGACAACACCAGCCACTCCAGCCCGAGGTGAGGTGAAGCTGCCAGCTAGAACCAGCGCAGAGAAGCAAGAGCAGGAACTGAAACTGGCTGGGACTGAAAGTTTGATTTTTGAATGCTGCTATCTGCAGTACTTCTGAAAAGCTGAGCGGAAAGACATAAAGTACAGTTCTCAGCATAAGCAGAGAAGATGGGACAGGGACAGAAGGTTTACTCCACGCTTACTTTAATTTTTCTGGACTCAAGCCCTAAAATTAAGAAATTTACCTATAAAACAAAGACAAAGCACCCATGTATGCATCCTACAACAATAATAAAATAATAATCATCATCATCATCATCATCCTGCAATACAGTCCTGACAACTAGCAAGGCTGTGTTCAGTTGTTTCTCAGTCTGAAAGTGAGTCCAAGTTAATTCTCACCAGCTTAGGATAAACTGACAAAACTGCACTCTGACTTCCAGACAGCCTCCAATCAGCTTCCAATAACTTTAAACATTACTATAAGGAATTATCATTCTCTTTCTCAGAACAGACATGAACCATCCAAGAACCATAAACAGCACATGAGGCGAGAACCAAAATTACTCAAAAACTGGGCCCAGGGCACCTAAAAGACATAGAAAACTCGGAAGTAAATTTGCAGAACTGACTGCACAGCCAAATACCTTGGATTCCAGTTAGCAGATAATTTCAACATCTGTTTTCATCAAGGGTATTAAACATGTCCCTAAATACTCTGAAAAACACTAGGCAAGGCAACCAGCACTGACTAAGGTAAACAGACTAGTTCCACAATGCAAGGTTTAACTCCTCCTCAGTAAGTACTCCCCAAGCAAACAGTCAAAAAGCTCAAACTATCTCAGTTTTTAGTCTTTCTTATTCATATTTCAGGCCCAGTATGATTTAAGGAAAACTGAAAATTTCAACCAGCTGGAACTACTTTCATCCCAGTAATTTTTAATAGAAGAACTAGGTTTGAAGCAGAATTATCATTTACATCACTAAGATATGAACCAATGTTGCTGGTTTTTTTACCAATCTGTTCTAGTGATGAAGGGTACTTACCTGAAGTGAATTCACCCCTGCATGAATCAATACATATATTAGAAGGACAAAAAACATTCTAAGTAACAGGTAAAATAATTAAATACTTGGAGGCAATTGGGCAAAATGGGCAAAACCACTCATAGTTAATATGCAAAAAAAAACCTCCATTGAAACCAAGATTTTAATTTAAGCAAGGAATTTGTCGTCAGTTTTGTGCATTATCATCAAGTCTCCATGTTCCCAGTCTAGGCCCAAATGATCAAAATGTTGGGTTTTAGAACACTAAAATGTTTCACCATTCAAGAATGTTTCTCTTTTTCCATTTTTGTGCCAGTCAAAGTTAATTGAATACCACTTCACCAATACTGCCAGCAATTAGAAGCCTCATTTTTTGGTGAATGAATGTCTTAAAAAAAAATGTCACCCAGCTCTGTATAGAATACTGGCTTCAAAATGTGAACCCCCACACCAGTGGGCACTTTGTATCCAGTCCATCGGACAGTCCCCCAGACCTGCTCCCAGTTCAGGTCGCACAAGCTATTCAGGGCCTAATTTGATTTCTTCTCACTCCTGGTAAACTTCAAACTTAATGAACTACAAGAAGGTCATCTGTTACACCTGTTAAGAGAGAGGCTTGGCCCAATCTCGTTCATACACTCTGAAGAAACAAGCTTTTGAAATGCATTATATAGTCAATGTTCTAAGTTACCAGAATAAAGACACTCTCACTCAAAGAAATAAAAATTATGCAGGAAATGAGCATCACTTTCACAGATCGAGCTAAGATAGAAATTCATAGTAATTAAACTGAGAGGTCAAAGATGACTAGATTAAGTATTTATGGGTTTCTCTTATTTTCCTTAAAGTTGCCACCAAGGTTTAGTTTAGAGTATTCCTGTTTAACTAAACTTCACAATAAACTGACTTCATTCACCTATGAGATTTATGCATTTCTTCATGCTGAAATGACCTCATGTCACTATTGTATATTTAGTGATAAGAAGGTCTCATTCCAGCAATAAAGCCATGTGGAACACATTACTCCAAGGCCTATTAACAAACCATTCAGCATTTATTTACCACATCGAGGGAACAGAGTCCTTAAAAGGTTATTAAGACTATAGCATGGAGACTAAAATATACCCAGCGTCCCATTGATTTGACAGCCTGCCATCACTGTCTCATATAGTCTTAATTAGAACACAATGCACACACACACACAGAGTCTTCTGGGAAAACATTCCCAATTACAAAGAGCCACAAAAAGCACAGCACTGCTTTTGACAGCTGGAATGCACATATTGTCATAATCCTGCTGGATACCTACTGTAAGTGAAAGGTATGCATCTTCCTGAACCTACAGAAGGTGATGTCAGACTGAATAAAAGTCAGTGCTGTAGGCCCATCCACCTGCGTGACACATTGATGACTCCAGCTTTTGCTGAGGGGGAGGAAAATTGCTTGCCGTTTTTCTTTACCAATAGAACTCATACATCTATTCAAATCAGAAACAGGGTTTGGAGGAAGAAAAAGACTTTTCAAGTCTTGTCTCTATTGCAAATATAACAGCTCCACCTTGAGGCAGGACCCAGTGAATGTTAGCAGAAGGTGCAGCCAAGCTGAAGATGCCTATCAGCATAGTCAGCCACAACTACCTAAAACATGGATTGACATCTCCCAGTGTCCCTTTCTGCTTATCTTCTTAGCATACAAGAAGGCATGTGTGCACATGATGCATGTGTTTGGACAAATTTACTGAAGAGAAATTAAATATATACCAAATAAACATCAATTTGACAGAGCAGCTCCCAAGTATGATACAAGTGAAGCATAACAAGACCTGACAGAAAGAGACCTTCAGGAGGAGGAATTATCCAAGCTTCTCTCTGAGTAGTGCACACAAAGTTCAGAGCATTAATTTTTTCATTATTGTATTCTTCCTAAATGAGGAGTACAAATATTAATACATTTCAATGTTTCATTTAAATCACTATTCAAATATTCTGAGATAAAAATTTCAATACACTGCTAAGCATTGCAAGTAATCTGCTCTTCAAGTATTAATGACAGTATTTATAGTTAAATGAGTTATTTTAAAAACTGAACTGCTAAATATCATCTTGCATGTTCTCCAGAATACTTCAGGAGTTTTATTTTTAATTGACAGTGTAACAGTATTTAGAACTTTTCTAATAAATCCAAATTATGTCAGTTAGATTGGCAAGTCCAGACAGACATAAAACCTGAGTTGCATTTAAATGGATGTTGATTAGGGTACTGAGATAGATTGGTTATGGCATGTATTATATATTCGGTTGAAGACGATCAGTAAGTGGAAACAGTATTTGCAGCAAAAATCAGAGTCAGCTATACCTGTAGAACAAAATGACAATAGAATAATGGAAAAAAATCATCATCAATGGAGTTCACCACTCTAAAGAGGGCACAGAAGTACTCAGCTTGAGGAAAGACTGGAATTAGCCATTTGTGCTGGTTTTAGCTGGGATAGAGTAAATTTTCTTCAGAGTAGCTAGTATGGGGCTGTGTTTTGGGTACATACTGCAAACACTGTGGGCAATACAGAGATGTTTTAGTTACTGCTGAGCAGTGCTTACACTGAGTCAAAGACTTTTGTACTACTCACACCACCCCACCAGCAAGGAGGCTGTAGGTGCACAAGAAGCTGGGAGGTGACACATTTGGGACAGCTGACCTCAACTGACATTCCATATCGCCTGACATCATGGACAGCTTATGAAGCTGAGGAGAAAAGAAACAGGAGGACATTTGGAGTGATGGCACTGATCGTTCCAGGTAATCACTACCCATAATGGAGCCCTGCTTTCCCGAAGACAACAGAAGACCTGCCTGCTCATGGGAAGTAGTAAACAAATTCCTTGTGCTCTATGTGTACGTAGCTTTTGCTTTCCCTATTAAACTGCCTTTATCTCAACCCAAGAGTTTTCTTACTCTTTGCAGTAGTGGGGAGACGGGAGACATGGAAGTGGCTGTGTGGTGCTTAGCTGCTGCCTGGGGTTAAACCACAAGAACATTCTGGAGATTAAAAAAAAAAAAAAAAAAAAAAAAAAAAAAAAAAAAAAAAAAAAAAAAGGGGANAGAAAGAAAAATTACAGGGGACTGACAGAAGCACAGCGTTGAAAAGATGTTAAGAAAGTTATTTGGCAGGTAAGAAATACAAGAGATGAAAAGAGGCTGAAATTTTGTCTTATTTAGGTGAATGGGAATTCTGCCGTTAAGACTTAAGAAAACAATCACACCCTTGGGATATGGGTATGACTCATTCTCTTCTTTTCTCTCAAGTGTATAGAAACTCATCGTGACTGTACCAGCATGGACGAGAGCTCCCTAAGACTGTAAGTATTGCAAAACAATTGACCTAATTTATAAATTAATTTTACCCATTAACCATTGAAGACAATGATGAGCTTTTTTCACTAAAAAAGCCATTTTTGCTAGTTCCAAGATGACAGGAATGTGAAAGAGACTTTACACTTGGCTAAAGAGGAGATAGTTTCCTATTTTTTTTTTTCAAGTGAAGAGTAATATACAAAAAAATATATTTCAGATTTATTAATCATTTCTAGCCCAAACTATGACTCGTCACAAAAAATACAGGGTAAGCCTGTTACTTTCTTTGCCAAATTGCTTTATTTCTAACTTTATTAAGGGAAACACAATGTTATCCTGATGTGAAAATGCAGCACAAAAATAAGCATTAGTTTGATTTTAAAATTCAGTCAGCATCTATAATTTGCAATGCAATCTCTTTTATGGCTTATTAAAATAAGTGTTAGTGAAACATAATTTTAATTCTATACAGCTGAACAGACTCATATATATTTATGACTGCAACAGATGTTCCTATGGGCTCATTTAGATCTCTTCTCCTTGCATTCCCCTCAGCTGATGAGGTGCCCTTCTATGTTACAAGGAATTCCTTTTACATCACAGTGGCACAGCTGGTTAAAAACACCATCTGCACTCATAAATGCCTGGATTGTATTCAGTCACAATATACAGAACTTGAGAATGCCTAATGAAACTTGGAGATGAAGTTTTGCATCATACTGGATGGCATTTGGCCACATTCAATTTTTAAGTCCCTAAATACTGTTTATGTTGTCAAAATAACTCAAAGTAGGATTTTACCAGCATTTGTTTTGTGGTGGCCATTTGGACCAACACAAGATCAAACTGTGATTTAACCATTTTGTTTTCTAATTAGTGTAGCTTGCTTTTTTAAAGGGTACATCATAAGCAGTAGGAAAAACTTTACTCACTTCAAATCCCTTATTTAAAACCATTATTTTCAAAACCAGTTACACTGATAAATTGCATTTATAAGAGTCAGTAATTCACACAGTCCATAACATCATGTACTGCCACAGTGCAATGAAGCCCTAACATACACACTGGGCTCCCACTGCCTGGTAAAAGAGCATTCAGAGCTTATTTCTAGAAACCAGTTTTAGGAGCTCTGATCTTCACAAGGCTCAATTCAATCTGCTGTTAAACATGTGACTACCTCAGTACAGCCACTTATCCAAAACTATTTTAATCTATTTTAACCTACCTCTTCACTCACAGGACTCATTTCTGTTAACTACTTTAGTTCCACTAACTAAAACAGTTCAAATGTTACATTTCTGCTTCTAGACTGCAGAAGTCCAAGCACTTGTTCTCTCACAGCTTTTTCTTCCGCCTCAAACTAATTTACCTTGGAAGGATTATAACCAGTAAAACTACTACTGTATCATTTCAATAAGGAAAAAATGTGTTTATATAAGCAGTTGCACTGAAACACTATAGAAAATTTAAAATACATTTTGACATATTTTTAATTGATCTGATATTGATTTGCCATTGATCAAGAGGCAGAAGTTCAGTCTGTAGCCTGAAAACTTTTTCACTCGTATTTTTAGGAAGAAAAAACTCACCTAAGAAAGCGTTATATATATAGTTTTACTCTTCTGCAAGGAGGTTGTTCAAGCAATTGCTCTCCAGGGACATCCACCTACCCTTTTAGATATCAAAACTCAGCCACAAGAAGAGTAGTGAGATGCTGGGAAGTTTGCTGCAGAACACACCATTTTCTAACAACTTATAAAGATCACTCATGTCACAAGACATTACCATGTGTTCAAACATTACTATGTTGTTAATATTTTTGTAAATATTACATCTGTTCTGCAGCTTCTGCATACACAAAAAGTGCCAAACTTTAAACATAACAATTGAGAAAAAAGTTAAATTCAGTGGTTTTTTCTATTCAAATATAATATTGAACCCATTGAAAGCTATTTTCTAGACTCCCAGGTCTGTATTTCACAGGTTTAGATGGCCAGAGTTGTTAAAATTCCAAGAAAATACCAACCTTTACTTCTATAACCTAAGAAGAATTTTGAAAACACAACACCTGGATGATTTGATGATTCAGCTCTGCAACGATAGCCACTTCAAAGAAAACACATGCCTGGTACTTACATATTCTAAAAGTCCTATTACACCTATGGAAGGAAATAATATAATTACCACAGAGAAATTCAGCTTTAGGAGGATCTAAGTACCCTCAGTTTTGTTTGGTTTTTTGTGTTTGGTTGGGTTAATTTTGCTTTTAACATTTAACTGTACTGAAGTTGCAAACTTCCAGAGTATTGTTGAAGAAGGGTCAGTTTCACCCTACTGAAATAAACAGGAGTACTAGTTTGTCAGCTTAAAAGGACTGCATTTTCCATCCTGTTCCACTAATGAGAGACTTTATCAATTGAAAACATGATATTTAGAACCAGAGGGAATAAATATATGTCAATGAGATATTTTTTTCTATTGTTCAGAAATGACTAGCAGCTATAGTAACATTCTTTTGGCACACCTTTGTTTAANATGAAGTGGTCCTGTTAAAGCAGTGATCCTGCAGAAAAAGAAGTCTGGTCTCCGTCTGAAAGTCCAGTGGTAGCTCTTGTCCTCTGGAAATCCAGTGGGAAAGGCTGTCTGTGGTGTTTGGAATCCTAGTTTATATTTAGGATGGAATGCTTGGTTTCTCCCTCTGGGTGGAGCTTCTCACAATGGGATGATAAGGCATTGATGGGCCCATTAACAAAAAGATTGTCCAGAGGCAGTTATCTATGAGCCATGGGCAGGGTCCTTGATTGCCCATTAAACAAAGATAGCTCCCAGAGGGAGGAGGCAAGGAAAACACTGCCCCACCTGGATTCAATATTTTATGAAGATGGTAAAAGAATAAATGCTTTTGAGCACGTCCTACACTGCAACCTAGGACATAATGCTATCAAAATAAAGCAGAGCTAACATTAACATTTACAGTGACTTAAAGATGTTGAGTCTACCTGTCAGATGGTAGTCTTGGCTAAGATGGATGCCTAAAACAAATCTACTTGTTCCCCAACCCCTTTTTAGGGAGGTGAAACAATTTACTTCTGAGCCAGGAACTGTCTATCCCATACAACAATGGCATACCTTCCATTTTATTTCAATAACTGAAAGAAAGCAGACTAAACTTTTGTTATAAAGCAGTTTCACTGTTAGCTTTAAAAGACTCATTTCCAGCACTAATTCTACCTTTCAGAAATCAACTGCTCATAGAGAAAAACCTATAGAAATCAAATAAATACAAGATTTCCATCATTTCTCTCAGAATGTCGTAATTGCCAGTATATAGAATAGTTCCACTGAGAGTATGTATTTAATTCTTAAAGGTGGAACAGCTTTGACCCTGTCTTATCCTTCTTTTCATAAATATGGCTAATGGTTTTATTTAGCCTGTTTTCCAGGTTGTTTGTAATGTTATTATTTGGAGACATTGGTATTATTCAGAATAGCAACAGAATTATGAAGAAAGATATATTATTCTTTAAGAAATGCTATTTAACATATTGTGCTAAAATTAGAGATTACATGAGGAGATTGCTCAGTTCTGAGGTACTTAACAGCTGTAATTCAGGCCATATACATATGCCATGTTCAGGGGCTTGTATGGTCAACTTTATGCACAAATGAAACCTCTAAAACTTTTTCTGTTTGTCCCAAATTTAAGATTTTCTTCCCATTCTGATTATGTTTATGTAATAAGTTAAGAAACTGTGGTATAAACAATGCAACAGATTCTTTCTGGACCTGCCAACAGACTGAATAAAACTGTAAGTCTTACACAGTTAAAACTTATTTATGATACACTGAAGACTTAGGTTCTAATCACTGAAAGTAATTATTATGTCACATTTCATGAGAACTTTCCCATCTATTCTCAAAGTCCTCATAAAATCTGAACACCTCTTTGCCGGTCGTATTTCCTTTTAAATTCAGGAGAATGCTGCAGCAGAATTAGAATGAGAGACCAGTCTTATTTTCAGACATCTTACAGATTTCACTAAAGGAAAATGCAATAAAAACAAACCAGAAATTCTGCTTTCAAGATTTGTCTTATTAGCTTCAGATTTAAATATGGTGTTAATTAGTTAAATTTCTGAAGGGTTTTGAAATAGTAATATTCTGCATTTAAAACAGTATTAAAATATTAATATTAAAAACACAGCACTACAGGAAGAATAATTATTTAATAATATTGAATAATATTTTAATACTTATCATGTACCTTGGGATTTTAGTCAAAGCTTCTGTGAGGGAAAAACAAGCCTGGAAAAGAATGTGTACATCCTTCGTGAATTACTAGAGCCCCAGCAAATTACTGTGGATATCCAGGCAACCATTCACCTGCTGCTATCAAATGAGAAAAGAACAGTTACCTTGGCAACTGCTGTATCTCATATTACACTGTGTTACTTCCAAGACAGAAACATGGTCTTAGGAGAGAGTTGTGGAGACCATGTGGGTTTTACATTTTCACTGGCAATGTCCTCAGGGACACTAAAACAGGCTTATAAAGCCATCCCAATTCTCAATTAGATAGAAAAGAAATGCATTTTCAGTATATGAAATGCAATGACAACTAGGTATAGTCTCCATCTTAGTCTATATATGGACCATAAATGTTGTAGGGAGAATTTTATTTTGTTTCCCTTTAATTTACAAAGGGAACAAACATTCATCAGATTCCTCAGGAGATCCAAGTTATACCACACACATTTTATAGAAAAGAATATAGGCATGTACTGTGTATTTTACAGTTCCATTAGAATTGTATAGATTCGTGTGAAATGCACCGTAGGAAACTAACTGTGTCATCTCTTAGTGACTGCAGTACCCATGCACATCAGATGTGAGCTAGAACAGCTGAGATTTTAAAGAGTATAACAAAGCATATTTGTTTTATTACTAAATTATGCAGGACTTCCTCCAAAGGAGAACAACAGAGTTTTATATATAATCTGACGTCAAATTAAGAAACCAAGAAGCTCATTTTAAAATAGTTAAAAAAGGTCACAGTTATTATGAAAAAAACAATTTAACATTTTTGGTACAAGAAGCCTCGGTGCTTCTGTGCATACTATACCTTACATCACAAAACTGGCATCCAGAACCTAATTAAAATTTCTATTCAAGACATGGACAGAACATTTAAAAAGCAATTTAAATAACAGTTCCTAAAAATTATGGAGAAGAGTGGCTGTTTCTATTTCCCCACAAACAAATGTGTTTATACACCAACGTTTTTTCAAAATAAAAGGAAGGGGGAAATAAATTTTTTAAGTCAAGTACAGGGTATTTAAAGCAAAATTGATAAGGCGATGATGTGATATATCAAGAATTATACTACAGGATACTAAATCATCTGGTTAAACTCTCAAGTAACCATTCTTCCATTGAATGATCAATTATTTGCCACTTGTTGATGACAAAGAAAACAGCTTTTTTACCTGGACCCCATCAATATTTTCAACAGAGTCATTATCAGATGAACTTGATTTCAAACACTCTGTTTACAAAGTCTGAGGATACACTTTGCACATGAAAGCCTTTCAGTAATTGTGGCTGTAGATCTATTCGACAGGTTACATAGGTGCTATTCAAGTTATTTCTTCCTAATGTTTTCCTAGTTAATGAGAATCTCAGCCTGAAACTACTTAAGTTCATTTTAAGGAAAAAAAAAACACCACAAAAACCAACGAGAGTCCCTCAACTCCCTCAACCCTTTCATCACACAAATGTAGCAAAAACCATAGTCAGTGGCTGAATCTGAATGATTTTGTTTTATTTCAGACGTTTTCCTCCATATATACATGTTTTAGATCTGGAGACCTTAATTACTGCTTTCCTTTTACACAGCATAGCATAATCCTCCAAGCCCCTCTGAAACCACATGTACTCTGGCTTCTTTTGCCTTCCTAACTGACCAATGCACATTCTTTTTTATCTGATCGCCACACAGGACCTTAAAAAACAGAGTCTTGGCAAACTTTTCCAAGAATCTGTGACAAGTCAGTGTATCATCATCTTTTATGATCTTGCCTAGATGTCAGAAATTCTGGGGGTTTTTGATTCCTACTGATTTGAAATAGAGATGTAGTTCTCACACATCCCAGATTACAGACTTACTTTTTGAATATTTCTAAGTAAACCTTTCTTCCTTCCACATCTAGATATGTTCTACTTTATATAAATAGTATAGTTCAAAAAATTCTGTTTTCATGCAGGAAAAAAAAACCCTTATTTTATTATGTTTGCTATGGTTTATTAGAGTTTCTTTTCCGGTGTCCTTTTAGTCTATGGATAAAGTACCAAAGGAATTTTTGTTTCACACAATTCCATTAATAGGGAGGTACTTTTCAGTGTTATTGCATACTACTTTAATTATTAACTACTTTAATTAACACTAGCTTTATTTTTCTGTTTATCCTAGACAAGTCCCTGAAAATAGCAGCCACTCTGTTTTGCAGTACCGCCACCCAATAATGTAGTTGGAGATGGGAACATCCCCTGCCCAAGCTGGTGAGACATGAAACAGAGAATCAAAGATTTTATAACATGTGAAGAGAAACTCCTTTCAGCTTCTCTTTACAGTGCTATTTGCTGTCCTATAGTCTTGTTTTGCTGTGGTTAGAGAGTTTAGTTCTCTTTTACCGTCCTGTCAATCCTCACTGGAACATTGGTGTGCTGGCAGCTACTGCAGGAGGCCATACTAACATAAGGTATGGTCAAAAAGACCTTTTTGAGCAGTAATTCTTCACATGACAAACTAGGAGGATCAAGGAGGACCTTAGCACTGCTTGTAACAGAAGAGCTATACTTGAGAGTATTAACAAGAAATTAATTTCATACTACTATTACTACTTACTAGGAGCACAATAAAATTTGTATTAATGCTTTTACTCAAAACTGGATATTATCAGTATTTCACTGATTTCTAGTTGTCCAACCCTCCTAATTCTGTAAATGTGCTTCTAGTGTACAGATAGAACTTCAGAAAAAGGGAATCACCTTCACAGAGGATTAAAAATTAGAAATGTGAGTTAACAACTGTATATTTTATCTCGTTATACTTTTAGATGAAAGAGAACTGTTAACTTCCATGCCACTTTTAGATTACTGATCTGTTTCATAAGGCATTTCAAGTACAGCACTTTTTCTTTATGCTACATGTATACATAAACATCTTTGAAAGAACAGAGCTACTTCTTCATTTTGAAATAAAACAAGACACTCATGAACAAAAAAAAAGCAACCCAACCCCCCAAAGAACCCAAAAAAAACCCAAAGCAAAAACAAACCAAGCAAACAAACAAACAAAAACAAAACAAAAAAACCAACACTGTTAAGTTAAAAACTTGGATTATTCAAGAGTGCAGTTGTCCAGCAGTTAGATTGTGATTTCCCAGACTAGACTGAACAGAGATAACATAGGAATCATGCCTTTAATAGTAACTTTTGTCCTACAGTGCTTTAAACATCTAATGCATGCTCTTTACATGCATTAGCATAGTTATGCCTACTTTACAGGCAGGTTAAGTCCAGCACACAGAAATGTCTCATCACTGCTCTGTCCTTGGACTAAGAGTAAATAGAACCTGCATACCCTATATTTCAATGTGATACTTTACTAATCCAGACTTTATCTGACTGTAGTATTATCAGATGCTCCGTTTCACACAATCATTGTCAGATGATGTGGATTCAAAATCAAATCTAAAGTCATTATGTACAAATGATACCAAAAAACTCAATTTTAAGCTAATGAGAGTAATAGCTGAAAACAGAAGCTATCCAGTCTGATGTGTCTCAATCTCAGAAAATGCACAAAATAATCAGAAATCCATCCTTAGGTCTGCTGCAACATTAACTTAAGGAAGGATACAGATATCTCTGGTACTGACAAGACCTAAAAACACTGAAATCCAAGACTGCAGAATTAAAAATTAAACAATGGTTCATGAAATTTATAAAAATGAAAGTGTTGAAAGCTGAAAGAACATGGCTAGGAGTACACAGAATGATAAGCAGCATTTAAAAGAGAAAAGTTAATTTTCTCTTTCTGCTGTGGTATATGTTTTATACCACAGCATAAAACAAGGGCAGCACAATATTACTTGCACAATTATATGACCCCAAATATTTTCAAGACGTTTTTTAAATTATTTTCGCAAACAGTGAAACAAAGTACCTGTATATTGCAAGTTGCGATCAACTGGCAAATTATAAAATATTATTTTTAATAGTTTTGTTTTGGTTTAAAGAAAAATCTAGTAACCACTAGTTTTGGAAAATATTACTTGGTTAATTGAAAGTCATTCAATTTTCTCTTAGTTATTTCATGCTGCATGTTTCCCACTCATCCTGCTCTAGTTTTGCTATTAATTTAATTAATCAAACTGGTCATTCTAACAATTTGTGTATTTTATAAGACTGATTAACCCCATTTCAGAGCTTGCATAACCAAAAGCCTAGGAATAACTTCTGCTGTGGAGTACATTATCATTTCCATATCCTCTAGCTCTGACTCTGAAAGTCACATCAAAATATCTTAAGTTAAAGGCTTCAGAATATGACTTTCACAATTACGAATAACACTGCTTATTACAGACAAAGTGCTTATTAAACACAAAGTGTTACCACATTCAGGTGTTCCTGTTTTTCTTTCCATGCCTGACCTCTTAAATTAATCACATTCCTTACAAGTTCCACATAAACTATATTTGTGGTTGGTCACCTCCAGTAAAGAGTCAAATGTATGCCCTTTCTTTGTGTATTTCCTTTGACAGCTTTTTGTGTGATCTTTAAATAGCACTGACCTATCAAGAAAGTGTCTCAGTCTTGGTGGCAGCAGTGCTTCTAATTTGTCAAGATAAAAAAAAAAGGCAGCTCTTTGCCCTTATAAAACAAAACAGTTGTTTCTGGATAAACCTATTCATTAGAACAGTCTGGAACTTCAATCAGTTTTACAGCTCTCTCCAGTTTCCTTGTGTCTTACACAGGTAACTTTGGGGCCAGTCTCTGACTCGCACTTCAATTAAAAATGTACTTCTTAGCTGAAGAAAAGTATACTTCTAAACCTGAAGCAAAGTTAGGATCATTTTTGATTGGATTACACTAAGTTCATTATTTTCAAGTTTTTTGGTGCTTTACAAAAATTCCGTTTTTCAGACTCCAGACTTACCTAATTTATGGCCTGAAGAGATAAGGTAATTGAGGTGCTACTCTTTCAGTATTGTTGGACTTCTTGTCAGTAAAGCCATACTCTTGTTTTCTCTCATCAAAAAGAATATAATAGATTTGCTTTAAAATTGTTCAGTGGTATCACTTGGTTTGGCAAAAAAAAAAAAGAAAAATCAGAACTTCATGAAGTAGACACTGTGCAAATTATGTAGATTTAATCAAAAGCAAACCTTTCAAAGAGACCGATGCAGCTTAAGATCTGAATTTGGAAAGAACTGAAACTATCTGCCTCCCATTGCTTTATACAGGCAGAGAATTATCTTCTCTATGGTAATACTTCTAATACTTGATAAAGGAGATTTACAAACACTTTTAATTCACCTGTTCCACAGGCTCTTCAAAATGTCTGTACTTCTACAGCATATATTCTGCATAACATCATATGACACACTACAAGGGTATCTCTTAGCAAGAGCAAAGTGCTTACTCTGACAGTTTTCAAAAACCTGGAGAATATTACTTTAGGAAAAAATCAAGAGAGTTATGTCTCTCTTGCTGAGATTGTACAAAAAATGACAATTTATCCTATAAGTGTTAATTGGTTTCTTCTCTCACTCAACAGTTTAAGACACAATTCTGTTTGGTACCCTGTAATCATTTCTACAATAGCCAGTTATGACATCACAAAGGTGTAAGTATTCAGTGAACAACACAGGAGCCTATTTGAGCTCCTGTAGTTCTATGCTCACTCTAATGTTTCTGGTAATTACAAAAAACAAATAGTCAGAAAGCCAGTTCCTATGTCACAGGGTAGCTCCACCCATGGTCTTTGCCTTTTGTGCTTGCAGTTGGAAGGAGAGGGCAGAAGTGAGCAGTTGGCATGGTTTTAGCGAGACTACTAAATTGGACAATACCATTCCCAAACCACAACACATTAATATTTCACTTTTTAAGCAATAAAAAGTAAAATATAGAATAAGGCAAATACCATGCAAAATTAAAAGCTGACATGTCATGAAAAAAAAAAAACAACCAACCCAAAACTTTCAACCAGCATCCAGGGTCTTTTTCCCTTCAACACTCATCTTGTGCAGCACCAGGGTCATCTGACCAATGTAAGAAACATGAAGTTTTTCTTGGTTTGCACTACAACTTTTGTTTATAGATACAGGATATTTATCAGACAGAGCATGGTTCTTACAGATGCCTATTAGGATTTTAGCAAAATCTAACCAGATTTGATCCTAAATTGTGCTGGAATAGTGACCTTATGTTCCAAACAAAACCAGCAGCAGTGCAATTACCTTGTAGTAATTACTTTTTCCAACACTAAACCTAAAAGAAAGCTGTTCTTATCAAATCCATCCATTATGCCCTGGAAAAAATGCTTGAGCTGTTACACTGGATTCTGTGTAATAAAGGTCATTATCACAGCTCTGCATCTCAGAAACACTAACCAGTAGTCAAAAAAATGATGGTGAGCAGTATTAAAATCTGCCATTTAGAGAATAATGTTTCAAAATAGATTGCAGGGCTTGGATTATGCCTGATAGTTCTAGCAGCTTTCAGAAACTGATTCATAATATCACCACCATTTTCACTGCGTAGGAACTGAAAATGAACAGGTTGTCCTGTTCTTCATTTTGGCTCATGGAGGAATTTTTGCTGATGAGAATGTTGAACCCAAACCATTGTTTTGATTGATTTAATGCTAGAAAGAGGAGCCTCCCTACTAAATTATTCCTTTGCCCCACAGCTTTCAGCTGTGCACTGGAATGCCAACCTGTTCCCTCATATCATAATTTGGCTAAAGCGAAATACAGCGTTAGTTATTTTCTGCATATTTTTCACAACACATGGGTTTGCAGAACACAGCTGAAACAAGGGGCTTCCAAGAGCACTAACCATACTGCTTTTACTCCACTTACTGTCTCCTTAAACATTTTTACATTGTCCTAGATTAAGGTCTGATGTAGAAAGAACACCAAGATGTTGACAACATCTGGACAGGGCAAATCATTGCGTGCCTAGGCAGCTCTTAGAATATTCTATGAGGTATATTGAATCCAGAGAATCTAGTGTCAGGGAATCACATATCCCCAAAAAATCCAAGTCCCGATAACCACACTGCTTCTGAATGTTTTTCTGAAGACTTCCACTGTCTGTTTTGCACTGTTCATATGCTTATGTGAAAGCCTTAAACCCATACTATTCTTAGACCTTGGATCTGTTACAGTAAGCTGTATACCCCACATACCCCATAAATTCCTCAGCAACATGAAAAGAAGGAGCACTACAAACACATTCTGAAAAGAAACTGTTGTTGTGAGAGTAGACTGAAAGTCTTTGAGGCCCAGTAGCTTTGTTACAGCTTTGTTACATATTGCATGCTGCACAATACAAAACCCTTCACATAAACCTGCCAGTCAAGCACACACACCTCATTTATCACAGCTGTCACCATAGATCATGGTTTTTTGGGGGATATTCTTCTGCCCCCTTAAAAAAACCACACGGTAACCTTGGGCTAGGCTTAAACCACTTTGTCTATCAATCTCCCTTTCCAGTGACTACTTTTATCCTAAATCCATTTTTCATACTACCAGGTTAACAGAAGTGAAGACTGTACAAAGCATGCAACTGTCACCTCTCCAAAGAAAAGCCAGAGGTGCATCCATGATGTGCGAAGTTGAAGAGCCCAGCGCACATCCATGGATGCTGCACTGGGTGCCAAACCTTCTATGCACCAAAACAGCTAAACTCTTTCAAATTGGAAATAATGCTATTTTCTCAATTTATGCGAAGTTTAATTTGAAATTTAGTGAAACTTAAGAATTTAGAGTATCAGCAGCACACACAAAAAAAGCAGCAGCCAATAAATGGATTCAGGTGCATTTGATTTCAAAGCAGAAAGATTTTCACAAAAATACACAATTTAGAGAAGTACCTTACTTTAGAACTCTGCAAGCCTATTTTTTGTTAATATTGATTCTTCTTGGACAGAATTCACAGCGTTGAAAGGCATATTTGCAACCTTTTCTACAATATGGCTCTATTTGCTTAAGTGCCATAAGTAGAATCCATCTGCAGTCTTAGTATTTAACTGTAAGTGGATGATATTTATTCAGCTAGTACATTTTTTCTGACATTTATATTACCTCAAAGGACAACACTGCATTTGGAAATTCTATTTCAGACTGAGCTAATTGAACTTCTGGAGGCATGGTAATCATGTCATGAATCAGCAGCATTGGTTATGACTTTGAAGAAGTGACGTATCATAGAAATTTATTTTTTTTCAGCCTCAGTGAAAAGGAATCAAGTTACATAAGAAAATAAACTAACTTTAAGTGAACCAGACTGCTAGAGGTATAACCTTTAAATGCCCCACTCCCACAATGTATGTTCACACAGACTTTGAAAATGGCTTGTCTTTATGAAAAGAACTAAGGCTATTCTAAATATAGGCTTACTGCTTTCATTGAGTATCTCAGGCTATCAGTCAGAGTATCTGAAGAACTAAATATATTACAATGTATACATTATACACTCGTGGTGAATAATTTACTCTGAAGTAATCATTAGATCTGGATGTTCTCTGCTGGAAAAAAAATGGGGAATTTAAACCAAATTACTTGTAATTGATGAAGTTTCTTATTTGGAGATCATTAACCTAAATCCAGATCATGTGAAGTTGCAAACAAAAACTAAATTCAGTTTTCTATCTAAAAGGAATTGGTATTCTCAGAGGGGAGCCATGAAGATGTAACAAATCTTCTTCTATAGATAATACAAGCTATGTCTCAACTGCCTCCAAAAAAATCCACAGTACATAAAGAAAGGTTCTTATGCTGCATAACACCATAAATGTGAATTTTCTGAAGAGGTCCACACACTAAGAAAAAGTTGAAAATAACTGATCTAGAATAACAACTGTCTACTGGATTTTCATAAGAGATTTTGGCAGGCAGGAAGAACATTAGTCACTGCAACAGCCCAAAATCTCTCAGCCTTGTGGAGAGGGAACATGGGCAGGGGAAGAGCTGCTGGAAGATGT